>BLSH010059107.1:559294-579639 GCA_018402905.1 Glandirana rugosa | reverse complement strand
GAACTCGATAAAACGTTTCTTCTTTACCGTTTTTACAGGAGAGATCTACACGTTTCGACCATCTCTGTAGCGGTTTTTCTGAACGTCGACATTAACGTCACTTTCCGCCAAGATGTTTCATAACTGAACCCCCCCGCGATATGTTTACGGGGGTGTAAGAAGTGTATAAATAAACATTTTTTTTTACATTTTGGTAAATAGTAAAAGGAAGATGAAGTGTTAATACACGGGAAAACACAACCAGATAGTGTATTTTAGGGTTATTTTATGAAAGTGCAAAAACCAACATTGATCTCAACTCGCTTGTGGACCTGCAAGCCCAAGATCGTTGTCCGTGCGAGCGTTCGGGTTCCGTCCGGACCCAGACCCGGACTTTGTCCCGAAGTTCGGACGGACCAGCAGAACCCGAACGTCCAGGTGTTCGCTCAACTCTAGTTACAACCAAAAACGTGAAAGTATTTTATTGGGATTTTATGTGATAGACCAACACAAAAGGGCACATAATTGTGAAGTAGAAGGAAAATGATAAATGGTTTTACATTTTTTTTTACAAATAAATATGTGAAGAATGTGGGGGCATTTGTATAGCGCCCCCCCAAGTCAATACTTTGTAGAACCGCCTTTCACTGCAATTACAGCTGCAAGTCTTTTTGGCGATGTCTCTACCAGCTTTGCACATCTAGAGAGGACATTTTTGCCATTTCTTCTTTGCAAAATAGCTCAAGCTCTGTCAGATTGGATGGAGAGCGTCTGTGAACAGCAATGTCCTTGCCACAGAGAGCAAATATAGTGAATGCAGGATCCTGGGTTTAGTGGTGAGACTTAGCTGTCATTTTTGCTGGCTTTGTTTTCATCCATCAAGTTTCTCACCAACCTTAGAGGTGTTTCCTTTCCTCCAATTGCCAAGGGTTGAATGTGGGGCCTAAGGTGAATGTAGAATGTGGCACCTACAGTGTACAGTTGCAAACTGCATTTGTGCTTGTAGGCAGGTGCAGTCTGTATTCTCCACTGCAGGTAGCGGTTGACTGCAGCAGCAATGCAGATAGGTGAGGAAGTTGAAAGAAACTCAGTTCCTCTATGATTTCCTCGGCCACAAGGAGGCAGCTATCCAATTGGATGCTGGCATCCCATTGAGTGTGGCGCCATCTTTGGTCAGGCAGAGTCTATTTAAACCTCCAGCTCCCTGGCGTGGTGTGCTTTATGCGAGTGACTAGTATAGGGACAGGATCCCTGTCTGACAGGGGCCGTGCTAAGAGGAGTAGGGACAGTGCAGGGACTGCATTTACCTCTCTTCAGTAAGCCTTCCCTTTGGGTGTGGACCAGCCTTGATGCAGACACTGTCAACATCTTTAAGTCTTCAGACCACTGTCTCTGTTCAGAAGTGGCTCCCGATGGGTGTGCCTACCTACCAGGGCCTGAATAAGTTGCGTTGAACTTTTTCTACAACATACTTCATTGCCTTACTTGGACTCTGTGTGTTTACTGCTTGCCGCATCACACTGTACCTAGCCCACATGCTGACATATCACAGTGCCCTGCCTCAGTACTAATCTCAAGAGTCCTCATCTCTGATGGAAGCAGTGGGCTGGCCCTTGGTGAGGAGTTTTGCAAATATCAAATTGCCATGATGGTGGATGTTAGTCTGGAGAAGTGGGCATTTCTAGGCAGGCTGGATTTCCAAGCAAACTGTCCTAGGTAATGCTCATTTGTGAAGCTGAGCATCCATGATTGAAAGAACTGAAACCCAGTAAATGAAAGGGGTGGCCAGGAACAGTCAAGCGGAGGAAAAAGGGCTTGATGACATTGGACATCCCCCGGCCAGGAAATGAGAAGGACTCTTATTATGACTTGCTGCAACCTCTAATGCACACTGGAGAAGCTCACAGTGTGCTGAGAAATCAAAATAAGCAATTTTGAGCACACATGTAAGGCTGGAGTTCCGCTTTAAGCAAGCCCTGCTTTTGCATTTTCAGAGATATTGGATAAATAAAAGAAAACTTACCAGGTGGGCAGGACTCACTTGTAGAGAACAATGCAGATCTGATGATTTTCTAAGAGTTATAAGAAAAACATTAAGTTGTACAACTCTTTAGCACCCTGGTGCTGAGTCTGTGCCATACATTACTTATTGTGCAGCCCATAGGCCCTATTAGGCAGTGGTCTGTGTTTTCTCTGCCAAGGTGCTTCATCATAATATTTCCATAGTGAGGCCCTCAGCTTTCATTTATCATATGAGGAAATTAATGGACGTTAGGTGCACTTCTTGGGACCCCTCCAATTCCCCCTTTCTTTATGTACCATGCGATTGCCAGCCAACACAGAGAGACAGATACCACTCTATTTATTTTATTGGCTACGCTCCTTATACTGCTGCAGAAGTTGACTTTTGTCTCAGCAAAATGTTTAGAGTTGAAGAAGTTGACTGTTGTCTCAATGAAATGCGTTGGTTTGAAGAAGCTGGCTGTTGTCTCAACAAAACATCTAGGGTAAAAGAAGTTGACTGTTGTCTCAGCGAAACACATAGAGTTTCTGCTCATCAAGCCTCCCATCAGTGCTATATTTTCAAGCAGTTAATGGTATATGATGCTGTCTTTGTGAAACTGAAGTTGATTGGGTTGAAAAAAGCCTGTGGTGCTTGTGCTCCTGGAGTTGAAGTCCAGGGGTGCCAGAAAAACATGTGGTTGGAAAGCTCGCTATAAATTTTACTATGGCACCTTGGTCACAGCATGCTTTTTTTCATACCTGCCACCTGTGCTGGGCCTTTTGGCTGAGACCGGAGGAATTTTTATACGGGCTGGAAGGCCAGCCATTGTATAGCACTTTGACATCTAAAGTACGTCCCTTTTTTTTTATGTTTGTGTGTATTTTGCACAGCACACTCACTTTTACTCATTCCCGACTAGCAGGGTGTAGGTCCTTGAACTTGCCCTGAAAGTCTTGGAGGAGAGGGCATGTGGCCTTATGATTCTCCCCTCCCATGAAGAATGGGGTCTATCTGGTTTTGGCCAGGTGGACCGCGAGTACCCCAGTCCCCGTCCGAAGCCTTGCGCACTGGGGAATCTGCGCCAGGGTCCTTTCTCTTCGGAGGACCAAGTGTGCACCCTGTGCACTTTTTGTGTGCTTCGCATTTTTTTTTTGCACCCGGTGTTAGTTTTGAGTGTACGCACTACACCGATCTGCTAAAAAATAAAGAGCCAGCCAAGATAGCTATCGCATCTGCCTGGAAACCAACGTGGATAATGACTAGGGAAAAGATAGTTAGCATTTTGTGAGATACTTCCTCACGGTTTGAGAGAGTCTGGAACCCTTGGATACAATATCTTTAACCCTCTACTTAATGACTGTTGTGGTGGTGGCTTGTATGGATCCTAGGAAGGGCTGTGGCTTCTGCTTTTCTTCCTTCTTGTTTATTCTTCTCCCCTACTTTTATTGATGATTCCCTGCTTGCTCTTTATTGGATAAAGGCCATCTGGTATGAAGATGGTGTTATTGTTACATTCATTTGTTGCGCCTTGACGGGCACTTTGTGATTAATCCATTGGACCTGTTCCCATCTGACTGAGAACGCCCACCATTTTCGTTTTCTATAAACACCGTTGATGACATCTTGAACCTATGTTTTGACCTGTTTGTATATGCAAACATCCGTCATCAATGTCTTTTTCATATGCTTTTTAATGTCTATCTCGTCTGCATTGTTGGTACTCCTCCACTCTGGAACCAGGTATCATAGCTGAGCATGGCACCCAAGACGACACTAGCTTAGGTGAGAACTGGAACTGACTAAATTCACACAGAATATATACCACACAAACTTAGATAAGTGCCTGCGCACATTATCCTAAATAATGCAAAAACAGTCTTTGAGCTTTGTTTTTGTTATTTTATTGAGGAGATAATAACTTGGATGGGTATAGGAGTTATTGGACGCCCAACTTGATTGTAACGATAAAACCAGGGACAACTTCTTCCCTATATACAGCTCCTCTTGATCCTCATGCACAGCTTGACTTGATCCTCTGTACAGCTCTGCTTGACTTGTTCATTTTCTTTTCTTGAAAACGAACAGTCTCTTGTTAGCTTAGCAAAACCCCTTACAGGCTAGGAACTCTCAGTCCCTTAGAAAAGCAGCACATAAGTTGTGAACTGCATCCTGGTGTACCTCCAACTCACTTGTAGACATTGGTCCCAGCTCTACTCCTGCTGGAAATATTAGCCCACCTGGCTGCCTCTTCGCCAGCCCACCTGGCTGCTTCTTCTCCCCAGTCTAGCGACTGACACTCTTCACCAGTCCACTGGACTGACACTCTGGAGATCTCCCAGGGCAAGGCTAAAGACTTGAGCACATTGCTGTCTTCAAAAAAAAAATCCTGCTACACGTGACAGTCTCTTCCTTGTAAGTCCCTGCACCCTTGCTGCAGCACAACAAGGAGAACCACCGCTCCAGGTAAGGGATCCACACTGATGATTTCTGATGCAGATGCAGGTGCAAGCCCCGGACTGCCATCCATAGATACTGGGTAAAGGAGAGATGGCTGCACACTGTCTTCACGGAAAGTCCTTTATTGAAATATTTAAATCATGAGATATGACACACCACAGAAGAGCCTAGCCAGAGGCGAGGTGGACTAGTTCACACACCTGATGTGTGCTTATTCAGTGATGATAGGTCTCATAGATTACTCAGTCTGATAGGCCTTTCAAATAAAAGCACCAGGAACCGCACCAGACAGATGTATAAACCCCAGGCCACTGCAGTGTTCCATTCACCATAGAGCAAAGGTCACCATATCGTCAGAAAAGTCAGCATGTAGGCAAACAAACGCTCTCATGGTCCAGTAACTCACATTAAATTTGTTGAAAAAACGTATTGCACTTACATCCATGCAGTTAAAATCAGGTACATAAGTAATCCTGGGAACTACCAGCATTCCCCACCGCAAAGGTGGCCTCCGTGTCTCCGTACAGGTTCTCGCAACGCAGGAACCGAGGATTCTACTATCATTGGACTGTTTTATCTGTGTATGATTCAAAGCGCCGCACTACTTCTCACTAAATATTCTGTAGTTTCCATGGTTTGAAGAATATTTTGTATTTCTTACAATAAAAAAAATATAATTTTAACTGAAAATCATTTTTGGTACTTTGATATTTCAGCTAATCAAGGGCATCTGTACATTGAGTCATCTGTAGCATAATATACTGAATTTGTTGTGTGGCTGCTCTGGTAAATTGACAACCATGTCTCTAGCATCCGCAAATACATGACATGTTGGCCTCCATGTTTTTCTCATGATAGATTTGCTTTAAATATAAAGAAGTACACGGAGTGTTAAGTGACAATTTCAACTTTTATCTCCGTCATCCTGACTCCTGCTATTTACAGCATATCTGTTTTATGTGTTTGCTATAAAATCAGATATTCTTTAACACAAAGCCGGGCTCACATCTCTCACTTTAAGCCTCCGGTGCAGATTCCCAAACAGATGCCACGTTCTTGCGTTTTACATAATCCAACCAGGAAGGGTACCCGGGAAAGATAGCTGCTCCAATTTCATTTCAGGATTCCTGTGCAGCAAATGGCTTTTCCTTGCAGTAATATTAGAGATAATGGCTTGGCACGTCCCGGGCTGTGTGGAGTGATAGGCAGCATGTTGAAATTATTGTGCGCTTAATTCTGGTAACACTAATCCCTTTTACACAGCAGAGCTGATAAACACTTCAGAGAGCAAGGTTATCACAATGTAGAGTGGGTCTTTATTAAAGAGTTTGTGCCAAGGCGAACAGACAATTTTGCTAATTTTATCTAGCATTGAGTGTCATTTTAAAGGGAAATTATAGTGCGATTAAAGCAAATGCACCGTTTTGGGTTATTATTGCAAAAATTATATTTTCATCTAGTTTTTTTTGCTCTTCCATATATTAATATACAAATTTGTAAGTGTGCCTTTAAGGGGTTATCTGTATATCGAGCGGTTCAATCAGTAGTGCAGTGGTCTCTAAACTGCGGCCCAGGGGCCAGATACAACCCTTTGCCTGGTTTCATCCGGCCTTTAGGGCACTATTCCCCCCACTGTTATTGGCATAGTTCCTGCCACTGACACCAATGATGGGGCACTATTCCTCCCACTGATACCAATGATGGCCCACTATTCTTCCCACTGACACCAACAATGAGGCACTATTCGTCCTACTAGTACCAAATATGGGACACTATTCTTTCCATTTATACCAATGATGGGGCATTATTCCTCCACTGATACCAAAAATGGGGTACTATTCCCCCCACTTACACCAATGATGGGGCACTATTCCTCTCATTGACACCAACAATGGGGCACTATTCCTCCCACTAGTACCAATGATGGGGCACTATTCCTCTCATTGATACCAACAATGGGGCACATTTATTCCCATTGACACCAACAATGGGACACTATTCCTCCGACTCACACCAGTGATGGGACACTATCAATCCCACTGACACCAACTATGGGACACTATTCCCCACACTGACACAATTGATGGGGCACTATTCTTCCCATTGATACCAATGATGGGACACTATTCCTCCCATTGACACCAGTGATGGGACACTATCATTCCCACTGACACCAACTATGGGACACTATTCCTTGCACTGACACAAATGATGGGGCACTATTCCTCCCAATGATACCAATGATGGAGCACTATTACTCCCCATAATACCAATGATGGGCCATCGTTTACTCCCACCGACGCCAGGCCATTTTCTACTCCCACTAGCCACAGTCTGGCCCTCCTAAAGTTTGAAGGACAGTAAACTGGCCCTTTGTTTAGAAAGTTTGGAGACCCTTGCAGTAGCATACCCAGGATATGGTATGTAGGAGCTCCAGCTCCTGCTGTCTGTCCCAGGGGATTTATATAGAGAAGGGAGTTGGCAGCCAGAGTAGCGGGTAAGAACTGGGAATCTGGGATGGAGTGCTTAGAGTTTACAGTGCATTGATAACCTCCCCCCAAGGCAGAAATAATTATGTCTTTCATTTCTGTACCCTGTGTTACTTACTTCTGACTCCTGTTATCAGTATTAGGTAGTTCAGTCAGTGGCATATCCTGGGTATGGCATGTGCCCTGGGCACCACCTGAAGGGGGTTTACCCTGGTTTACATACTTCTAACCTTGTACTCTGTATTGTTTACTACTGACCCCTGAACTCCATGTTATGACCACTGTACTCTGCATTACATAATAATGACTTCTGAACTCTGCTTTACATACTACTATCCCCTGCACTCTGCATTACATACTAATGATTTTGCACTCTGTTTTACATACTACTGACCCCTACACTCTCTGTTACTTACTTCTGACTTCTGCACTCTGCATTATATACTAATGACTTCTGAACTCTGCTTTATATACTACTGTAGCACCCAGGTTTTGAACAAGGATGCTGTTAAATCTAGTTTTCTAGGAGTTAACTAGCCTGGCCAATTGTTAGTGGATCTCCTGATTATTTTCCTAACTCTGAGTTTGATGCACCTCTCTCCTCTGCCATTGGGTGGCATTGTTACTTATGGCATTGGAATGATAAGGTGCATATGAACTTGGAATATGAGGATAGGTTGTTCCAGCCAATTAGCAGAGGTTTTCTTGGGCCCCATAGCCTGCTGGGAGAGCCTATTTATTTGGTAGGAGTCAGGTGATCAGGGTTTGGTGCCACCTCGATGGCTGTCTAGGTGGATGTATATTGAAAGCTCCCGGCTGCTAGGCCAGAATCCTGAGGTCTACCCGGAAGTTCCTAGTGGCTAGGCAGTCTGTGGCCTACCCAGGACAAGAAGGAGCAGTGGAGGGTTGCAGCTTCATGTCGGAGGACTAACCAAGTTGCCTGGGTTCTGCCAGCCGGAGAACCCCTCTTTGATAGAGGTGAAGGGACAGAGTTGCTAACGGAGGACAACCATTCCTGTCGCCAGAGGCAAAGCATGAACCAGGGTCAGAGGTAAAGGGGAAACTGTCGCCCTCAAGGGACAATGCTCTTGTTATCAGAGGCCAGAGTTCAGTGTCTGAGAGAGAGTACCAGAGCAGCCTTCTTTACTGACCGGGACGGTGTAGAAGTTGGGAAAGTCTCAGTGGAAATCAAGCTAGGGACCCAGCAGGATAGCGGGGGGAGATGCTTGCTGGAAAGTTCAGCAGTTGGGCTGAAGAGCCAAGTAAGGGACTCAGCAGGTCAGCGTGGTGTGAAGTTCAAGGGATCCAGTGGCAGTGGGCGTTCAAAGAGTCTTGTTAAGGGACTGTGAGTTCAAGTTCAGGAAGTTGCCACAGCAGGCTGCGAGACAGAGGCCAAATCTACACAATGGGGACACCAAGTTTGGTATGTGTGTACAGATCTGTGTTGATGTCAAGGTACAAGTTCAGTTGCTAAAGGAAATCCATCTTTCAGGCGCAGTTTGGCTTTAAGGCAAAGTGCTTTTGCATCTGCTCAAAGGGTGTCCTGGCCCTAAACCCTCTCTCCCCAGTTCTTCAAGAGAAAATAAATCTATTTTGTTCTGCATCATCAAAGTGTCTGGCGCCCAACTTAATCTACACTACTTCACACCCACTATGCCTAGTGACCTACACTGTGAGAATGGATGTCAGCTCTCTCTGACCCTGAAGTTCACAATCAGCTCTTCAGAGGTTGGGGCCATGGCTATACTACTGACTCCTGCACTCTACATTACATACTAATGACTTTTGAACCCTGCTTTATATACTACTGACCCCTGCACTCTGGGATACTTACTTCTAACTTGTGCACTCTGTATTATATACTAATGACTTCTGAGAAATTCCTGGGAAATTTATGTGCAGATTAACCCAATTTGTTTTAAAAACATAATGCTTTTCATGGCCTTTAAACTATGGTCAGCAGGTCTAGAAGGACAAATACCGGGATTTTGGATGTAGCACTACCCCCAAAGGAACCGCTGATAGATTTGGGTCCTCTGCTCTTGGTTTGGCCCTAAACTGAGCCCCACTCCTGCTGATACCACCATGATACTTTGACCGGGAAGTCTCCCGGCCATTACATATGAAAGATACTCACCAACTGTGCTAAAAGAAAAACCTGATTGTATTAGTAGCAATACAATGGTAAGGCAATGCAACAGTTTAAACATAACACAATAGACATACTGATTCAACACAGTAGCAGTACAGTCAGATACCCTTTAAGCATGGCCACCTATTTCCTGCAGGACCAAGGGCATAAACAATAGCACTCTGACTGGGAGATCAGTCTCCAAGTGAGATACATATGGGTAACAAGAGAACGAGTAGCTAACTCACTTGTAGGCCCTCAGTCAGGAGAGTCTAGGTTTAAGCCTGCAAAAATCTGTTACTCTTCCTGCACACCAGTATTTAAAAAAAGGGATTGACCTTGAGCATAAAACAATCTGAAAACAATCTGAAAGTTGGTTCTTCTACCAGCTTAGTTGGGGCCCTTATGTTGGTGTGTAATGTAAAGGGCGTTCCCTTTAAGATGTGGAAGGAAGCTGTTGGCATTGGTCACTTTAAGTGATGGGGTGAGCGGCACAGTCCACTTTAAGAAATGAGATGGTGTATACTGTTCACTTTAAGAGGTAGATTAGAACATAAACAGTAAAAGCCCCTTCTTTAAATGGCCTGGGCTGAGGTGGATGCAGCCCCCTGGAAAGGATTCTACTTAGCAGAGAGCGAGGAGTCACAGTAGCCCAGTTAAGCAACCTGCTGGCAGTAATCACAATGGCAGCTAAAAGATGGCAGTTTGCAGCAATAAAAAGCACCGATGTATTAGTCTCTGATGAATGTCAGTGCTAAAGAACATTATTAAACTTGGAAAACCTGGCTGACAACAAACTAACAGTAACTTGTAACATCGATGCGTGGGTCTCACCCAGTCCTTTTGCACTTCCCAAACGGGCCATAGTAAAATGACGTCTTTGGTTGGAAGTGGAATAACAGGGTAATGGCTGTAGCTCAATGCGTTAATGCGTTAACCCCGGTTTTGAAACCTCAGGAGGCGGCCTTTCTGCTAAAAGTGGTTTACTCACCGCTGGATCACTTTTAGAAGTGGCGTCCCTACGCAATTTTCCAGGCTTATTCGGCAGATCGGTGAGCCCCGGAACCGATCCAGCACTGGCGGTGACTGGTCACAGAGATGAGCAGAGGAAAGATGGCCCTGCTCATCTCTAGGAGGACCAGAGTTCGCATGGTTCCGGCCCAATTAAACAAGGCAATTTTTTAAAGCATTAGATCAACACATTGATCTAATGCTTTCCATTGTAGAGGAGAGAAGTGGGGGTCTTATAGACCCCACATCTCTCCATAAAGAGGACCTGTCATGCTTTATTGTTATCGCAAGGGATGTTTACATTTCTTGTGATAGCAATAAAAGTGACCCCAATTTTCTTTTTTTAAAGGTACAGTGTAAAAATAAAAATGTAAATTTTAAAGCGCCCCTGTACCCCGTGCTATTGTGTTTTTTCCCAACGCACACGTTCCTGCGTAAATGGCTTAATTATAGTGCGGGTTTGAAGATCCCGGTGTGCTGGTGACACTACTTGCCCTGTACACCGTGCTCACACACAGTGGTGAACGCATACTTTTTTTTTTAACAGATTCTGTTTATTTGTTTTATGATTACACCAAAAAAAAAACAGACAACAAAAACAACATCTCCTTCCCCCCCCCCCTTCCTTCCACTGGCTCACCTGCACCGAGTCAGTAGTAAGACAAGTCATTCACCCATTATCCTCTATTGCGGATAATATGTCTACAAACACAAAACTGGTCATGCTACTGATTAAGGCATTAAGATTACCGCACTAGTCAGCGCGCTTTAAAAATATAGACGTTGCCGCTCCCTAACCAACCGTGGTGGTATCCGACAACCAAGGCTGCCAAACCCTATGAAATTTCCGTTCACATCCTCTAGAAACATAGGTAGCCCTATAAAGAGGCAACGTATTATTTACCAGACCCTTCCAAAAGTTAATCGTAGGTGCATTTGGCTTTTTCCAATGGAGTAATATGGCTTTCTTGGCATAAAACAAAGTGATCTTAAGGAACGTTCTAAGGGCCCTGGAGGGGACCACTTCATCAACCAATCCTAGCAGGCAGACCCCCTTTGTTAGCGGAATGGGAATTGACAACAGCGAGGAGATGCAGGATGTAACAGCCGACGAAAACATCTGGGCCGGAGGGCAGCTCCAAAATATATGCTCCGCATCAGCCGGTGCGTGGGTACAACGCCAACACTCTGTCGAGGCCGACGTGTATATTTTCCCCAGTCTAGCAGGGGTGTAGTAACTTCTATGAAGGAACTTGAATTGAATTAATCTATCCCAGGCTGAAATTAGGTATTTAAAAGGTCGGTCCCACAAGTCATCCCAGTCATCGGACTGGAGGTCTTGTATTCCCCTAGTCCAGTGTTCCCTACACTTTGCAACTGCCGGCGGGGATAGCTTAAAAAGTTCCTTGTACACCGACGATAATCTCTTAGGCAGGGAAGACTGAGAGAGGAGGCTTTCAAAGTCCGAGGGTAGCGCCTCAACGGACCCGGCTCAAAATTGAGTCTGGAACGCGTGCCACAATTGGAGGTCGCGGAAAAACAACGAGTTGGGCAAGTCATGTCTGGCCTTAAGTTGGTCAAATGTCAGAAGTTCACCCTCCCTGGTGATATCTCCTAGCCTCTTTACCCCTCTTGCCGCCCACATAGCCACATCAGTATTTGGAAGGAATTGACTCAATCTAGGATTCGGCCAAAGTGGAGTCGACGGAGACAAACCACTGTAGCTAGGGTATGCCAACCTACTAGCAACGTCCTATGCTCTGATTGTCGTTTTCATGGATCTGGTCAAAGGGAGAGCTGACTTAACTCCACGAAAGACTGCCAATCTGAGACTCTCATAGGAGCCCAACTGGGCCGCCTCCAGCACCGTGGCCGAATCCTCCTCGTCTGCTATAAGCCAGCGACGAGCAAACACCATCTGGCCAGCAAGAATATATTTGTACCAATCAGGGAGCGCCTGGCCGCCCCGTCCAAGGGGCTCCCTCAATGTTTGGAGTCCCACCCGCGGAGGGCCCAGGGACCAGAGAAAGATACTAGTGAGGCTATCCAATTTACGAAAAAAGGCTTTCGGTATCCAAACCGGGGCATGTCGTAAAAAATAGAGAATGACCGGGAGAAATGTCATCTTAAGTAGACTAATTTTGCCGACCAGAGATAATGGCAGTTTGGACCATCCCTGAATCTTCTGCTTAAATAAGGTCAAAAGGGGGGCCAGATTAAGGGATAAGTAATCACCTGGATTCGCCGAGACTCTAACCCCAAGGTAAGTCAAGGAGGTGACCCATCTCAGTGGGAGGTCAGGATCAGCCTGCTCCCTGGCCCCCTCATCCAGAGGGAGGATGGAGGACTTAGCCCAGTTTACCCGGAGGCCAGAGAACACAGCAAATCCATTCAAAATGTCTAGTGCCCTTCGAAGTGAGGTTCCTGGGTCCCGAAGAAACAGGACCAGGTCATCCGCGTATAAGACCAAACACTCAGAGATCGAGCCCACTCTGATAGCTCCAGATGGCCGTGCAGCCCTCAAGGGCTCCATGACCAGAGCAAAGAGGAAAGGGGACAGAGGGCACCCCTGCCTAGTGCCACGCTTTATTTCAAAAAAGGAGGAGACCCTCTGACCCAACCTGATCGCTGCCCGCGGCGTGCTATACAGCATCTCTATCCACCTTCTGAACCTAAGGCCAAAACCCATACGTCCAAGAACCCTGCTCATGTAATGCCAGTCCACCGAGTCGAAGGCCTTTTCTATGTCTATTGAGACAAGAACTCTGGTGGGCTGGCCTTCATTCGGTAGCTGTAGGTGTGTAAAGACCCTGCGCAAGTTGGTGTCTGTGGACTTCCCTGGCATAAATCCAGTTTGATCCGCATCCACCAAGGAGAAAATAACACCCGCCAGATGCTTTGCCAGCACTTTGGTGAGAATTTTAAAGTCCATATTGAGCAGGGCTATTGGACGATACGAAGAACAGTTCGGGGGATCCTTACCCGGCTTCAGGAGAAGGATCACATATGTGTCTAGCATAGACTGTGGCAGTGTCCGATTGTCCAAACAAAATTCAAAAAGGGCTTCCAGCCTGGGGGCAAGGTCGCCCGCAAAGGACTTGTAAAAGTCCACAGGAAACCCATCCGGACCCGGGGCCTTTCCGGGAGGGAATGCAGCGATTGCCGCCTCAATTTCTATGTTGGTGATTTTGGAGTCAAGTAGCTCCCTGTCTGTATCTGATAGAGTGGGTATGGGTAGCTGTGACAACCAGTCTTCCAAAGCCTGGTGTTCATACAGGCTTATAGCATCATACAAGGTGGAGTAAAAAGAGACAAATTCCGTCAATATATCCGAGGGTTCCGACAACAGAGAACCCTGGGAGGACTTAATCAGCGGTATATTTGGAGGGGGCTGTCTGTCTTCAGTCAACAGGGCCAGTAACTTCCCATTTTTATCACCCTCCGCAAAAAGGGACTCCTATCTGTGTCTCTCCTCCATGTGTGCCAAGTCCGAACAGTGTAAAGAGAGCAGCCGCTGGGCCGCCATCCAGGACTGCAGGGATTGCTCTGAGTGAGAGATCATATGCCGCCCAGCACACTCCCTCTCCCTAGCCTGTAACTCCCGCATCTCCTCGCCATGATCCCTACGGGCCACCTTAATGGATGAAGTACACTCCCCTCGTATCACTGCCTTAAATGCGTCCCATACCACCGGGGGCTCGGCAGAACCAGCATTAGAGGACCAGTAGGCTGTAGTAGAGGACTGGACGTTAGCCAGGAATTGGTCCTCTTGTAACCATCCCGACGCCAAGCGCCAGGGACGTCCCCCCCCTGGTGAGGGCAACGCCAGAGTCACCAGAAGGGGAGTATGATCCTACAGCCCCCCTGCCAAGTACTCAACCGACCTCAAAAGACCCAATACACGAGTATTACCAAAGGCTAGGTCAATGTGGGCAGCCGAGTGGTGTGTTTTGGAGATGTGAGAGTACATCCGAGTGTCGGGATGTTTCCATCGCCAGAGCTCTCGGAGGCCAGCCATTTTTGCCCAAGACACCAGGTCAGCCGATACCCCCCTGCCCGGATTGGAGGAGTCCAAGGCCACATCCAGTATTGAGTTAAAGTCCCCCATCCAAACCACAGGAAGGTGAGCATGGGGGGCCAACCGCTGCAATAAATCAAACAACATTTGAGACTGAACAGGAGGAGGTAAGTATACATTCACAATTAACAATTGAACATTCCTGTTGGATAAAACCACTGCCACATATCGTCCCCCCGGATCCGAGAACACATGATGCACCTAGGCCGGCAATTGCTTACTGATAAGAATTGAAACGCCCCTCGCATATGTGGAATGAGTGGCATGCAACGCCCTCTGTACCCAGGGCCTCCTCAGTGCCAGCATCCCACTGCCGCTCAAGTGTGTCTCTTGCAAGAGGACGACATGTGGTTTGACTGATTTTAAGTATTGAAAGGTAGCTGCCCATTTAAATTTGTCATTCATCCCACGTATGTTCCAAGAAAATATTTTTAGGGAGTCAGCCATGTCTGAGACTGGAAGAATTGCTCATGTCCAGGGTCAGCCATTGCCATAACCTAAAAAAAAAATGACAAACAAAGCACCAGTTATTATATCGTTTAGTGCCTAACGCCCCAAAAGTGGGCAGTTTAGCTAGCATAAATGAGTCAGTGGAATATAAACCTAACCCACCTCCCCTACCGTTGCACCAGAAAACCAAAACAAAACAAAACTGTCCGGTGCTCGGTTTATACCCCGAACAAACCAAAAAAAACTTGGTGGGTGGAATCCGACAGTCCCAACAGTTCGGCAAATCGTGATCCATAGTTCGATGTCTTGTCCTCTATCAGCTCCCTGAAGCGGATTGAACTTGAAAATGTGAGAGTACATCCGCATGGTCTGTATAGACAGTAGAGGCCGTTAACGAATTGTGATCTCTTGGGTCCCAGGCCGTATGGGTGAGCCCTTCCCCACTATCAGTGAATACAAAACTTCAGGAAAATAATCCCCCCATAGCAGGTCTCAACCATCCGGCATCCTCCTGTGCCTTACATCATCCCAGGGGCTATTAAGAAGTCAGACCAAGGAGTGGGAGGGGGGACATAGCAGGGGTGGAAGAAGAGCATCTAGGCCAAACAGGGAAGCGTGAAAGTCAGAAACTAAATCCCAAAATCAGAAGGAACATGGAAAAACGTATAAGAAGGAAACAGTTTAAGGGACTCAGCAGGGGTTATTAACGTACAGGAACAGTCTCACCATAACATCGCTGAGATCCCCGCTGAAGGAAAGGAGCCACAGTTCTCAGGGGTCTCTGTCCAGCCAGTCACATGCCTCTTGTGGCGTGTCAAAAAATTTGACCAAGCCTTTGTGTTGCACCCGGAGTTTGCTGGGGTAGAGCATGCTATATGGAATGGCTTTATCCCTCATCCTCTTCTTGACATCATTGAAAGATCTGCGGCGTCGCTGAGTCTCAGCCGAGAAGTCAGGGAAAAGCATAATTTTCGCATTTTCGTAGCGTAATTGCTGTTTCTTCCTCGCTTCTGCTAGCATCAGGTCCCTGTCCCGGTAGTTGAGGAACCGGACCAAAAAGGGTCTAGGAGGTGTACCTGGCGGGCGGTTTCCTGTGGGTACCCTATGGGCTCTCTCCACTACATATGTCGGTGGCATGTCAGCTAAGGATAAAAGCTGCCTAAAGAAGCTCTCCGCAAAGACCGATGCCTGGGAGCCTTCAGAGCCCTCCGGCAGTCCCACCACTCGGATATTGTTCCGATGCTGGCGGTCTTCTGCGTCGTCCGCCCTTGCTTGTAGCGACTTCACCATAGCTTGTAACTCAGCCAGCTGTGTGTCATGCGACTGAGTGGTGTCCTCCACCCCCGATATGCGATCCTCCGCTGTGGTTAGCCTACCTCTGATTTTATCAATGTCCTGTCGGATCAACGTGCACTCGGCCGTGAGATGGTCGATGTGTACCAGCAGCTCTGCTTTGAAACCCGCCAGCGCGTCCAGGATGGGTTTGTGAGCGCCCCGACTCCAGCCTCCTCACTCCCCAGGCCGCAGAGCTTCAATGCCAGGCTCCGAGAGCCCCCCGCTTCTCCTTCCTCCATTTCTGCAGACTGGCAGCCGCGTGGTGAGAGCGCGCCAGGAGCTAAAATGGCGGAGACAGAGTCACGGGCATGAGACCGTGTGGAGGCCGCGGGCGGCTGTTGCTTGCCCTGCGTCTTCCCCTTCGCCTTGAACGATCCCACTGGCATTGCGATAGTGTGTCAACTCACTTCCTTAGGATCCTAGCCTCCTTTGCCGGCAATAAAGGATAAAACGCGATGTGTTGTCAGGATAGACCGGGAGCTCGCTTCAGGCACGTCTTGCCTGGTTCACATTCGGCCACGCCCCTGGTGAACGCATACTTAGGTCACGCCCACATATGTAAACTGTTTGTGCACCACACGTAAGATGTCACCGTGAACATTAGAGCGAAAGCATTCATTTTAGCACTAGACCTCCTCTGTAACTCTAAACTGGTAACCTGTAGAAATTTTTAAAGAGTGCAGACCAATTTGATGCAGTGTGCGGTGTATGTTCTGAGCACTGACAGGCTGACCCCCCACCCCTTCAACCTCTGCAGCAATGCTGGCAGCACTCATACATCTATTTCCCAAAGACAACCTCTGGATATGACACTGAGCACGTGGACCCAACTTGTTTGGTCGACCATGGCAAAGCCTGTTCTGAGTGGAACCTGTCCTGTTAAACCGCTGTTAGGTCTTGGCCACCATGCTGCAGCTCAGTTTCAGGGTCTTGGCAATCTTCTTATAGCTTAGGCCATCTTTATGTAGAGCAACAATTCTTTTTTCCAGATCCTCAGAGAGTTCTTTGCCATGAGGTGCCATGTTGAACATCCAGTGACCAGTATGAGAGAGTGAGAGTGATAACACCAAATTTAACACACCTGCTCCCCATTCACACCTGAGACCTTGTAACACTAACAAGTCACATGACACCGGGCAGCGAAAATGGCTAATTAGGCTCAATTTGGATATTTTTACTTAGGGGTGTACACACTTTTGTTGCCAATGGTTTAGACATTAATGGCTGTGTGCTGAGTTATTTTGAGGGGACAGCAAATTTACACCGTTATACAAGCTGTACACTCACTACTTTACATTGTAGCAAAGTGTCATTTTTTCAGTGTTGTCACATGAAAAGATAGAATAAAATATTTACAAAAATGTGAGGGGTGTACTCACGATTGTGAGATACTGCTGTAGCACATCCTGGTAAGTGGGAGCTAGTGTGATTAGGTATTTGGTAGGTGAGCACATTTTAGTCACGCCTGACTGATGTGCAGGCCTGATTGTTTTTGCTTTTGGGCTGGGAGTGGCTCAGGGAGGATTGAGTGATTCACAGATGAAGTCACCAGGACTTCCCACTTCTTTCTAGAAACTGGAGGTTTCTGGACAGAGAGCTGGGAGGGAGGTGTAGACATCTGGAGTATTCTAAGGAGCCCTGACCAATCCCCAATCTGGATTGGCAGAGGGCAGGCTTCCTTAAATACTCAAGGGTCAGCCCAATCGGGGAGGGGTTTGGGTGGAAGAGCTAGAGCTGAGATATAGCTGAGGTTGCTGGGGTCTCACCCGGGAAGGGAGCCCCCAGTCTGGGGGGTGACCTTGAGGCCTGGGCTCGGGTGCAGCCAGAAGGAGAGGAGAGAGATCCTGTGGCAGCACAAGGAAACAAGAGAGCAACAGAGAGCTACTGGAGAGGTCAGGAGTCCACCAGGTGGTCAGTGAGTGGCACTCACCCTTGGAAGCTGTAGAGGCATGCTGGAGTGGATTGGGGTGAGAGACAATCTGGGAAGGATGCAGAAGTCAGTAAGGGACTGTGGTGTCATGGTGGCAGTGAAGAAGGCCAATGCAGCTGAAGCGGCTGACAGGACCTGGAGCAAGAGGATGGGCTGGGAGTAGTAGTCCATCAGGTCGGCTAGCACATTAGTGTACCTACACACTAGGGGACCAACTGTCCCTACTACCTGTAACGGGTGGTTCTGAGGCCCTGCGCACAGCAATGCAGGCCTCACCAAGTGCTAGTCAGGCTGGAAGAATGGAGAGGGCCTAGTAAATTTCCTTCTGGGCCTGGAACAAATACTGTGCAGGTGAGAGGAACCGGAGAATAGAGAAGCAAGTAATGTGCTGGAGGAAGAAGCTTAAATGGAACAAGTAGTGTGCTGGAGGACAAGAGGAGATGTATATACAGAGCTGTATATAGTGGTCCTGTGCAAGTTTGAAACCTATTCTATGGGCATCCCATAACACCCCTAATCCCAATCCAAGTTCAGTCCCCTAATAAAACAAACAAAAACAAAGTACCAGCCTGTTCTGTGACTCCGGGTGTGGTATGGATGTGATTGAGGGCAGTGTGAGCAGATGAACCACAACACTCCGCCACCCCTAGGGGGGCCATTGGCTACATTGCATATGAGAAAAGTGTTAGAATTGGCCCGGTAGGCACATGGTTAAGATGTGGCTGTGCTGATGGTAACTCATGCACTTTGCTGCTGAGTGGTCTCTCTAGAGCAGTCTTCTCTCACAAAATGTTCAACTTGACAGTCTTCTCCAGCTACTCTGTTGGCTCTGGCCCAGTCCAGTCTGAATTAATATAGCTCGGCACAAACACTCACACCTTCCTCATGCACAGTTTCTCCCCTCTGTCTTCCTGGATGTTTTCTTTTATACAGTGAGGGAAAAAAGTATTTGATGCCCTGCTGATTTTGTACGTTTGCCCACTGACAAAGAATTGGTAAGTTTATAATTTTAATGGTCGGTTTATTTGAACAGTGAGAGACAGGATAACAACAAAAAAATAATCCAGAAAAATGCATTTAACCAGTTAACAATCGCCCTATAGACAAAAGACATCTACAGGGCGGTTGCTTAATTCTGGGGCGCGAACACGGGAACATCCGTGACGGCGCGGTCACATGTAAACAAGCCGGCGGAAGCGCATGCCTGCTATGTGACAGGAATGCACACCCACCCAGCCATCAATCACCCATCCATCCACCCCCCACCCATCCTCACCCAATCCATCCTCACCCACCCATCCTCACCCACCCATCCATGCTCATCCATCCAGCCATGCATGCTCATCCATGCTCACCCAGCTATCCATCCATGCTCACCCACCCAGCCGTGCTCACCCATCCATGCTCACCCACCCAGCCGTGCTCACCCATCCATGCTCACCCATCCATCCATGCTCACTCATCCATCCATCCATGCTCACCCAGCCCTCCATCCATGCTCACCCAGCCATCCATCCGTGCTCACCCACCCAGCCGTGCTCAACCATCCATCCATCCATGCTCACCCACCCAGCCATGCGCACTCTCCCATCCATCCATCCATGCTCACCCATCCATCCATCCATGCTCACCCATCCATCCATGCTCACCCATCCATCCATTTATGCTCACCCACCCAGCCGTGCTCACCCAGCCATCCATCCATGCTCACCCACCCAGCCGTGCTCACCCAGCCATCCATCCATGCTCACCCACCCAGCCGTGATCACCTATCCATCCATCCATGCTCACCCATCCATCCATCCATGCTCACCCAGCCATCCATCCATGCTCACCCACCCATCAATCCCCATCCATGGCTCATTTGTGCCTCATTCATGCTCATCCATACCACATCAGTTCTCATCCGTGACACATCCATGCCACTACAGTGCTCAACCGTGCCACTACACTGCCCATCCGTGCCACTACAGTGCCCATCCATGCCACTACAGTGCCCACCCGTGCCACTACAGTGCCCATCCGTGCCACTCTACTGCTCATCCGTGCCACTACCCTGCCCATCTGTGCCACTACAGTGCCTATCCATGCCACCATAGTGCCTCACAATAGTGTAAAAGATGGTCAAATTCGATTCTAAATGTATGGCCCTAGAACACCTGACGGTGCTCCCTGCATGTTGGGCCTCTGTATGTGGTCAAGCTGTGTAAAAGTGTCACACGTGTGGTATCACCATACTCGGAAGGAGTAGCAGAATATATTTTGGGGTGTCATTTTTGCTGGGTACATGCTGTGTGTTAGAAATATTGTATAAATGGACAACTTTGTGTAAAAAAAAAATGTGTTTTTATTTTCTTTCCACATTTTCCAAAAACTTGTGGAAAAAATGACATGTTCAAAAGACTCACTATGCCTCCTAGAATATATGTTGGGGTGTTTACTTTCCAAAATGGGGTCATTTTTTGGGCGGCAGTCCACAA
>BLSH010059107.1:524842-546709 GCA_018402905.1 Glandirana rugosa | reverse complement strand
TATATCGGTTATTAATCTCAACTCGCTTGTGGACCTGCAAGCCCAAGACGACCAGGTAGGCTTGAAGCCCTGTTTCAGGCCCAGGCCCAGGCCTGCCTTGGGCTTGCTAGCGTGCCTGTTGCTTGGGGTAACTTTAGTTACCCCTGGGCTTGAAAATCCGTGTTTTTACCGACATCGTTTCAGGACCTTTCGGGGTCTTCCGACGTTTTACTTCATTGTACCCCCATTCCCATCCCGTTCACGGGATGTTTTTTTACCCCTGTCCCTTTATTGAAATTTATAAAATTTTTTTTATTTTTGTTTTTTTTCGTTTTTACCTCCACTTACACCTAGTAGAAGTTTGACACAGACTTTTCATAATTAATTGCCATCTTTGGTATCACATTCACCTCCATTTTTGCTTTTTTTTGTTTTTATTTTTTTTAAAATATTTAAAGTTATTTCCCTGTCCCCATTTTTTTGTAGGGCACTTGCCCTACCCTTACCCCCATGTTACTTCATTTTGCAGCCTTCTGGGGCTTTCCAGGACTTTGCTACAGCCATTTTTGTGCCTAAAAGTTCGGGTCCCCATTGATTTCAATGGGGTTCGTTGTCCGTGCGATCGTTCGGGTTCCGTCCGGACCCGGACCCGGACTTTGTCCCGAAGTTCGGATGGACCAGCAGAACCCGAACGTCCAGGTGTTCGCTCAACTCTAATTATTGGCTATATAATGGCGTGGTGGCCAAGTGTCCACACACTATGGCCTTATACAGTAGGGTACAAAATCACTAAGGGTTAATAGGTTTTAAAGCATATTTAGAAAAGAGGCTGGTTATATCCAGTTTATTAAAATTTTGCAAGTTACATTCTTCTACCTAGCTGTGTTTTTTATCTAGAAGTACAGATCATTCTGCTATATACCACCTGTAGACCCACTCAATAGTTAAGGCTTTGCTTTGACCTATGGCTTCTGTGTCTAAATATTAGTGTGATCTCTAATGGTCCTAAGTAAACTAGTAAGGGGTTCAATTGACCCCACTCACCAGTTTGCTACATGCCATGAGGATGGCAAATCTCTACTGGATTGAATTTGCTGAAATCTGGGCACAAGGAGGAGAAGGAAGGAACAGGTACACAGTTCCCATTGTTCACTTATCATAGAGGGAATAATAACAATTGGACAAAGATTTCAAATTTTGCTAATTGATCTCTCCAAAAGTTGGAAGATAGGTACCTGCTGATACCATAGACCAGGGGTCTGCAAACTTTCTAAGCAAAGGGCCAGATTACTATCCTTCAGGCTTTAGGGGGACCAGACTGTGACCAGTGGGAGTAGAAAATGCTCCATCATTGGTGTGAATGGAAGGAATTGCACTCCATTGTTTGTATCAATGGGAAGCAGCACCCCATCGATGGTGTCAGTGGGAGGATTAGTGTCCCACGGGCTAGATAAAGGTAAGTCAGGGGCCACATCTGGCTGCAGTTTAGAGACCAATGCCATAGAAAGTAAAATCATCTCCCAGTCTAATAGATGAGAATTCCAGTAACCACAACTAACAAGCAGAGCAGCCACTTGCACAAGAGAAATTCCGGGGTAGACATACCAACCAAAGGGGTTGATTTACTAAAACTGGCGAGTGCAAAATCTGGGCAGCTTTGCATAGAAACTCATCAGCTTCCAGGTTTTTTAGTGCCCATGCTTAATTGAACACATTTGCACTCTCCAGTTTTAGTAAATCAACCCCATAGTGCAGGGATCTCCAAACTATGGCCCTCCAGTTGTTCAGGAACTACAATTCCCATCATGCCTAGTCATGTCTGTGAATGTCAGAGTTTACCAATGCGTGGGACGTGTAGTTCCACAACAGCTGGAGGGCCGTGATTTGGAGATCCCTGCCATAGTGTATCTGCTTTGTACATGCCACATATGTATGATCAACTGAAATGTTCCTTTAATTTCAGAGACACCACTGAGAAAATCCCACATTTTACAGGTATTGTTGGTAGCATTTTGGAGAATGATTCCCGGGGGAGGGCTGGGCCAGGGGGTAGGGTGGCAATTGCCCCCCAGGCCACCCTAACTTACATTCAAAATGGCCAACGGCTGCTGCCCGCTCATACTTTTTTCTTCTTGTGGAGGAAAGAAGTAGGGCCCAGGGGCGCAGCCACCAACTAACTACAGGCAAAGAGGGGGCACCCAGGGCCATTGGATGGGCACTGATGAGCTGCATAGATGCATATTTTTGTTAAACCTTCTTTGTTGCTATTAACATTGAATTATGTTACCACATTGTACCATATTTGTCTTGTTTCATAAAATCAATATCCATTCTAAAACCAGTTGGGCATGGATGGTGAGCTGATTCGGTGGTTCAATGGGCCACTTGACTGGACTTGCCCCCCAGGCCTAAGGCTGCCAGCCCTCCCCTGGTGATTCCTGTCTGCACAAACCATTTACCTTTTACATTAGTCAACTTTGTTAAAAAAAAAAAAAAGGAATTTGCCTATCTTAACAATTGTACTGTGTAAACACTTGGGCCTAGGAAATGATTGTGTTCTGTGGGTTTCTGATAACATTGTGCATCGAAAAAATTGCAGCTGGTCACAAGTGACACCATCTATGAAAAGTTTCCTCTTCTTCTTAAGTGGGAATTTATAAGCGCACCCCTAGTTTCCTCCTCTGGGATTACCAATAAAGACAAAGCAAGGCCAACATTCGCCCTCTCTTCTAATGTTAATTGAGATGTGACATGGGTAAAAAGTGATTCTTGGAATGTTCCTATATCTTTCCTGCAAATTTCACAATAATCTCTTACCGTTGAAAGGGTTCTTGGCTATAATTCTCACAGGAGATGACATAACACTTCTAATTCCAAGTCGGTTTTCAAACAATGGATACTGGGTACTGGAATCCAAAAGGCAGAATAACTCTTATAGAAATCCTCTTATGGTGTATATAAACCCATGAAAAAATGGCAAAATATTGTAGGGTACCAACTCCTAGATGCGGTGGCCTCAAACATTTTCTTTTTTCAGGTTTTCAACCTTTATTTTTCGCAAGTATGAAAATGTATTGAAAATGAATATAGGCAAATATAAACAGTACAACAAGTAGTTAACAGGGAGGGAGTATAAACCACCATATAAATATGTAAAAGACATAGAGGGCAACATCTGAAAAGGTATTCCAAGCAAGATAACAAAGAAAATCTAATGGAAGTCATATTGGATTAACCTATAATAAACGTATATATAGAAGATTTGATCTGCAAGAGAGATCACAGAAATCATGGGACTTTCACCAAACTGCAGAAGGTTGGGAAGATAAGGAGGGGGAATGTGAAATGATGTGGAGGAAAATTCACAGGATAAAGGGGAGGAGGAACATAAGGGGAGAAGGAGAGGAGGTGTTAGGAACCATAAATCAGACCAAGACAGAAATGCAGTAAAATCACACTTTTTAATAAAAAGGTAAAATCACATAAACAGAGTAAACATGGTCAAAACATAGCCAGGGTTTGGTAACCAGAGCGGATAGTCAGAGCCAGTGAAACAGGAGTCCAGAGATCAGCGAGGTCGAACACACAACATGCAGGGTCAGGAGCCAGGAGGAGAGTCAGCCGAGCAGGGTCTTGAATCCAGGAACCAGAAGGGAACGTCAAACAGGCAAAGTCTTTCACAGGAAAACACAGCAGAGATTTCTCCAGAGATGTTGACCAAGGCGAAGGCATCTGCGACCTGATCCAGGCAATTTATATAGCAGCAGAGCTGGCTTAAAAAGGCAGGTTATGGCCACCATATGAGACTGAGTGGAAGCTGAGACTGGCAATTGACCCTCAGCTGAGCAGCTTGCTCTGAGAAAGGAGAGCTGAGCTCAGCCCTGACAGGAGGACAACTGCAGAGGGGGAAAGATACAAG
This sequence comes from Glandirana rugosa, assembly GCA_018402905.1. Taxonomy (NCBI): domain Eukaryota; kingdom Metazoa; phylum Chordata; class Amphibia; order Anura; family Ranidae; genus Glandirana; species Glandirana rugosa. Next base: position 542,811 of record BLSH010059107.1, on the reverse strand, counting down.
TTAAAGTAGTTAAAGTGGCTGTTTAAGTGGTTGTCAATTCTTGACAACCACTTTAAACTACAGGTAAGCCTGTAATCAGGATTACCTGTAGCTTCCCTGTATATCTATCTCCTAAATGATATACGCTATACTGGCATGTGCTGACGTCATTCGACACATGCGCAGTGAAGAAACGGCCTTCATGCCATGTCTTCACCGACAGTGTGCCACGATTGGCGGCTCCTGCGCGCATGCGTGGGAGTGGCATCACGTGACTCCGGACAGTCACAGCGCCAGAGTTCGCAGCCCCGGAAGGAAGAGGGGCAAAGATGGACGCTTCCTACTGTGGGGACAGTGCAGGCGTCGATGGCAGGTAAGTGGCACATAATAGGCTAGTATGCGATGCATACTAGCCTATTATGCTTCTACATTGTAGGTGAATAAGAGGAGGAAACCCATCTGGGTTTACATCACAGTTTACTTCCTCTTTAAAAATAATGCGGAAACCTTGTGCTAACTCCAAAGGTGTGAGTCAATAATATGAAACAAAAGGTTTACAGTAAAGAACTAAAACAATGAGTCCACTGGGTATTGGTTTTGGCAGCTCGCAAGAACAATAAATAGAATTGTTTCCTGAGTAAAATCGCATAGATGCAGCACCAAGAAGGGAAACTTTTTATATATCATTCAAAGTGTACGTCCTTAGGATAAATCAACAAAGTCCATAGATGGACCAACAGGTCTGATACACACAGAGGTGGTCAATCAATCCTCAAATAAAGGGTAAGATGTACGCTTACCAGAATCTGGTAGGGATAACGCAGGGAATACAGCCTTAAACGGGTCAGCTCCACTCCGGCTCCTGCGGTCACGATGTAAGTGCCTTGAGTCAAGGATCAGTGCCTCCTGGATGGAACTTCACAGGTCTCCCTGGTCAGAAAGGTGGATATCCTCCTTTTTTGAGGTACTGTACATCTTACCCTTTATTTGAGGATTGATTGACCACCTCTGTGTGTATCAGACCTGTTGGCCCATCTATGGACTTTGTTGATTTATCCTAAGGACGTACACTTTGAATGATATATAAAAAGTTTCCCTTCTTGGCGCTGCATCTATGCGATTTTACTTCCTCTTTAAGCCACGTGTATAAAATGCTCTAATTCCCTCTGTATTCTAACTAGTAGTTCACCTGTGCCTGTGTTATAACTTAACCACTTCAAGAAAAAAGCCTGTTTTTTGAGTTCTGTGCTTACGAGTTAAAAACTGTTTTTTTTTGCTATTAAAATTACTTAGAACCCCCAAACATTATATATTTTTTTTCTAACACCCTAGAGAATAAAATGGCGGTCATTGCAAAACTTTATGTCACACCGTATTTGTGCAGCGCTCTTCCAAGCATGTTTTTTTTTTAAATAAATTCAGTTTTTTTTCTTTAAAAAATAAAAAAACAGTAAAGTTAGGCCAATTTTTTTCCATATTGTGAAAGATAATGTTATGCAGAGTAAAATGATACCCAACATGCCACGCTTCAAAATTGCGTCCGTTTGTGGAATGGCAACAAACTTTGCAACTTAAAAATCTCCATTGGCGACGTTTAAAAAATTCTACAGGTTAGCAGTTTTGCGTTACAGAGGGGGTCTAGTGCTAAAATTATTGCTCTCGCTCTAACAATTGCGGCGATACCTCACATGCCGCAAGCCTGCGTGCGAGCTCGCGGGGACGGAGTGCTTTAAAAAAAAAATGTTTCATTATTTATTTTGCTTTCTATTTTTTATTTTTACACTGTTCTTTTTTTTAAAAAAAAATTGATATCTTTTATTCCTATTACAAGAAATGTAAGCATTCCTTGTAATAGAAAAAAGCATGCCAGGTCCCCTTAAATATGAGATCTGGGATCAAAAAGACTTCACATCTCATATTTACAGTAAAGAGAAAAAAAAAAAAAAAAAATGACAGCCCAAAAAAAGCCCCAAAAAAAACCGGGCCCTTTAAGACCATTGGGCGGATGTGACTTCTGACGTTATTTCCGCCCTGCCATGTTATGGAGCCGAGTGAGCTGCTTCATACACTCACTCGGCTCATGGACACGGGGGGGGGGTCGGATCGGATCATCTCCGCTGCTGCCAGCGGGTCCGGTAAGCAGCGGAGACGACCGGAAAGCGGGGGGGGGGGCACCTCTCCCGCCGCTGATAAAAGTGATCTCACGGCGAATCCGCCGCTAAGACCACTTTTATATTTTTCAGAATCAGCTGCTGTAAAAAACAGTATTTGAATGGTGCCTGCAGCAGATATCACCACTCAAACCCAAGGACGTCATATGACGTCCGGCGGTACGGAAGTGGATAAATATACTTATTTGTATAGATAACAGAGCTTCTTCCTACAATCAGCTGTCCCTTTTCTCTGCTCCTGTCCTCAGCCAGAGTTCCCGAGGGAGGGGCTGAGCACTGCTGCTGACATCAGCTGGAGAGAGAGAGCCCTGCTGTGTTATCTATATAGATAAGAATATTTCTGATAGAACACTGACACAGGGAACTTATTCTTCTAATACAGAGGAAGTAGGAGCTTTTAGAGTTAATTATGAGAGCAGAGCAGAGAAGAAGTTATGTGTTGAGACGAAGAGGGAGGGGGAGCTGCAAGCAGAGCTGCTACTGACACAGACATGCACAGACCACCTGCTCTCAGGATAAGCAATATACAAGGGGAGTCAGCACACAGGGAGGAAGCCATGACCTGGCATTATCAAACAGGCATTTTAGGGGATACAGAGGGATAATTTAAAAAGCAAAAGCACCATGCTGCTAATTGCACATTAAAGAGACAGGAGCAGCATTTTTTTTCTGGTTAAGAAACACTTTAACCACTTGCCGACCGCCCGCCTAGGCTTGACGGCGACAAAGTGGTTCGTTATCGCGAAATGCCCGTCACCTGACGGCGCCCGCGATAACTAGCATTGTGAGCGCGCTCGCTGTGTTCCCGGGGGGAGGGGCAGGGAGAGGGTAGGGTGGACTCCACCGGCTACCCGCAATGGCTCCCCCGCAGTGAGAGAGGTCCGTTTATGTAAACACGGATCACCGTTCTGACGGAGGGGGAAGGGTGGTGATCACAGGCTTCCTGTATATGGAAGCCATGACCACTCCCCTCCCCCTGCCAGCCCAGCCCCCATACAGTTAGAACACACCTAGGGAACACAGTTAACCCTTAGGGTCTTTTCACACATACGGACCATTCATCAGTTCATCAGTTCCATCACATCAAAACGGATGAAGTATTCATCTGTTTTTCATCTGTTTTTCGTCCGTATTTTTCATCCGTTTTTTCATCCGTTTTTTTCATCCGTTTTTTCATCTGCGGTCATCAGTTTTTTTTTTACATCCACTACCAATGCAAAAACGGATGAAAAACTGACCGTTCGTCCGTTTACATCCGTTTTTCGTCCGATTCATTTTTTTGACGGATGAAAAATAGGACTTTCACCCGTTCAAAAAAACGGATGTTGACGGAAGCCGATGAAAACGGATGCAAATGAATGATCATCAGTTGTCATCCGTTTTTCCATAGAGTTGCATTGATGTCCATTTTCATCCGTCAATGGATGGATGAAAAACGGACAAACGGTCCGGATGTGTGAAAGAGGACTTAGAGCGCCCCCTCCAGGTTAACCCCTTCACTGCCAATGACATTTACACAGTAATCAGTGCATTTTTATAGCACTGATCGCTGTATAAATGCCAATGGTCCCAAAAAAGTGTCAAAATGGTCCAACATGTCTGCTGCAATATCGCAGTACCGCTAAAAATTGCAGATCGCTGCCATTACTAGTAAAAAAAAAAACCCCAGAAATTAATTCTCATCATTCATAAATGCGGCAACTTTTGCGCAAACCAATCTATAAACGCCGATTGCGATTTTTTTTTTTACCAAAAATATGAGGAAGAATATAAATCGGCCAAAACCGATGAAAAAAAAAATGTTTATTTACATATATTTTTTTGGATTAGTATTTTAGCAAAAAGTAAGAAATATTGTTTTTTTTTTGCAAAATTGTCGCTCTTTTTTTGTTTATAGCGGCGATCAGAAATGACGCAGAGGTGATCAAATACCACCAAAAGAAAGCTCTATTTGTGGGAATAAAGGACGCAAATTTCGTTTGGATACAACGTGGCACGACCGCGCAATTGTCAGTTAAAGCGTCGCAGTGCCGAATCCCAAAAAGTGCTCTGGTCCTAAACTGTGAAATTCTTCCGGGGCTGAAGTGGTTAAAGAGATAGCAAGCAGCATGGTTCCACTACTGTAGCTAATCGGGTTACCTAGAGCCCCATGAGTCTATGCAGTCGGATCAGATCTTATTAAAATTTTTGTGACAATTCCTACTTGCATATGTCAGCTTGTAGAAAGCTTTATGTTTAACTTGTAATGCTACCACTAACAAACTTTCTGCCCTAGGGTGACAACGCTCATTCACTGTATTGTATCTCTGACGTAGCAGCGTTGTCACACTAGGATAGGAGGTATTTTAGGACTCCAGAACACCTCCCTCTCTTGACAGGGCTGATAACACGCTTGAGATAACAATGCTTATTTCACAGGACAGTGCTGCATTTCTGGCAGGAGCAACAGGGTTTTTTTTAAATATTTATTGAACATATAAAGCAGAACACTTTCAATGGTGTATTTCAGTGGTCTCCAAACTGTGGCTGTTTGCTTGTGATTATCCTGACCTCGGGGCACTAGTCCTCACACTGACACCAGTTATAAAGCATAATTCTTCCAACGATGGGGCACTAGGACCCTCCCACTAATACCAGTGATGGGGCACAATTCTTTCCACTAATACCAGGGATGGGGAACTATTCCTTCCACAAATACCAGTGATGGGGAACTATTTCTCCCACTAGTACCGCTGATGGGCCACTATCCCTCCCATTAATACCAGTGATGGGGAACTATTCCTGCCACTAATACCAGTGATGGGGAACTATTCCTGCCACTAATACCAGTGATGGGCCACTATTTCTCCCACTAGTACCAGTGATGGGCCACTATTCCTGCCACTAATACCAGTGATGGGACTCTATTTCTCTCACCAATATGAATGATGGAGAACTATTTCTTCCACTATTACCAATGATACAGAACTTTTCCTCCCACTGATACCAATGATTGGGTGCTATGGCGCTTCCACTTATACCAATGATGGGGCACTATTCCTCCCACTAATACCAGTGATGGAGAACTATTCCTCCCATTAGTATCAGTGACAGGGTGGATAAAAATAAATGATTCTTTTTAAAAATCAGATTTTTTTTGATTTATATTGATTTTTATCACGTTTATTTTAACCTCTTCAGATCCGCGCTATAGCCGAAGTACGGCTCCAGCATGGTCTGAATTGCCGTATGGACGTCCATGGACGTCCTGGCCATGTGCGCGCTCCTGGCTGCGTGCCCGCGGGTTGGGCAGACTCGATGTCCGCCCAAGAGCCGCGATCCCCTGTCAGACCTGCAGAACGGGGAACCGCCGATGTAAACACGGCGCTTCTCCGTTCTGTTGAAGGTGACATGACAGATCTACTGATCCCTGTCACTGCGATCAGTTAGATCTGTTCTATCCCGACCAGCCCCCCCCCACAGTTAGAACACATACAGGGAACACACTAAACCCCTTCACTGCCCCCTGCAGGTTAACCCCTTCACTGCCAATGACATTTATACAGTAATCAGTGGACATTTACATTTCTGATCGCTGTATGAATGTCATTGGTCCCAAAAAAGTGTCAAAAATGTCCAACATGTCTGCCGTAATATCGTAGTCCCGATAAAAATCGCAGATCGCCGCCATGATTAGTAAAAAATAAATAAATAATAAAAACGCCATAAATCAATTCCCATAGTTTGTAGACGCGATAACTTTTGTGCAAACCAATCGATATACGGCGATTGCGATTTTTTTAAACCAAAAATATGTAGAAGAACACATCGGCCAAAACTGATGAATAATTTTTTTATTTAATTTTTTTTTCGTATATTTATTATAGCAAAAAGTAAAAAATATTGTTCTTTTTTCAAATCATCACTGCTTGTTTGTTTATAACGGCGATCAGAAATGACGCAGAGGGGATCAAATACCACCAAAAGAAAACTCTATTTGTGGGAAAAAAATGATGTAAATTTAGTTTGGGAACAACGTTGCACGACCGCGCAATTCTCATTTAAAATGTGACAGCGATGAAAGCCAAAAATTGGTCTGGGCAGGAGGGGGGTTTAAGTGCCCAGTAAGCAAGTGGTTAATAAAATGCTTGTGGAGTAAAAATCGATGTAAAGATGGTTTTCTATTTATTTAGGATACATTAGTAATTTAGTTTATTCAGCATGAAATGGAGCTTAGTTATGTAGCATGAGGCTGTATATTCGGCAATATTTACATTTTTGGTAAACTCATTCAATGAATCCAAGCTCTGCAAGCTGAGATAACATGCACTGCGTTGATGCATTCACACAATGTTACAGTAACCATGAGATAAAACAAAGTTCAGGAATATTCCTTTATCCCATTGTTTTGAAAATCTATGTACACTACAAACTGTATGATTGAATCGGTTCTGATATCGCTGGTTTACTAACCTGACAGCTTCTTATTCTAAATAGGAAACCTTCATTATGTTTGCAAATATTAAAGATTCTAACTACCAGCAAGAATAAGTCCTTACATTTAAAGAGCACCTGTCATTTCAGATCCATCATGTCAGCGCCTATTAGCGGGCATCCACTCACCTGCTGCCGCCACGTCCCTCACCTTGCTGTGTCACTGCCGCATCACCAGCCGTCCCATTAAAGTGAATGGGACTGTCGGTGAGTCAACAGCGGGTCAGAGGAGGAGCCGCTGCTGAACAAAGATGACCGTTACTCTTTAAAAATTATGATTTAAATCAAATCCACCCTGATCAGTGACGGGACTCTATTCCTCCCACTAATACCAGTGAAGGGGCATTGTTTACAACCACTGACGCCTGGTCATGTTCTATTCCCACTGGCCACAGTCCGCCCACCCTAAAGTCTGAAGGGCAGTAAACTGGCTCTTTGTATAGAAAGTCTGGAGGCTCCTGTATATTTAACAGATCAAAATTGAGTTACATCCTGTACACTTCCATTTTCATATAACATTTGGGTTCTTCAAGAAAACATTTGAACCAGTTGTGCATCTTAGGTGTACTAAACATGCAAAAAATCCCCCCCAAAAAACGCAATACTTTGGGGATGTGTAGTACACCCTGCTCCCCCTCCTCCCCTGCAACTCTCTGGTCACATTTTTTAGCAGTTTGACAGCGAGCACTTTTTTTTTATGGTATCCCAAGAGCAGAAATTTCTAGATGGTGGGTAAATAGACAATCGCAGAAAAGCGGCTGCAATGTCAACGAGAGTTGTGATATTATTATTATATTATTATTATTGCTTCATTGTAACTTCTCTGGTCTGTTCTTAGCAGATCAAAGAGGTGACCTTTGATCTGCATAAGATGTCAATTAAAGTAACCTTGCAAGTTAAAAGAATAAAAAACAAACTGCATTCCCATTTATTGCCCTTCTTTAATTCTAATTTCCTCAATGAACTCTTTCTTCCTCTTTTCTTTATAGCTATTTTATTGCTGCTGATGTATTCATCTTATTTCAAGATTTTATCTCATTACTATTTAAACTTTTTTTCCCTGTATCATTCCTTTTGCACCTAACTTTTTTGGAGTAATAATCTAACAACATGCTTTTATTTATGGTATTAAGGTTTAAACAAACTACATGCTCTGGACGGTCTGAGGAGGCCTGTAATGCACACAGTGCTCTGGACGGTGGTCTGAGGAGGCCTGTAGTGCTACACAGTGCTTTGTGAAGGTGGTTTGAGGAGGCCTGCAATGCACAGTGCTCTGGGACGGTGGTCTGAGCCTGTATAATGAACACAGTGCTCTGGATGGTCTGAGGAGGCCTGTAATGTACAGTACTCTGGACCGTGGTCTAAGTAGGCCTGTAATGCTGCACAGTGCTCTGGGACGGTGGTCTGAGGAGATTTGTAATGTTGCACAGTGCTTTGTAAAGGTGGTTTGAGGAGGCCTGTAATGCACAGTGCTCTGGGACGGTCTGAGGAAGCCAATAATTGCTGCACAGTGCTCTGGGTGGTGGTCTGAGGAGGGCTGTAATGCACAGTGGTCTGAGGAGACCGGTAATGATGCACAGTGCTCTGTGAATATGGTCTGAGGGGGCCTGTAATGCACAGTGCTCTGGGCAGTCTGAGGAGGCCTGTAAAAGCTGCACAGTGCTCTGGGTGGTGGTCTGAGGAGGCCTGTAATGCACACAGTGCTCTGGATGGTCTGAGGAGGCCTGTAATGCTGCACAGTGCTCTGGGATGGTGCTCTGAGGAGGTTTGTAATGCTGCACAGTGCGTTGTGAAGGTGGTTTGAAGAGGCCTGTAATGCACAGTGCTCTGGGATGGTCTGAGGAGGCCTGTAAATGCTGCTCAGTTCTCTGGACAGTGGTCTGAGGAGGCCTGTAATGCTGCACAGTGCTCTGTGAAGGTGGTCTGAGGAGGCCTGTAATGCACAGTGCTCTGGACAGTCTGAGGAGGCCTGTAAATACTGCACAGTGCTCTGGGTGATGGTCTGAGGAGGCCTGTAATGCGTGGTGCTCTGGGACAGTGGTCTGAGTAGGCCTGTAATGCACAGTGCTCTGGGACGGTGGTCTGATGAGGCCTGTAATGCACACAGTGCTCTGGATGGTCTGAGGAGGACTGTACTTTACAGTGCTCTGGATGGTGGTCTGAGGAGGCCTGTAATGCTGCACAGTGCTCTGGATGGTCTGAGGAGAACTGTAATGTACAGTGCTCTTTATTGCTGGTCTGAGGAGGCCTGTAATGCTGCACAGTGCTCTGGGGCATTGGTCTGAGGAGGCATGTAATTCACACAGTGCTCTGGATGGTCTGAGGAGGCCTGTAATGTACAGTGCTCTGAATGGTCTGAGGAGGCCTGTAATGCACAGTGCTCTGGGACGGTGGTCTGAGGAGGCATGTAATGCACACAGTGCTTCGGATCGTCTGAGGAGTACTGTAATGTACAGTGCTCTGGACGGTGGTCTGAGGAGGCATGTAATGCTGCACAGTGCTCTGGATGGTCTGAGGAGGACTGTAATGTACAGTGCTCTCACTCTGGACACTGGTCTAAAGAGGCCTGTAATGCTGCATAGTGCTCTGGGACGGTGGTCTGAGGAGGCATGTAATGCACACAGTACTCTGGATGGTCTGAGGAGGCCTGTAATGTACAGTGCTCTGCATGGTCTGAGGAGGCCTGTAATGCACAGTGCTCTAGACCAGTGTTTCTCAACCCTGTCCTCAAGTACCCCCAACAGGCCATGTTTTGGGATTTTCTCTTAGATAAAATAGCTGTCCAAAATACCAAGCCATTGACTCTGATTTAAAGCACCTGTGCAAGATAAAGGAAAACCTGCAAACATGGCCTGTTGGGGGTACTTGAGGACAGGGTTGAGAACCACTGCTCTAGACGGTCGTGAGTCCGGACTCTTGGGAGGCCTGTAATGCACAATGCTCTGGATGGTCATCTGAGGAGGCCTGTAATGCTGCACAGTGCTAAGCACGCCACACCACTAAGCACGCTACGGTCGCTACCTTGGTTGCTGGGAGAGGAAACACTCACGGGCTCTACTGGTGGAGCTCCAAGAAAACCAGAAGTTCACATTGGTAAACGTCCCTCCCTCACATTTTTCTTCCATCAATTAAGGAAAACGTTTTTGTTAATTGATGAAAATGCGGGGTAATTTTTCATTTTTCATTTTCATCACTGGAAATATGCCGCTGACAAAAATTATGATGAAAATGTTTGCGTCTACAAAATTAACACCGTTGGTGACCTCACATTTTTCTAATGAAATAATGCCTGGTCACCTCTCCACCCTTAATCCGTAATTGAACAGTAGACCATTGATGGACTCCCCCGCTACTGTCATTATACTCTGTAGAACTGTGACAAAATAACAATAAATGCCACGTTCAGGATACAATTAAGGACTGAAATCTCTTAAATATTTGCACATTATCTGAGACAATTTTCCTCACTTATAATAAGGCCCCTTAGAGCAGAATTAAACTTTGCCACATATGTTTTTTTAATGGGCCAGGAGGTTAATGCCATAATGTGCTAGTATGCACTACGTATTATGGCAGATTTACCTGTGAAATTAAGCCTTCTAGCACTGAGCTGTCAGCAGTCCAGCTGGTCCCATGTGCTTCCATCTTCTCCCGGAGTTCCTTCAGGGTTCGGCCACTTCGGTGCTATAAAAGTACTCTGAGCTTTGCATGTGTGTGTAGCGCCCACATAGTGATAGGTGCCTTTTGTAGTAGATTTTTGCTAGGAGAGGCAAATTTAGTCAGGCTTGGCAATAAGTGCAGGTCTGAATGTTTGATCTGGGCAGGGGAGTGGCCCAGGAAGAGCTGGAGATTACAGGAAGGAACACCCCTTGGATACTCCTCCCCTTTGTTTTGAGAAGGCTCTGGAAGAGGCGATGGGTGAGGAGGTGTAACTATCTGAAGTATGTTAAGGAGCCCTGACCAATCCCCAGCCTGGATTGACAGGGGGCAGGCCTCCTTAAATACTGTGATCTTCCCAGATGGGGGGAGGAGAGTGTCGGGTGGAAGAGGGGAAATGTAGCAGAGGTTGCTGAGACCTCACCCAGAAGGGAGCCCCCAGTCTGGGTGGGGGGTGACCTTGAGGCCTGGTGGCTCGGGTGCAGCCAGGAGTGGAGAGAGATCTTGGAGCAGCACAAGGGAGCAGGAAAGCAACAGAGAGGCTACAGGAAAGGCTCTTTGAAAGATTCACCAGTGCTGTGAGTGACAGACCCTGGGAGCTTGAGAAGAGGACTGGAGCAGCTCTGAGGCTCTTAGCTACACTCTGAGGGCCCGTGGTCTTACAATCGAGGGCCCGTGGCCTATGTCTGTGATGGGCGGTCCGGAGGTCCTGCTGACAAGGAAGTGCAGGCCTCACCATGTGCTAGCAGGGATGGAGGACGATGTAATGGAGGCTTGATAAATTTCCCTTCAGGCCTGTGCAGGAGAGAAGTGAAGGAGTGTAACGGTCAGCAAGCATCAGTGCTGGAGAAAGAAGTAGTGTATATACGGTGGTGTATATAACATGCTCCTGTTTCCTGATCTTTGGGCATCCAACAGTCGTCCCTACCCTATCCAAGTTTAACTCCTCAATAAAAAAACAAAAACAAAGTGCCAGCCTGTTCAGTGACCAAGGATGAACGGAAAAGTGTGAGATTGAGGGCAGAGAGACAGATGAACCACATCTACCAGTCACCCCTAAGTGGGCCATTGGCTACATGTGGTTCAGTGTACATTACCACTGACAGGGAGGGAGAAGCATTTATAACTTAAGGTCACTAGGGTCTCTCCTTTCATAAAAACCTTTTTTTTTTATTTTTACTTTTTGAGTTTAATTCCACTTTAAGCAGAGAGGAGAGGAGATGGCAGAGGTACTTCAGTACCGAACGACTGTTTACTACATAGAATTTCAAAAAGCATGTTTCCCAATTGCCCTATATGCTTCTTTTGACTAGGGAGATCCTTTTGTCATTAAAGTTTTTGTAAAGGTAGAATGTTTTTTTACTTTAACGCAAAAACCTCCTGTGTGCTGCTCTTCCTCAGCCCCCCCCCCCTTATACTTAACTGAGCCTGATCTTGATCCAGCGATGTATCCGAGAGTAGCTTCTCTCTGCACTCTCCGCTTCCTCATTGGCCATGGAGGCACCAGTGGGGGCTATTGGCTCCTGCTGTCAGTCACAGCCAGTGAGCAGGGCCGAGCTGTGCTGTGTGTGTCTATGAAAACATACAGTGAGGCTTTGGATCGAGCCCGCATGAGTGCCCCCAAAGCAAAGCGACTTGGCAGGGAAGAGGTGCCATGATGAGTGCCACAGGGTGACCCCAGAAGTGGAGAATCAGGGCTGCTCTGTGCAAAACCATTGTTAGTAAAAAAAAAATTACCTTTATAAACACATTAAAGTACAACTCTTCCAAAAACATTCTGTACATATCAATACTTGTTAGGGATCTAAATCATACACTGGCTCCTGTGGTAAGGTATTCCTATCAGAATTTCTAGTATCACTCAACCAGTATGGGCAAAGCAAATGATAATGTTACCCCTGCAGGCCTCTTACCTACTAATAAAATGAAAAAGTCTTTTTTCTTGCAAGGATGGCTAGAATACACTTTATATTCCAACAGAAAAGAAAGAGTTGGTAGCATGTGCAGAGTGTCCTAAGACTTCTCTAGGTAAGCTCCCAAACCCCCTACCTCTCCACAAGAGAAATAAGCTTTACCTCATTGCCAGTGTGGTTGGTGGATTGTCAGCTCCACGTCTGGGTTGTTCTCAACCCAATCCATGGTGTGTACAGTGGGGTATTTTGATTTTGTGCCGCCCTAGGCAAGACTAAAATTGGGTGCCCCCCCATCTAAATTTGTTCCACTCCTTCCTTTTCAAGTGGCTATTCAGGGTTCTGGTAGCTGTGTGGGGTCTCCGGTTGCTATGCTGGGTCTCTGGTGGCTATGTGGGGTCTCTGGGGGCCATGCAAGGTCTCTGGTGGTTGTGTGGGGTCTTTGGAGAGGGGGGGTGAGAGAGAGAGAAGGGGGGGTGAGAGAGAGAGGGATGGGGAAAGAAGTGTGGGGAGAGAGAGTAGGGGGGTGAGGGGAGGAGGTTGGGTGAGAGAGAGAGAGGGGAGTTCCCATATCCCCCCATACTACACCAGGAGACTCTCCCACCCTCCCCCCCCAAAAAAAAACTACACCAGACTCTCTCCTTCCTGCAGCCCACCAACTCCTTTTTACCAGCTGTGTGTGACGGTATGGCTGAGGCATGATCATAGCCCGGGAACCCAACCTGCTCTGCCAGATAAGCTACTTCCGAGATCAAAGGCTGCAGCCACCGCTGTCTACTGCTTCGCTCCCCTGTCACCGAACAGTCAGTCCATGGCCACCCCTGGAGTCTCCCCACTGGCAGGTGTCACCCAGGTGCGGTCCAAATCCCCCTAGAGATGCCACTGCTTTTCTGCAGTCCTTGTAGTGTCCCTCCTGCCTGGGGGCGGCACCATCCCCATGACAAATGCTGCCCAAGGCAAACGCCTTGGTTACCTCATGTTAGATACACCCCTGGGTGTGTAACAGTACAAGAACTTTAATGCATTTTGGCTAAAAAGTCGAACTATTTAGGCTTTTTAGCCAAAACATGTTAGCATTCTTGTACTGTTACATGCCATGGATTTTTATTCCATAAAGAATTGGAACATTTTAACTGGGCTTCAGTCCGACATCTTTAGTTCCAGAGCTAAATTCACACATACTTGTCCCAAGGATCCCATAAAAGAAAAATTCAAAAAATTAACACAAATGGGGAAATGTGTTCCCTTTTGCAGCCTCCCATCAGTTTGCGGACCTCTTTGGCCCACCAATGCCTCCTGTAAATACATCCCCCATAATGTGAGTCCCAGCCATGGCTCACAGCTTTTCTTCTCTTCTAATGTTTTTGTGATATGAATCTCATTGCTCTGCGACTTCCTGAATGAGTTTATGCTGGTTATTGAAAGTCATAATTATGTCTATTAGGGCCAAATATCGGGCGAGGTGGATTTCCTTCCACTCTGAGAACAATACGTGTTCTTGGCCTCTATCGTCTGTTTTGTTCAGCCTCATTTTATTAGCTGTTTTCTGTCCCTTACAGAACAGCCTTACAAGGCAACATCTAGGGCTGAAGTACCAAGCAGTTGTGAAGTCAGAAGTCTCTTATGGAACTATGGTTAGTTTATGAAGATCACATTATGAAGACGCAGGTTCACGATTCGACTTTGCAAGATGGAGAGATAATTTAAAATAATTGTAAAAAAAATAATTGCAGATGCATTACTTGTATTACATTTTGGATAAATGCCCCATATATCTTAGACCTGACAGGCATGGGATGATGACCACCTAATTCAAGTGAGCAGCAGATAATTACCAACCATATTCAGTAGTCTCACAAAGTGTTAAATCCCAAATGAACTTTCAACTTATGTAGCCAGGAGTTCAGAAATATTCCTCTGGCATACAGACAATTGTGTTCATTGCCTAACATGGGGAACTCTCTCTAGTGTTCGTTTGTGGAATAAGACTGTAATTGCAATGAGGATGAAGCATTTTGAGAATTGTAGTGTGGAGAGAAGAAACAGTCAGCAGACTCTGGTATGAAGGACTCCATTTCCCATCGGGCTGTGCTGCGCTGGAGACTTCTGGGAGGTGCAATGCATTGTGGGAGAAATGTATTTAAGTGGGAGAAGGAACTGATAGCGGCCTTTTTGGGACGGCGTGATCGATCAGTGAGGAAACCTGTGTGCTTCTATGGCTGTAGCTAGGCCGTGGCCTACTTACAGCATTCCAGCCGACTGAATTCTCTGCAGGTGACCCAGCTAACTCCCATTTTCCAGCAACACAGTGAGTGATCAGCGGAGCCATCCCATCTTCATCTGAGTCCGGATTGTAGCAGCAGTCGCATCTGCCGATCCAGGAGAACTGCAAGGAGTGCAGTGGATGCTATCTACCTCCCAGGAGCAAGCAGTCAGTGTGAACTAACGGTCCCAGCATTACCATCATTTTCATCTGAGTGCCGGATCATTTGTCTACATACAGTCCTTTGGGTTTGGTGAGCGGGCTCAGACCCACACATAAGAGTACTTTTACTGTCTATGCAGCATCTCTTTATTACCTTTTGGATTACCGTATGTATACACTGGATTGCTGTTTGTGATCAGTTTATTCAAGAAGTCAGTGATCATTACAAGGCTATTTAGTGCCGTGGAATTTAACTTCTTTGTGCCTCATCTCAGTGATTAGAAGGACACAGTGTTCTTAGGTACCTAACACTTATAGCCGGCAGAAGATTGTTTGGACTTTGCAAGACAGGATTGCTACAACTACATCTACTCATCCTCTCCCCAGTCATATCCTCAGGGCTATTTACTTGGTACTACTTTATCTCCTAAGAACTCTCTAAGCTAGTTCAGTATATCAGTTTCCGTAGATAATACCAAATCACCTCTTTTCCTAGTGAACCCTTGGGTATTGTTTAAACTCATTTGGAGTAATTCTATTCTTTTCAACTGTCGTTGTTTGGAGAATACAGGAGTCAACAAATTATCTACTCCCTTTGTTCACCATAACTATATAACTTGTTGATGTGAAGGATTGTGATATTTATGTTGCGTCAAGGTTGTTATTTCTTGCAGAAATAAGAGGTAAGTAAACAATTCTAATAATATCATAAAAAAATGTGTGACCCTACACAACCAACAATGGCAGGCCTCCACCCCTAATATTGGGACAAAAAAGAAAAGAAAGGATATGGGGCTTTAAATGAGGCGTATCATGGTAAATAATTGATAGCACATTAAATGAAATTCATATTTCTGATGTTTGACTGACATAATCACATTAGATAAGTCATGATCCCAAAGAACATGTTTGTTTTCATAGATAAATAGGATTTTAATCAGAAAAATTCATATATAAACATATCCATGATAATTCAGAAAAATAAAATCACATGATATAAATCAATGAGCATAATAAATACATTACATACAGTATATATACAAGTAGATACGGGAACATGATTGGCCACCAGAATTCACGAATAACTCATCCATCATACACACAAACAAATTGAGTAACATGATAAATAGAAACTTGGTAAAAACCAGACTTGTCTTGGTATGCTTGATAGAAACTCTACGCGTTTCATGGCATTTCAGCCACTCATCAGGAGTATGATGGATAAGGTACTAAAGAGATGGGTAAAAAAGAGGACCATTAGTGTATACTGTCCTCGCAAAGAAGGGAAGTATCAGAAATAGCACCTTGGTTACTCACAAAACAGCTCCCAGGCTGTGCCCAGCCTAGGAATGGGATTTGATACGGCCTCAGACATCTGCCCGATCCGGGGTTGAGGCGGGAAATCACCCCCAAAAAACAGATGCTCCAGGAAACCAGCCAATGGGCCAACCAGAGTGTCACTGCACAGCCTATGTGAATGACGAAAGCATGTCAACATGCTCTCATCAGGCCACACCATGACCTAAGACCCCTTTCACCCTGAAGCACCGCTAAAACAGTGCCGGTCATTTTTGCGGTGCTTTAGTGGCGTTTTAGCGGTACTTTTCGGGCACTAGTGGGCCGTTTTTTTTAAGGTTACATGATAACATGACCTTAGTAGAAAAACAAAAAATACCTGTTTTGCAGCGCTTTCAAATCCCTTTTCAGTCGCTTTGGAAGCGCTACCCATTCATTTCAATGGGCAGGGGCATTTATGAAGCGCTATTTGTACTCGCCCCAAAAATGCTGCAGTGCACCCATTGAAATCAATGGGAGGCGGTTTTCAGGCGCTATTTTTAGCGCTAAAATGCCTGAAAACCACCAGTGAAAGGGGTCTTAATGTGCTTCTTCTTGAGCCACTCCTTTATTGCCTTGGTGGTATATTTTGGGTCATTGTCATGCTGGAAGACCCATCCATGACCCATCTTCAGTGTTCTGGCTAAGGGAAGAAGGTTCTCATCCACAATTTTACAATACATGACCCCGTTCATTGGTCCCTCAATGCGACAAAAGTCAGCCTGTACCTTTAGCAGAGATACAGCCCCAAAGCAAAATGTTTCCACCTCCATGCTTGACTGTAGGGATGGTGTTCTTAGAGTCATAGTCAGCATTTTTCTTTCTCCAAACACGACAAATCAAATTAATGCCTAAGAGCTCCATTTTGGTCTCATCTGACCACAGCAAGTTCTCCCAATAGTTCTGTGAATCATTTAGATGTTCATTCCCAGACTTCAGATGGGTCTGCAAATGTGCCTTCTTGAGGAGGGGGACCTTGTGGGCGCTACAGGATTTCAATCCATGGCAGTGTATTGTGTTACCAATGGTTTGTTTGGTGACTGTGGTCCCAACTGCCTTGAGATCATTCACAAGCTGCTCTCGTGTAGTTCTGGGCTGATCCCTCACTTTTCTCATAATCATCCTTACCCCATGAGGCAAAATCTTGCATGGAGCTTCAGACCGAGGGCAATTGATGGTTATTTTGTATTTCTTCCAGTTGTTTCCTTCTCACCAAGCTTCTTGTTGATAGTCTTGTAGCTCATTCCAGCCTTGTGCAGGTCTACAATCTTGTCACTGACATTCTTGGACAGCTCTTTGGCCTTGCCCATGATGGTGAGGTTTGAATGGAAAAAAGGAATTCTTTGGATAGGAGTCTTTTATACACATAATGAGTTGTCATTAGGAGCACCTTCTTAAATTGACAGGACTAATCCGTGTACCACATGAGCACATACTGTAGCCAGTCTGTGGGAGCCAGAATTATTGTTGGTTGGTAGGGGGTCAAATACTTATTTTACTCTTTGAACTGCAACTCAATTGTATCATGTGTTTTTTTTCTGGATTTTTGGTTAATATTCCGTCTCTAACATTTAGGCCTCATACACACGGGCGTATTTTGACGCCGGCGTCTACTGACGTTTTTTAGCTGCTCCCCATGTTAGTCAATGGCCACATAAAATACGTCGGCGTTTTTGAGCTGTAGATGGCGTCGGCGTATCAGAGAACCCACGACCAGCGCGTTCCTTGGCTGCAACGACGTCAAAAAGCGCCGCAAAACGCCACGAGACGCCAACAGACGCCAACAAACGCCACCTAATATTGTACCGGCGTTTTCCGGCGTTTTTTGACGCCGACGTTTTTAGGTTGAAAAATAGCAGAGGAATGATTTTTTTTTAAAAAACGTCTATTGACGCCGACGCTCACTAGCGCTCAAAAACGCCAATGCATAACGCCGAAAAACGTCGACTTTATCTCCTTGACGTCGGGCCCGACGTTTTGTTTATTATTTTATATACGCCCGTGTGTATGAGGCCTTAA
>BLSH010059107.1:482226-498148 GCA_018402905.1 Glandirana rugosa | reverse complement strand
GATAGACACCACGACATATATGGGGACTTATTTACTAACCCACTTTTTCACCCAACCGCGACGGGGTCATCCTTTTACACGATCTTTTATTTGCACCTACACGACTTTCTATAGCCACTCATCGTTTATAACGGGAGATCACCAATTATTTGTATTTTAGGACCTACACGACTTTCTATAGCCACTCACCGTTTATAACGGGAGATCACCAATTATTTGTATTTGCCTTTGACACTGACGCACTTACGAGATTATTCTCGCTACACACACTCGACACATTGGTTTTTTGCAACTCACACGCACTCATCCCAGTCAC
Organism: Glandirana rugosa; assembly: GCA_018402905.1. NCBI lineage: Eukaryota > Metazoa > Chordata > Amphibia > Anura > Ranidae > Glandirana > Glandirana rugosa. The sequence continues at coordinate 497,832 of BLSH010059107.1, read as the reverse complement.
CACCGGGCTTCCCTGGGCATCCACGTTTATTTTCTAGCACATTTTCCTACTGGGGCAGCGCCAACCCACTTTTTCACCCAATCATTTATTCAGGGGTATATACAGCACCACAGATAGGTATATACAGCACCACAGATAGGGATATATATTACCGCAGATAGGTATATACAGCACCACAGATAGGGATATACATTACCGCAGATAGGTATATACAGCACCACAGATAGATATATACAGCACCATAGATAGATATATACAGCACCACAGATAGATATTGTGGGAGATTAGCTCGTGAGGATCACTTTTCAGGGGAAAAGATTCAGCGTGGATGTCAGTCTCTTTAAAGTCTGGCGATTTCCTGTTTTATTTTTGCAGGTTTGCAAGTTCAAAACATAAACAGAAAACAAAACCTTGTGTCTAGTGCTACACTAAACAAAGAGTTTCCACGCAGAGCACTCTCAGTGTTTCTCCCTCTGAGGTCCAGGATCGAGCTCAAGTGAGATCTCTTCCTGATCATTAAATGCAAGTGGAGAGGGGTTTGAGTAGACCAGAAAGTCCGGGCCGGAACCAGCTCTGCCACGGTGGCCGGCAAAACCCGGGTCGGACCTCCGCTAGTGGCCTCAAAATGATCGCATGCGAGGCGTCACGTATCGCCCGTCCATTGTCGTGCCTCACATAAAGTCACAATATGTACAGCAGCATAGATAGGGATATACAGCACCACAGATAGATATATACAGCACCATAGATAGATATATACAGTACCATAGATAGATATGTATAGCACCACAGATAGATATATACAGCACCATAGATAGATATATACAGTACCATAGATAGATATGTATAGCACCACAGATAGATATATACAGCACCACAGATACATATATACAGCACCATAGATATATATATATATACAGCACCACAGATAGATATATACAGCACCACAGATAGATATATACAACACCACAGACAGATATATACAGCACCACAGATAGATATATACAGCACCATAGATAGGAGTATACAGCACCACAGATAGATATATACAGCACCATAGATATATATATATATATACAGGACCACAGATAGATATATACAGCACCACAGACAGATATATACAGCACCACAGACAGATATATACAGCACCATAGATAGGAGTATACAGCACCACAGATAGATATATACAGCACCATAGATAGGGGTATACAGCACCATAGAAAGGGGTATACAGCCCCCCCCCCACATGGGGCTCGTGGCGCTGACAGTACTGGACAGCCCCCTCCACGGTAGTCGGGACATCAAAGTCCCGCATTTACCCTATCTAGGAGCAGGCAGTAGGCAGTGTCCGGCGAGCAGGGAGCGGCTTGGTTTTGGCCGTGCATCCCCCTCCTGCTCTGACAAGAAAGGTGTCCAATAGGATCGCCTGTCTTCTCCGCCATTCACCTGTCTTCATCTGTAACATACTTCGCTTCCTGATTGGCAGAGAGCAGTTTAGTGTTAGAAAGGCACATGTTCATTTGCCTTTCTAAGGGATTGTGGCGGCACTCTACGCCACAAGCCACACTTTATTCAAGCCTATTAGAGCCTATGGCTCTAATGACATGCTTCAAAGTAACCCCCCGCAGCAGTAATTCATGTGGCTGGCGCCTCAAAGGGGCCGGCCGCATGAATAGGGGGTGGTCGCGGGCGGCCATGGATAGATTCATGCTATGCTAGAATCTATCCATGGCATAGAGGTGGTGGTGAGGACAGACGGAGCAGCGCCCATGCATCCTTAATGGACGGTCCGCTACTGTTAGACTCCCCTTTTAAGGGGGTGGGGGCTTAAAAACTAATATAAGAGTTTAGTCTTTGTTGAATTGTTGATGTGGATCTGCCCCTGAGGCAGAAGGAAGACCAGGAGAAGAGAGAGCGAAAGAAGTGGGAAGCCTCAAGCCCCATTCAGTCCAGTGTCAGCTAGGTTCAACTGCAGATATCAAGCGGGATCAGAATCAGCCTGTGCAGCAGAGAGGCCAGTACAGCAGCTTTCTGGATACTAGTAGCTACTTAAAGGGACTGAGTGAGTACATTCCTACCAAAACCCTCCAAGCTAAAGAGAAGTCATTAAGGCGCAATACCTAACATGTCTGCGACCAAATAGATATTTTCCCTTGTCTCGGGACTAAAATCCAAGCCCACTCAGCCAGAGTTAAAATAATTGGCATACTTTCAGGTTCCAATCCAATATGGAGTCGGACACAAGGCTACCCTCTGTCCCTCTATTTATGCATGCTGTCTGTGGAACACCTTGCAATAGAAATCCACATCAACCCTCTGAAGGGAGTACTCCTAAATCAGGGGGAATACATCTGCTGATGATCTCGTAATGTACAGGTGCATTAAAAAAAAAAAGGAAGAGCATCTAAAAGTTAATTTATTTCAGTAATTCATTTTAAAAAGTGAAACTCATATATTATATAGATTCATTACACACAGAGTGATACATTGCTATCATTTCTTTCTTTTGATCATTATGGCTTACAGCTAGTGAAAACCTAAAATTCTGTATTTCAGAAAATTAGAATATTCTGAAAAAGTTCAATATTGTAGACTCCTTGTGTCTCCAATGGATTTAGTTCACATCTGTGCGTTTTGCGGCGTTGCGTTTTTTTGGAAAGGGTCGGTAACTTTTTTTCGCAATGCAGTTTGCGTTTGGCATGCAATAGACTTCATTGGAGCTGCACTAGAAACGCAAGTGTTGTTATTTTAATGCGTTTTTACCGCAACTTTGACGTGATTTGGGTTTTTAAATCCGCCTAGCAACAACCCACCCCCCCCCCCAAAAGAACATAAAAAAAACTGTGGAGAAATAGCGGCAAAAATGCTGTAAAAATGGGAAGAAAGTGCATAAGGCCCAGTTGCATAGGTGTGAATCTAGATTTAAATGGTCTCTCAGTCTGGTTCAGTAGACCGCTGAGTTAACAGTTGTCCAGAAGACAGTCATTGACACCCTCCACAAGGAGGTTAAGTCACAAAAGGTCATTGCTAAAGAAGCTGCCTGTTCACAGAGTGCTGTATTCAAGAATATTAATGGGAAGTTGAGTGGATGTCAGAAGCATCTTACCTGGGCCAAGGAGGAAAAAGGACTGGACTGTTGCTCAGTGGTCCGAAGTACTCTTTTCGGATGAAAGTACATTTTGCATTTCATTTGGAAATCTGAGTCTGGAGGAAGAGTGGAGAGACACTGAATCCAAGTTGCATTAGGTCCAGTGTGAAGATTCCACAGTCGGTGATTGGGGAGCCATGTCATCTGCTGTTGTTGGTCCACTGTGTTTTATCAAGTCCAAAGTCAGCGCAGCCCTTTACCAGGAAATTCTAGAGCACTTCATGCTTCCCTCTGCTGACCAGCTTTATGGAGATGCTGATTTCAATTTCCAGCAAGACTTGGCACCTGCGCACACTGTCCACACTGCAAAAAGTACCAATACCTGGTTTAATGATCATGGTATCGTTGTGCTTGATTGGCCAGCAAACTCGCCTTACCTAAACCCCATAGTGAATCTGTGGGGTATTGTCTAGAGAAGGGTCTCCAAACTATGGCCCTTCAGTTGTTCAAAAACTTCAATTCCCATCGTGCCTATTCATGTGTGTGAATGTCAGAATTTTTCAATGCCTCATGGGACGTGTAGTTCTGCAACAGCTGGAGGGCCTTAGTTTGGAGATCCATGGTCTAGAGGAAGATGAGAGACACCAGACCAAACAATGAAGATGAGCTGAAGGCCACTATCAAAGCAACCTGTGCTTCCATACCACCTCAGCAGTGCCACAGGCTGATTGCCTCCATGCCATCCCGCATTGATGCAGTAATTCATGCAAAAGGATCCCCAACCAAGTATTGAGTGCATACTATACTGTACACAGACATACTGTTGTACTGTATATATTAAAAATCCTTTTTTTATTGATCTTATGTAATATTCAGATTTTCTGAGATACTGAATTTTGTTTTTTACTAGCTGTAAGCCATAAGCATCAAAATGAAAAAAAAAAAAAATGCTTGACATATATATTACTCTGTGTGTAATGAATCTATATAATACAGTATATGCGTTTCACTTTTTGAATTGAATTACTGAAATAAATTAACTTTTTGATTATATTCAAATTTTTTTAGATGCACCTGTATATTACAATTGCTAAGGTTGCTTTCTGTGTCTTATTTTAGGAAGTCTCACAATTTACCACCCACAGTAATTTTAAGGTTAATACTCATAAAACTGAAGCTCCTAATGTGTCCCACTAAAATAAATATATAAAAGATTTCCAATAGAACTACTCCTTTTTGTGGAAAACTTAAACTTAAAACAACCATTCGCAAATATGTGGCCCCACTGGACTGGGCTTTTTTCCATGGGGCCACATATTTATGTATCTTTGTGCTGGGAGCACGCCGCACAGCGTGCTCCCAGCACAAAGGCTGGGGTCTCACTGAGAGCCCCAGGCCACGTTCTTACGATTGGGGCCTGGAACGTCTCTCTCTCCAGTGTAAGCCAGTCCTGGTGATTTATTCACATCAAGTTTCCCAGTCATTTTTGAACATTGACCTCAGTTAGCCATAAGAGAACATTCCGTGCTATGTTCATAACAATGTTGTCTTGTCTATTATACCCCTCCTTTTGTTTAGTAAAAACCCAGGAGAAGAATGTATTTACCACAGTTGCCTTCTCCCTATCACTTGTGACCAAATTGCCCTGACTATCCTTTATGGGGCCAATGTGCTCTGGTTTTGCCTTTTTACTATTAATATACTGTATTTTAAAAAAATGGGGATTCTTTTTATTCTCTTCTGCTATGTGTCTCTCATGGTATATTTTCACTGTCCTGATCACGCTCTTACTTTTCTTATTGCATTCCATGTAGTGTTGGAATGCTGACAGAATACACAAGCTAATGCCATTATTTAATATAATCTTAAAGCACTTCCACTTTTTTCTCTGTGGTTTTTGTTTCTAGAATATCCTCCCATTTAATGACGTGAAGAAAGCAGTGCAGTTTGGTAAAGCTGGATCTCTTGAAATAGAATGTTCTTGCCCTACCCTTGTGTCTCCTTTTCCTATGATTTACAGTTGACTCACAAACTCCCCAGGGCTAGCTGCATACAAGAAAATAACTTTTTTCATTTGGTTGCATCAATGTTAGTGCCGGATTACCAAATAAGCAGAGTAAGCACTGGCCTATGCGCCCCACGCCGTTTAAGGGCCCCACGACAACGGATCAAAATGATATTGGTTTGATTATGAAAGAAAATTACAATTAAGCTTTCTTAAATCATTCACCTAAAGTACATAAACCATAAACTTTAGATACATATTACAGTTTGTCTCTTAAAAGCTCATCTTCTTTCAGCTGTCAGTTCATTAAAGATGTTGGTGCAACTTACATATGCGTAATGTACAGTAGTGATAGTCATCTCCATGTAGCGGTCATTGTGCATACTACTTTATTCAATGTTATTCCACTAGAGTGCGTGCAGAGAAACCTCCAGAAATGTGCGAGAGGGGCCCAAGGTTTTGACTGTCTAGGGGCCTCCACAAAGTTTGTTCTGGCACTGATGTACTCAGAGGCAGCACGCTACAGTCAGGTCCATAAATATTGGGACATCAACACAATTCTAATCTTTTTGGCTCTATACACCGCCACAATGGATTTGAAATGAAACGAACAAGATGTGCTTTAACTGCAGACTTTCAGTTTTAATTTGAGTGTATTTACATCCAAATCAGGTGAACAGTGTAGGAATTACAACAGTTTGTATATGTGCCTCCAACTTTTTAAGGGACCAGAAGTAATGGGACAATTGGCTGCTCAGCTGTTCCATGGCCAGGTGTGTGTTATTCCCTCATTATCCCATTTACAAGGAGCAGATAAAAGGTCCAGAGTTCATTTCAAGTGTGCTATTTGCATTTGGAATCTGTTGCTGTCAACTCTCAATATGAGATCCAAAGAGCTGTCACTATCAGTGAAGCAAGCCATCATTAGGCTGAAAAAACAAAACAAACCCATCAGAGAGATAGCAAAAACATTAGGTGTGGCCAAATCAACTGTTTGGTACATCCTTAAAAAGAAAGAACGCACGGGTGAGCTCAGCAACACCAAAAGACCCGGAAGACCACGGAAAACAACTGTGGTGGATGACCGAAGAATTCTTTCCCTGGTGAAGAAAACACCCTTCACAACAGTTGGCCAAATCAAGAACACTGTCCAGGAGGTAGGTGTATGTGTGTCAAAGTCAACAATCAAGAGAAGACTTCACCAGAGTGAATACAGAGGGTTCACCACAAGATGTAAACCATTGGTGAGCCTCAAAAACAGGAAAGCCAGATTAGAGTTTGCCAAACAACATCTAAAAAAGCCTTCACAGTTCTGGAACAACATTCTATGGACAGATGAGACCAAGATCAACTTGTACCAGAGTGATGGGAAGAGAAGAGTATGGAGAAGGAAAGGAACTGCTCATGATCCAAAGCATACCACCTCATCAGTGAAGCATGGTGGTGGTAGTGTCATGGTGTGAGCATGTATGGTTGCCAATGGAACTGGTTCTCTTGTATTTATTGATGAGACTGCTGACAAAAGCAGCAGGGTGAATTCTGAAGTGTTTCGGGCAATATTATCTGCTCATATTCAGCCAAATGCTTCAGAACTCATTGGACGGCGCTTCACAGTGCAGATGGACAATGACCCGAAGCATACTGCGAAAGCAACCAAAGAGTTTTTTAAGGGAAAGAAGTGGAATGTTATGCAATGGCCAAGTCTATCACCTGACCTGAATCCGATTGAGCATGCATTTCACTTGCTGAAGACAAAACTGAAGGGAAAATGCCCCAAGAACAAGCAGGAACTGAAGACAGTTGCAGTAGAGGCCTGGCAGAGCATCACCAGGGATGAAATTAAGTGTCTGGTGATGTCTATGCGTTCCAGACTTCAGGCTGTAATTGACTGCAAAGGATTTGCAACCAAGTATTAAAAAGTGAAAGTTTGATTTATGATTGTTAATCTATCCCATTACTTTTTGTCCCTTAAAAATTGGGAGGCACATATACAAACTGTTGTAATTCCTACACCGTTCACCTAATTTGGATGTAAATACCCTCAAATTAAAGCTGAAAGTCTGCAGTTACAGCACATCTTGCTCGTTTCATTTCAAATCCATTGTGGTGGTGTATAGAGCCAAAAAGATTAAAATTGTGTCGATGTCCCAATATTTATGGACCTGACTGTATCTTCCCAAAAGTCACTAAAATCTGTTGGAGATCCATTCTTTAAGGCAGCATGACTCATACAGACAACAGCTCTCTGGTGCCTACCCCTGGTTCTGGAATGTCAGGAAATGTTCTTGAAGCAGAAGGGCGGAGTTTAGAAGGGTTGTTCTGCATATTTAGGGGAGCCAATCTCCGGGTGGTGGGCCTGGCAGGGGACTAAGTGAGCCCTTAAATATAAATGAGTCATGCTGGCAGGGGAGTCGGGTGGAAGATGGAGATGCAGTGCTGAGGAGGCTGTCGGTGGCCCTTGAGGCGAACCCCCTAGTCTGGGGGGTGCTCTGCCTCAGGCCGTGGCATGGGTGCTGGCCTGGGAGAACCTTGACAACAGGAGAAGCTTAGAGAGAGTCCTTCCTGAGAGGCAGCGGGAGCAAGGAGGTCAGTTTGAGTACTGCAGCAAGGTGCAGAGACTTACAAGGGAGAGACTACCACATGTAGCAGGTCTCTCTTGAAGGCAGTGCTGTGCTTAAGTCTTCTTTAAACCTTGCCCTGGGAGATCTCCAGAGAGTCAGTCGGGTACTGGTGAAGAAGCAGCCAGGAGGGCTGGTGATGAGGCAGACAGGTGGGCTAGCATTCCCTGCAGTGTTAGAGCTGGGATCAGTGTCTACAAGGGAGTTGGAGGTACTTCAGGATGCAGTTCACAACACATTGTGCTACTTTCTAAGGGACTGAGAGTTCCTAGCTTGTATGGGGCTGTTGCTGATCTAACAAGGACTGTTAGCTTAAACAGAGGAATCAATTGGATCCGTACTTAAGAATCAATTGGAGTTTATCGAAACGTAGATAGAATACTATCCTCTATCTACCTTCTTATCACCTGTGGTGATTCTGATGGTAGCTCGCGACTGTTCCACTCCTGGAAGGAGGACCTCCCTTCTCTCTCGGAGGAGGAATGGGAAACAGGTCTGCAACAGTACATCCCACTGATGATCTCCTCTAGAGATAGTTTTATACAGCTTAAATTCATAAATAGGGCATACTACACTCCTCAAAGGTTGGCACGGATATATCCCTCACGTTCAGAGCTCTGCACCCAGGTGCAGACGGGAGGTGGGCTCCTTTCTTCATGTCACTTGGGACTGCCCAGCCACACAGATCTACTGGAGAGGGGTGGTAGATGCAATAGCCGAGGTTACCCTATTGGGTATTGTCGATAAGATAACACAATCCACTCACACCAAACTGCTGGTGTTTAGTCTGTGTTTTTACGCAAGGAAGGCACTTCTGTACAGGTGGAGGTCGGATGCTCCACCCACGGTTCAGTAGTGGCGTGTGCTGGTGGATTCTGCACTTCCCCTGTACAGACTTACATATATGGGGCGCAAATGCCCCAAGAAATTAACCAATGTATGGGGAGCCTGGATAGATACTAGATCTCTAGACCTCTAAATTATCTCCATTATTGAATGGCATATATAATGGGACAGCCTCCCCAAAGGAATAAATATTAATCAAATAGCGGAAAGGATAAGTGGTGGCGGACAATTTCTCCCTCTGGGAGTCCCCCTTCTACGGCCCCCAGCGGTGGCACACCTAGACTATGGCTCCTCACTGAAGAAAATCCCCTAGACTCCCTTTTTGATGTATCTGTGTTGCTAAACTAGGCCTTCCCAACCCCTCTCCCCATCCCCTTTTAGCTCGGAATGAATACCATTTACTCACACTATCCTTGATAGGGAAGGAAAGGGAACTCTTCATATGGAATGGACATATGTCTAAACAGGGTAAATAGCACTTGGACATTTCCCTATTTCTATATATAGTTTTACTTCACAAACCTAAATCTACTATCAGTATAGCCCACAATTGGATTTGACTTACTGTGATCATTTTTCTCTTTGTACCATATTGTTATAGTTTCTTTTACTTTATGTCATGTACCTTTTTGTATGAAACATGCTCTGTATACCTATGTATGCATTAATAAAACATTTCTCTTAAAAAAAAAAAAAAGAATAAATTGGAGTTGTATATAGGGAGGAAGTTGTTCCTGGATTTTGTCACTATCATGTTGGGCATCCCATAATTCCTATCCCCATCCAAGTTATTACCCCTAATAAAAGCACAAAACAAAGCTCATGGACTGTTCACTGTGACTGGATGAAAGCGGAAAATGTGATGTGTCTGGCTGTGCAGCAGTGGGGAGCCATGTTACCTGCAATCCCTACATGGGTAGTGCTACAACTGTTTAACCACCTTTAAATCCCCACAACTTGCCCTTCTTCCTATATTACCACGGTCAATTACATCAGCCAAAAAAAAGCCTTCTCAGGTTTTTCCTCATCCTGCTAGGGTGCTCATACCCAATCTCTGGAAAGCCAGTACTTTCCAGTAACCAACAAAATAGGTGGAGGAGTTGCATTAATTGAAGCATATGGAGGAACTGGTTGCCAGCTCATACAATTGCCATACACACATGTCTGTGGCATATGTAATTCTACAACAGGGCACAATACTCCTCATTGCTGACCATATAAAATAGCCTCCCACCTTTATAATCTTCATTTAGTACTGGAGGCATCCACTAGTACTGGAGGCTGGAAATACCATCCTCTTCCCTCCCCTCCTCTACCTCCCCCCCCCCATCCCTTTTATACAAACTTTTTATGTAGACCCTTTCCTCCACTCACCCCCTCCCAATCTTTTACTTATTGCTGTATTTCACTCTTGCCTCTGAACTGTACAGCAAGACCCCCCCGTACCCATCCTGGGTCTGATTGACAACCTAGAGCAACATTACCAAATGTACTTCTGCAAAACCTGACCTGTATGCCACTTTGTCTCATTATTGGTTATCTGTCCTGTACACTGAACTCTTGTTGCTTAAAGCGGAGTTCCACTCATTTTTTTGTTTATTAAAAGCCAGCAGCTACAAAAAGTGTAGCTGCTGACTTTTAATAAACAGTAACTTACCTGTCTCCCGGTCCAGCGATGGCTGCGCCCGAAGCCTCGCTCGCCTCCCCTCTCCTCCTGACGGCCCCGCCATTCCTAGTGTGGGCACCCGGCCCGGCTTCACGGCCGGGCACCCACTGCGCATGCGCGAGTCGCGCTGCGCATTCCTAGTGGCCAGGCAATCTTCTGGGACCTGTGACGTGTCCCAGAAGATTGCCAGGAGGGAGGGGCCGCCTAGGAGGAGATTAGGAGTCGCCTAGGTGGCCCAGAGGCGGAAGGTGGAAGAGGGACAGGAAGTCCCTCTGAAACCTGGGGACACCCCCCCCCCAAAAAAAATGACATGCCAAATGTGGCATGTAAGGGGGCGAGGAGTGCTTAAAGTGGAAGTTCCATTTTTGGGTGGAACTCCGCTTTAACTTTAATAAATATGATCATAAAGAAAAAAAAATCCCTTTGCAAATAGAAAATGTACTTAGCTTAGTGATGGAGGTGAAGTGCTGACTTCATTTTAATTCAGCCAATCATGCGCAAGCAAAAATCAATTTTTTTCCTTGAAAATGATTGGGAATTCTTTTAAGTGTGGATTTTCACTTTGTTTAACCTCATTCACTATGAAAAATGAAAATTACCTTTGAAAATGAGCATGTCCTACTCCCTAAATCAACCCAGCCTGTTGAGCCAGTGTTCACTTTTTTATCGTACAAATCATTTTTCCATTTTGTGTTTCCAGTGCAAAATAATCAAATGATAGCAAATCTGCATAACACACAACAAGATGACGCTGCATGACTATTTACCAAATACTGTATATAATTGTCTTGTATCTCCTATCTGTGTGTGTATTGATCTACTCTGCCAAACTGGAAATGTGATTTATCTAAGTAGATGAATTCTATCTATCTATCTATCTATCTATCTATCTATCTATCTATCTATCTATCTATCTATTTACAGTATCTATCTATTGTGAGGGATTAGCTCTCGTGGGGATCATCTTTCTTGGGAAAAAGGCAGTGGAGACAGCAGTTTCTTCAAATTTGGCTTGCAGACAGGTTTATTGGTAAAAAGGTTGCAGTTCAAATAAATAAAAACATAAAAGAAATCCTTGCAATCCAGGTTCTAACTATACATCTCAGCATACCTATCTGAGCGGTGCAGGGCTACTCCCCGACACCCAAAAAACAAAATCAGTGCAAACCTTTCTTTTAGTCCAAAGCACAGAAGCTCTGTGTGTCAGCTCTCTCAGGCTGAACACTCTCAAAGTCCCAGGGAAGAGCAAAGCCTTCCCCTCTTCCTGGCCTATTTAAACCACAGCTGCTAGTGGCCCTCAATGGACTACAAAATCCAGTCCGAAACCAAGTCTGCCAAGGTGGCTGGTAACCCCTGGACCAGATTCCACCTTAGTCCACTCAAAATGAACGCATGCGAGGTGACAGATAGTGTCTGTCACTACTTCGCCTGGCATAACATTACATATCCCCCCTCTCTGCTCAAGTCCCTGCGGCTGAGCAACTGTCCCGACCCTACAGTGGACTCGGGAAAGGGCATCTGTGTTATTTTGGAGCTTTCCCGCCCAATGCTCTACTGTGAAGCTGAACGGTTGTAGCGCCAGGAACCACCTCATCACCTGACTGTTCTTTTCCCGGTTGTCACACATCCACTTCAGAGGGCATGGTCGGTGACTAGCCTAAATCATCTTCCCAACAGATAGTACCTTAGGGCCTCCAAGGCCCACTTGATGGCTAAGCACTCCTTTTCAACAATGGCATCATTTTTCTCATGCCTGTTTCAGCTTTCTGCTCAGGTATACAATCGGGTGCTCCTCACCGTCTCTGATCTGGGACAGTACAGTCCCTAGTCCCACATCAGAGGCGTGTGTCTGCACAACAAATTCCTTTGAGAAGTCTGGGGTCATGAGCACTGGTTGTACACAAAGGGCTTGCTTCAGCCTCTGAAATGCATTTTCCGCCTCCGGATTCCACTTGACCATGACAGACCTTCTATCCTTCGTCAGGTCTGTTAGAGGGACGGCAATGGGTATGAAACGCCTGTAGCACCCCGTGATCCCCAGGAATGCACGCACTTGATTTTTAGTTAGCGGTTGGGGCCATTTTTGGATTGCCTCAAGTTTGTTGGTCTGTGGCTTAACCAGCCCCAGACCAATAATGTGGCCAAGGTATTTGGCCTCCTCCAAACCTATGGCACATTTCTTTGGGTTGGCTGTGAGCCCTGCTTTCCGGAGGGAATCCACTACTGCTTGTACCCGAGGCAAATGCGATTCCCAATCAGGGCTGTGGATGACAACATCCTCCAGGTAGGCGGCTGCATAGGGGCGATGTGGTCATAACATCTTGTCCATCATTCTCTGGAATGATGCAGGGGCACCATGCAGACCAAACGGTATGCGCTTATACTGAAATGACCCCTCAGGAGTAGAAAAGGCAGTCTTCTCCTTTGCTGACTCCGTCAGGGGTACCTTCCAATAGCCCTTAGTTAGGTCTAGGGCTGTTTTGTACCCGGCATCTCCCAACCTGTCCACAAGTTTTTCGACCCGAGGCATCAAGTATGCATCAAACCTGGGCATGCTTTTCAGCTTTCTAAAGTCATTACAGAACCTGATAGTGCCATCAGGCTTCGAGACCAGCACTATGGGGCTTGACCAGTCACTGTGGAATTCCTCTATCACGTCCAACTCTAACATGTTCTTGATTTCCTGTGCAACTGCCTCGCACCTAGCATCCGGTATTCTTTAAGGCTTCACATTTATGCGAACACCTGGTTCCATCATTATGTCATGCTGGATCACTGAGGTCAGTCAAGGTAAAGGGGAGAAAAAGTCTCTATTTTTACTCGGGACTCTTTAACATCATTTTGTTGCGCTACTGACAAGGATTCTGTTATGGGGTGTTATTGGAACCCTCAAAGGGACCCTGCCACTTTGCTAGGAATTTACTTTCAACAGTGGGGACTAGTACCAGCACTTTGTCCTCGGGGTTGAAAGTCCGGATCTTGGCATCCCGATTATATACCCTCCTCTGGGCTTCCTGGGCTCGCTCCATATGTTCTCGTACCAGGGGCAGGACGGCTGCGATTCGAGCATCAAAGAAATATGCTCTATGATTCTTCTATATGGGGTGGCCTCTCCTTCCTATGTCTATTTTGCGACATCTAACAGTCCCCTGGGATGTCTACCATACAAGAGTTCAAATGAGGAGTACCCTATAGACGCCTGTGTAACCTCTTGTATGGCAAACATGAGATATGGTAGCGAAAATATCCCAATTTCTCCCATCTTTGTCGACCACCTTTTTCAACATACTTCTGAGGGTTTTATTAAATCTCTCGACAAGTCCACTCCATCCATTTGGGGGTGGTGGACAGAGGTACGGAGATGGGAGATTTTGTATAACTTGCACAGTTCCCTAGTAACCCTGGACCTGAATGGGGTGCCCTGATCCGTTAGGATCTCTTTTGGGATCCCCACCTGACTAAATACATGGACAAATTCCTTGGCGATAGTCTTGGCAGAGGTATTCCGCAAGGGTAGGGCTTCAGGATACCGTGTCGCGTAGCCCAGTATTACCAGAATGTGCTGGTGGCCCCGGGCAGACTTTACTACTGGCCCCACCAGATCCATGCCAATTCTCTCAAAAGGCACTTCAATAATGGGTATGGGAACAAGCGGACTGTAAAAATGGGGTGACGGGACAGACATTTGACACTCGGGGCATGATTCGTAGTATTCTCTGACATCTGCATACATCCCAGCAGTGGCGGCTGGTGTAGGAGAAAAAAATGAAAACAAAAAATTCAGGTGGCACCGGTACATTAGAACAAAATCAATGGTGATGTCACCTATAATTGCCGTCTCTAGACCCACCAATCAGCGCGAATATGGAGCTATTGGATCTCTAAAGGGAACGAATCTCGATAAGGAAAGGACTTATAAAGCTGCCATTAAATATTAAACAGACAATACAATATAAAGTGCACAATATCTATGTGGCTATAACAAGCCACCACCCTGTAGTGCAAACAGCGCTAATATAAGTCCCAGATAAATTTCCACACAAAGTATAAAGGGTGGGCACAGTTCCCAGAGATGGCCAGATATCTTGCTATAGAGATGGTCAATGTGAAGACAGCATCCAGTCACCCAGAAAGATCAAAAAATGTCACCAAGTGTAGCATGCAGGTCCACAATCTGCTTACCAGAAAGTGAGAATATTAGAGACATATATCCAGCTGGTATGCTGTATTGTGCCGCGAACTCTGAGCCTTCTGCCTATCTCTGCCTCTTGTCAGTAATCTCCGTCCATGTTATTCGATCATAATATGGGAGAGAGGACACATACCATAGCGTAATCCCATAAAAACTGTTTTATTGCCAACCCGCCTTAAAATCACACTTACAAACATGCAATAAAACTCGCAATTTCATCTGTAAAATAAGCACTGTGTGGACGTCTCACCGCTCCACGCTTAGATCCAGCGTGCGTGTCTTTTGTTGCTTTCACTTCGCGTCCTGGAGCGCAAAACGTCACTTCCGGTCGTGGGGTCACGCTCTGACGTGTTTCGTCATCACGACTTCTACGGAGGGCACCGGTACATTGACTTTTTTAATTTAATTTTTTTTTTGGCTCCTTGGCTGTCACCTGACAGCCAAGTAGTGAGCCTATTGGTCAGCCATTAAAGTCTATGTGTGTGCGCTGAACAGGTGCACACACATAGCCTGATTGGCTGCCCTGAATCTGTTGCTCAGTGGAATTGGATGCGGTGTCCGGGGGCGGGTCACTGTGGCAACGGACGTGACTCCCGCTCCCACAGAGACCCTGACCGCCCGTTGACCGACAGCCCGCTTCTCCGCATGCCGAACTCTGCAACACCCCTGCCTGCCTGTTTGCCTATTGGATGGGGTAAGTGCGGGACTTGTCCCGACTTCGGGGGGGGGCTGCTCTCTGCAATGTACCATACCTGTGATACTGCCTGCAAACTGCCCCCACCTGTGTTATTGGCTGCAAAAGTGCCCCCACATGTGATACTGGCTGCATAAGTGCCCCCACCTGTGATACTGGCTGCATAACTGCCCCCGCCAGTGTAATTGGCTGCATAAGTGCCCCCACCTGTATCACTGGCTGCATAAGTGCCCCCACCTGTATCACTGGCTGCATAAGTGCCCCCACCGTTGTTATTGGCTGTATAAGTGTCCCCACCTGTGTTATTGGCTGCATAAGTGCCCCCACCTGTGATACTGCCTGCATAACTGCCCCCACCTGTGTTATTGGCTGCATAAGTGCCCCCACCTGTGTTATTGGCTGCATAAGTGCCCCCACCTGTGTCACTGGCTGCATAAGTGCCCCCACCTGTGTTATTGGCTGCATAAGTGCCCCCACCTGTGTTATTAATACGTCGG
>BLSH010059107.1:450295-481480 GCA_018402905.1 Glandirana rugosa | reverse complement strand
AAAGTCCTACCACGATCTGAACCGGGTACCGGTATATTACCCCCCTATAGACCTGTACCTCTTCTGGTCCCTGTCTTATTGGGTCTCTAAGAAGACCGGATCCTACGTCCCCGTCGACCACTTCAAAATCCTACCCCCCCGTGGTCCGGGGCAGGAAGGAAAAACTGGGGAGGATGAAGATATTATTCGGGGTGGGGAATATCTTAGATGGGTGAGGCAGGGGACATAAGGTGTATAACACAGTCCTCACGTGTCGAGTCGTAGTGTCCCGTGTCATATCTCGGGGTCGTAGTGTCATGTGTCATATGTCGGGGTCGTCCTGTGATGCTGAGCTGTATATTGTGTCCTGTGATGCTGAGCTGTATACTGTGTCCTGTGATGCTGAGCTGTATACTGTGTCCTGTGATGCTGGGGCTGTATACTGTGTACTGTGATGCTGGGGCTCTATACTGTGCCCTGTGATGCTGAGCTGTGCACTCCTGACACAATATGTGGAATACAGGGGACGGAGTGGGTAGATTCTATAAGGGGTGGGGCTTATTATAGAAGTAGGAGGGGTCAAAAAGGAAGGACGGGGCCTGGTGCCCCCCCATCCTAAAACTTCACCAGCTGCCCCTGCATCCTAGGCCAGAAGAATCTCTGGGTTATTCTGTCCCTGGTCTTCTCCATGTCCAGATATCCCCCCATTATATGGCCATGGGCCAAGTCTAGCACCATCCTGAAATAGGGTTTGGGAACCACTAGCTGTTCTACCTCGTCCTCACCGTGTTTTACCACCTGATACAGAAAATTGTTTTTAAGAGCCATGTAGGGAAAAGACACCCCCCAATTAGGATCCACAGGTTCCCATCCATCACCTTAACGTTCTCTCTGGCTCTAATGAAGGTGACATCTTGTAATTGCTCTGTACAAAAATCCTCTCTCCTGACCTAAGTCAGATGTCACCTTCTGTCCACTCACACTATTAGAGTCATAGATGTCCTCTGGTTCGGTAACCTCAAGTTGAGAGCTATCTTCCGACTCCTCCGGCTCCCCAGCCATCACAGAAAAAGGAAGAGGGTCTCCTCCTTCCTCGGTCCTGCCAACAGTCTTCCCTTCCATTTGGAAAAAAGGGTCTGGTGAGAGTTCCTGTGCTTCCCCAGCAGGGGGAGCTCTATTCTCCAGACTCCCTGTGCCTTCCCATAACCTCCAAAAATGGGGAAAGTCTCTCCCTACTAGGGCTTCATGAAGCAGTGACGGTACCACCTCCACTGAATATGACACACCCCAGAAGACGTCTGTGCGAACGAAACACGTCGGGTGGGGCCACGTGCCTATCGCAGTTTCTTTTATACTTTTTAATGCCGGCTTTTATATATCTGTTCCTGTATCGGCAGAATAAAATTTATACAATTTACTACACAATGTGGAGTGGTTTCTTTCTTTGCATGTATCCTGGTGAGGTCTAATGCCAAGGGTAAAAAAAAAAATGACATATTACAACGCACACATGCAATAATGACAATAAAACCCACAAGGCTATTTAAAAGGCTATTTAAAGTACCTGGACATCTTCAACCAAAATACAGGGAGTCTGTCGCACTATATGGCCATAGAGTGCTTAGCCCACTCCTACTTCACAGTAGGGTTGCTACATCATCTCTTTAATCTAGGATATACATGAATTACACAGGTTCTGTGGCTGATTAAGGTGGTAATTAAACTCACTTGGTGCCTTATCTGCATTAAATTAGCCTCCGAACAACCTGTGTAATTCATATGTGTCCTGGATTAAAGGGATGACGTGGCAACTCTACTTCACAGGCACCCGTCTCAGTGGGTCTTACACTACCATAGAATGGGAGATTCTGTCTCATAACCATGGGAGCCATACACTCCTCCTAATGGGAGATCTAGAGAACTCTTCCTATGTCTTATGTGGACACTAATTAGAGGCAATTATGAATAGGTGGGGTGCTCCAGCCCAAGAGATCTGGTCAGGATCTGCAATAGACAAATAGGTACATACTTGGGGGGCACACCCTAATAGTGTATCACATTAGACATAGTGCTGCTGTAAGACCACCAAACAAAATGACATATTACAGCACACACATGCAATAATGACAATAAAACTTGCAAGGCTATTTAAAAGGCTATTTAAAATACCTGGACATCATCAACCAAAATACGGGGAGTCCGTCACACTATATGGCCATAGAGTGCTTAGCCCACTCCTACTTCACAGGCCCCCGTCTCAGTGGGTCCTACACTACCATAGAATGAGAGATTCTGTCTCGCAACCATGGGAGCAATACACTCCTCCTAATGGGAGATCTAGAGAACTCTTCCTATGCCTTATGTGGACACTAATTAGAGGCAATTATGAATAGGTGGGGTGCTTCAGCCCAAGAGATCTGGTCAGGATCTGAAATAGTCCACCAGCGGAGTCCACCAGCAACATCAATGAGGATTCTTCCACTACTGATTGTGGAAGCCTCCACTTTAAGCCTGTATGGTCCACTGGTTGTACGGCCAAGTGTACCCAACCTATCCGGTAAGAGTTCACCTTTACTACCTTTTAGAAGATTCCTTGTACAAGTTTACTGCAACCTTTCAATCCCTCACATCGGTTGGATGTAATTACATCACAGATTTGATTTTTCACATTTCACCTGTCTTTGTGCCCAAGTTTATTATTGTGTCTTGGACGTTTTTGGACTTATTTTCTATTATTTTTTATTTTGAATAATATATGTCACCGACCATTACAGGTCTTATATGGACATTGCCACTTTAAGGATTGACCATCACAGGTCTTAATACATGCACTGTCACTTTGAATTGGTAAAGTGATCCTAATATATGGGTTCACCGTTTCACATGTTTAGCGCGACACTTTTTCTATATTCATTTGGTTGCATTTGGTCTAATGCTGTGTCTGCTGCTTTAAATTGCCATTAGCGCGATAGTTACTACTTTTCTGTCTGTTCACATAAGCATTATCACATTCCATAGGTTCATCATTCAGGAGACAATTGGCAGCAATATGACCCAACGCATGACATCGGTAGCACTGTATGTGGTCTATATCTAGTCTCCTCAAGGGTCTCCAAGACCTTCCTGGCTTCTTTGGCCAGTCTCCAGGTCTACAGTCCATATTCTCCTTAGCCGTAACAGCAGTCTTATCAATCTTCCTCTCGCCCTTGAAACCTGGAACAGTCTTACCGGGTCCACCGGGCGTTCTTTCACCCCTAGATACATTGCAATGGGGCGCAGACGGGTGCAAAAAGTCCTCAGCAGCTGTGTATCTCTCAACGAGGTCCACCAGTTGGTTTGCCCTTTTGGGGCCCCTGTGACTGACCCACTTCCTCAAAGTAGCAGGGAGTGCCCGCAGATACCGGTCCATGACCACACACACTCCAAAATCTGAGGGCCTGGCAAAGTCTCTGTCTGTAAACACATCTTTGTGAGATGGATCAGGTCAAACATTTGGGAGTGGGGTGGCTGGTCCAAGCGGTAGGTCCACTGATGCAACCGTTGAGCTCGGACTGCCCTGGTGACACCCAGGCGTGCAAGTATCTCCGTTTTTAGAGACTCATAGTCCTGGACCTTATTGGGTTCCAAATCAAAATGGGCCTTTTGGGGCTCACTTGTCAGAAAAGGTGCTAGCAGTCCTGACCATTGTCCTTTTTGCCAACCTTCCTGCTCAGTGACTCTCTCAAAATTGGTGGTTACTGGCACGTATCAAATTTTTTTTCGACAGGCACAGGAGACGCGGACCCATTTATTAACTCGACCAGAGCCTCCACCAGCTGCCGGTTTATCTCCTGCTGGGCCTCATGCTGTCGGCGACTCTCTTCCAGGTGAGCCGCAGCAGCCTGTGTGACCTGGAGGTTGGATTCTCGCTGAGCGGCAGTGGCTTGTAGCAGGGCCTTTAACATCTCCTCCATTTTTAGGAAACTGCCCGCTGAGTCCACCACGTGTGAGAGATTTGCTCTCGTGGGGATCACCTTTCCTGAGAAAAAGGCAGTGGAGACAGCAGTTTCTTCAAATCTGGATTGCAGACAGGTTTATTGGTAAAAAGGTTGCAGTTCAAATAAACAAAAACATCAAATAAATCCTTGCCATCTAGGCTCTAACTATACAACTCAGCATACCTATCTGAGCGGTGCAGGGCTACTCCCCAGCACCCACAAAACAAAGTCAGTGCAAACCTTATCTATATATTATCTATCTATCTATCTATCTATCTATCTATCTATCTATCTATCTATCTATCTATCTATCTATCTATTACCTGCTTAATAACATTATCAAATGTACTTCTGTAAAACCTGACTTCTGATCCCCTGCAGATTTTGTAAGATTGCCCACTTACAAAGAAATCAAAGGTCTATAGTTTTTGTTATAGGTGTATTTTAAATGATAGAGACAGAATATCAAATAAAAATCCAGAAAAAACACATGATACAAATGTTATAAATTGAGTTGCAGTTCAGTGAGTAAAATAAGTATTTGATCCCCTACTAACCAACAATAATTCTGGCTCCCACAGACTGGCTACAGTATGTGCTCATGTGGTACACAGATTAGTCAATATAAGAAGGTGCTCCTAACGACAACTCGTTATGTGTATAAAAGACACCTGTCCACAGAATCTCTTACTTCCATTCAAACCTCACCATCATGGGCAAGACCAAAGAGCTGTCCAAGAACATCGGGGACAAAATTGTAGACCTGCATAAGGCTGAAATGGGCTACAATACCATCAGCAAGAAACTTGGTGAGAAGGAGACAAGAGTTATTCGCAAATGGAAGAAATACAAAATAAATATCAATAGCCCTAGGTCTGGAGCTCCATGCAAGATTTTGCCTCATGGGGTAAGAATGATCATAAGAAAAGTGAGGGATCAGCCCAGAACTACACAGGAGGAGCTTGTGAATAATCTCAAAGGCAGTGGGGACTACAGTTTCCAAACAAACCATTGGTAACACGATACACTGCCATGGATTGAAATCCTGCAGCGCCTGCAAGGTCCCCCTCCTCAAAACGGCTCATAGATATACAGGCATGTCTAAAGTTTGCCAATGAACATCTAAATGATTGAGAGAAGGATTGGGAAAAAGTACTGTGGTCAGATGAGACCAAAATGTAGCTCTATGGCATGGAGGTGGAAACATTATGCTTTGGGGCTGTTTCTCTTCTAAAAGTACGGGCTGACTTTGCCACATTGAGGGGCCAATGGACGGGGCCATGTATTGTAAAATTTTGGATGAGAACCTTCTTCCCTCAGCCAGAACACCGAAGATGGGTTGAGAATGGGTCTTCCAGCATGACACTGACCCAAAACATACCGCCAAGACAACAGTGTCTCAGGAAGAAGCTTATTAGGGTTATGGAGTGGCCTTGCCAGTCTCCAGACCCTAATCCTATACAAAATTTATGGAGGGAGCTGAAACTTTGAGTTGCTAAGCAACAGCCAAGAAACCTTAAGGGTTTAGAGAAGATCTGTAAAGAAGAGTGGACCAAAATCCCTCCTGAGATGTGTGCAAACCTGGTCATCAACTACAAGATACTGGAACAAGGTGAAAGGAACTCGCTGCCACAGGTGAGACAAATGAACCTGATGGAATCTTTTGACAAGTGCCAGCCCCGGCCCTCCTCCGTGAGTAATATCAGAATGAGATGTAATGGCTGCACATCGAGAAGTTCCGAATGCCGTTTATTAAAACCCACCAAAAACACACCGTAGGGTGCTTTTCACACAATAAGCTTGTGCTTAAAGTGGTTGTCAACCCATGACAACCACTTTAACCTACAGGTAAGCCTATAATGAGGCTTGCCTGTAGGTTCCTTGCATATCTCCCAAACTTGCACGGTTCAGGAGATATACAGTGTACTAGATGTGCCGACGTCATATCGGCACATGCGCAGTGAAGAAACGGCCTCCTTGCCGTTTCTTCACTAAGATCGTGCTGTGACTGTCGGCTCCCGGACGCATGAGGGGGAGTGACGTCACGTGACTCCGGCCAGTCACAGAGCCGGAGTCGCAGCCCCGGAAGGAAGAGGGGCTGAAGATGGATGCTGCCTGCACAGGGGACATAGCTTGATGTCGCAGGCTTCATTTGCAGGTAAGTGCCACATAATGGGCTACTATGCGATGCATAGTAGCCCATTATGCTTCTACTTTGCAGGGGAATATAGAGGAAGTAAATCTTCCTCTTTAATCATTACTGGTAATGATTAAGCACAACCTTATTGTGTGAAACTCATCTACCAAGATTGTTTGTTGGTGTCCTATGGTGTGATTTTCGTGGTTTTTAATAAATGGCATTTGGAACTTTTCAATGTGCAGCTGTTACTTCTCATTCTGACACCAACTACAAGAAACATCTTACATCTGTGGTTGCCAACAGGGGTTTCTCCACCAAGTCATGTTTTGCTTGGGGGTCAAATACTTATTACTTATTTCACTCACTGAAATGCAACTCAACTGTAATTGTCTTGTATCTCTCTAATTATCTCTATCTCTATATGTATCTATCTATCTCTCTCG
This sequence comes from Glandirana rugosa, assembly GCA_018402905.1. Classification (NCBI taxonomy): domain Eukaryota; kingdom Metazoa; phylum Chordata; class Amphibia; order Anura; family Ranidae; genus Glandirana; species Glandirana rugosa. Next base: position 474,941 of record BLSH010059107.1, on the reverse strand, counting down.
CTGTTCTCTTCCTCGATTCTATCTATCTCATCTTAACCAGTTCCACACCGCCCACTGTCTATTTACGGTGGCAGTGTGGACGCTGGGCACGAATCGACGTAAAAAAGCGGCGATCTGCGAGTGGCCGCTAGGGGTCGTGTGCGCCCCCGCCGCACTCCTGAGGAGTGTGCCCGCAGCTCGGGCGGATCCGATGTCCGCCGGCGAGCCGCGATGAGCGGCCACAGGCAACGAACGGGGAACCGCTGATGTAAACACGGCGGTTCCCCGCTCTGTTAGTGGGGGCATTGGAGATCTACTGATCCCTGTCACTGGGATCAGTTAGATCTCTCATGCCCATGGTAGCCCAGCTCCCCCACAGTTAGAACACACCCAGGGAACACAGTTAACCCCTAGATCTCCCCCTGCAGGTTAACCCCTTCCCTGCCAATGACATTTATACAGTAATCAGTGAACATTTAAATTTCTGATCGCTGTATAAATGTCATTGGTCCCAAAAAAGTGTCAAAAATGTCCGAAATGTCTGCTGCAATATCGCAGTACTGCTAAAAATCGCAGATCGCCGCCATTACTAGTAAAAAATAAAAAGATAAACCCCAGAAATGAATTTTCACCATCCGTAAACGCGGCCACTTTTGCGCAAACCAATCAATAAACGCAAATTGCGATTTTTTTTTAATCACAAATATGAGGAAGAATAAAAATTGGCCAAAACCGATGAAAAAAAATGTTTTTTTATATTTTTTTTTGGATTTGTATTTTAGCAAAAAGTAAGAAATTTGTTTTTTTTGTTGCAAAATGGTCGCTCTTCTTTTGTTTATAGCGGTTATCGGAAATGACGTAGAGGGGATCAAATACCACCAAAAGAAAGCTCTATTTGTGGGAAAAAAAGGACGCAAATTTCGTTTGGGTACAACGTTGCACGACCGCGCAATTGTCAGTTAAATCGACGCAGTGCCGAATCGCAAAAAGTGCTCTGGTCCTAACCTGGGAAATTCTTCCGGGGCTGAAGTGGTTAAACTGACTAACTAAGGTATGCAATCTATTATCTTTCTGTCTATCTTACCTAGATCTCTCTATCCTTTCTTTGATTTCTGCCCATGAGCAGTATAAATAATCAAATGATGGCAAATTTGTGTGACACGGAATAAGATTTCCTTGCTGGAAGTGTTGTTATTATCTGTAACACTGCATGAGTATTGAGCAAATGAATAATTGCCATGTATCTCCTATTTGTCTGTCTATCGATTTATCTGCTTTGCCAATTTGACAAGTGAAATTTACCATTTCCCCACAGATTGTATCTATATCTATCTATCTATCTATCTATCTATCTATCTATCTATCTATCTATCTAGTTATCTATCTATCTATCTATCTATCTATCTACAATCTATCTATCTATCTATCTATCTATCTATCTATCTATCTATCTAGTTATCTATCTATCTATCTATCTATCTATCTATCTATCTACAATCTATCTATCTATCTATCTATCTATCTATCTATCTATCTATCTATCTATCTATCTATTTATCTATCTATCTATCTATCTATCTATCTATCTATCTATCTATCTATCTATCTATCTATCTATCTCGCATTTCTCTCTCTCTATTCTATCTATCTCTTTTAGAGTCACCTAACGCTGATCATACACTATACAATTTTCTTGTACAACTTTCCTTTAGATTTACCAAAACCATATACTGTAATAGGAGGATAAACCTAAACAGTTAAAAGCGGAGTTCCACCCACATTTTTCACTCCTCACCATGCAGCACTAATGTGCATCCTTAAAATCAATTGGCAATTTATCTATTTTTTTTTCTATTCACTTACCTAATTTATGCCAACATCTAATTTCACTTCCTCCTTTAGAGGCCGCATCGCTGTACATCATTTATGGTTTTGCATTGGCTCCTGGGAGATCTTGGTCAGCTTGGCATGGTGCTGCTCTCATTTTGCATTGGTGTCTATGGAAAATCTTGGTCAGCTTGGCATGGCACTTTTCCTGTTTTGCATTGGTGTCTATGGAAAATCTTGGTCAGCTTGGCATGGCACTTCTCCTGTTTTGCATTGGTGTCTATGGAAAATCTTGGTCAGCTTGGCATGGCTGTGCCATACCAAGTTGACCAAAATCGCACCACACTGCACATGCGCGAGTACGGCAGGTGCATGCTGAGTAGCCAGCATGCACGGAATCCAGGAAAAAGGACACTGAGCCTTCAGATGCCCGCACTGGAGATGGCCGCACTGTGCAGGAACTTCACAAAGTAAGAAAACAATGCTGCACAAATAGAAAACTGGGCATAGTTTACAGCATACCTTTGTTACATTACGAGGCATGAGTATTCTAGGGGTATTTTTACTTAAAAGTCATATTTCAGCAGGAACCCCGCTGTAAATTTGTATGCAATCAGACAGGCCCTTTTACTATATAATTAAAGGTAAATCTAAAGAAAATTGAATAAGAAAATTGTATAATGTATGGTCAGGTTCTTGTTTGTAATCAATCTCTCTACCTTTCTCATATAAATCTATTTGTATTTTCTTTGATTTACGCCCATTAGCACTGTCCTGATCAGTTGTTCTAACATTCCAATCAAACATGTTAACCAGATAGGAACAGTCCTTTCTAAAGCTCTCTATAAGCCGGCTCAGCAAAATCTATTACTAACACAATCAGCCCAAAGCAGCTGGGACAAAGGACAGCTGGGCCGCAGTAGAAGTATGATGAAATGCTCATGTCACATACCATAACTAACCCACATAATTATAGTATTTTGACAGAAAGAAATACATATTTTTTGTTTGCACACATTTTATACTAAATCAAACAAAAAAACTCATTATCTGCAGGGTTTTGTGATGTAGCACAAAAATGTTTTAATTTGCTTATAGCAGTGATTAATAAAATATTGTTATATGGTGATATGGTTAATAGCGGTGTCAAATATATTTAACCCAGAGCCAGAACAATTATGGGGGTCTTTTCTTTATTGTTTAATTATGGGCTAACCCATTCTGAATGCCCAGGTCAAATTTAGCAGCATCAACTTTTTACAGTTAACTTGCTGAATTTCTATTTTGCATACCTAAATTGTTTTTTAAAATCATTTTTCTAAGGACATATAAGGTTTTTAATTGGTGCACTTTAATTAAAAATGCTTTGATCTGTTTTTATTATAAGATGACAAATTCACACAAAAAAAAATCTATATACTGTATAATTAAATTTTCAATAATGCAACTGTGCCTGACAGTTACACTATTAAAAGGATGGAGCCGCAGATAGACACTGTAGCCTGAAGGTGGCAGTGTTTATCTGCAAGCTAAAGGCTTTCATTTTTATCAATGACACCTCCAGTCCACATGTGATCACTATGACACAGATGACATCAAGTGATCACATGATCAAGAACCACTCTGATTGGTTCCTGATTTTCAGTGGAGAACTCAGGCGTCCACTTCTCAGTGGGCAGGGATTTTTAAACTTAACCCCAAGCATGAGGCAATCCATCAGGGGACATTAATGAACAGATTGCAGGTGGGAAGGTAATAACTGGTGTATATAAACATTACATGATTGGTAGCACTTTACCCCTTTAATTCTAAAAAATATGTATACATATACATGCATGGGAGTTGATTTACTAAAGGCAAATGGGCTCTTCATTTTGCAAGGGAAATTACACTTTGCAGGAGAATTTGCCCCAGAAGTTGAATGTGGTGAAGTTTCACTGAGCAAAGAATACCCAACCACTTGCAAGGAAAATTAAAGAAAACCATCAGTTTGGCTGCACATGATTTGATGATGGAAGTCAGCAGAGTTTCACCACATTCTCTCCTTGCAAAGTGAACAGCCTATTTGCCTTTAGTAAACCAACCTTATGGTGTCTACATTTTTCCCTTATTTTTGTACATAATATCACCCCTCATTCAAAATGCACTGTGTGCTGTATAATTTATTATAACAGAATTAAAAATCCAAGTCCAACAATGGTTTAGAATGCCTCCATCAAGACCAACCATACCAGCTTGTAATAAAAGAGATTGCGCAAGAAGATAAGGTCAACCACTAAGGAATTTGGATTTGGCGTTTTTGTTTTGGCTGATTTTGTTTCAATAAACCATTTTACACAGTGTGGTTAATTTACTAAAGGAAAAGAGCATGTTCACTTTTTTTGTAATTCCTTTATTTATTCGGCAAAGTAGCCATACAAAGTTTGTAAAAACATTATAAACCCAAATAAAACACAGTCTCAGAGTAATAAAGGAGAACAGAGACGGCATCTCGGGGTGGCTGTGACATGTCAGAGTGTAAAATAACAGAATAAATATTCAGCGTCATCATTTTTTGGTAAGTCGGTTGTTTATATATAAGATTGTATACATGGGGTTTTTTTTTTGGGGGGGGGGGTTACATACGTTTTGCTCTACTTTTTAAATAGATACCTTCTTTGGGATATAACTACTGTGAATCAGTTCTTCCACTCATTTACTGCTATATCCGCCATTTTGGGGTGGGTGCCCAGTAGGCTTGTGTGCTCTTTACTCTCGTACCTTTGTCCCCCCAGTTCATCTACCCTCTCTGACATCCCCAGAGTGGTTCATGCAAAAAAAATTCTCTCCTGCCTGTGGGAGCTTGTTGTTTGATGTTTTTGTACACTTTCTTCATCTGTTTCTGTTGATCATATGTAATAAACATTTTGCAGACACACTGTGTAAAATAATGTATTGTCTGTGTTACTCATTAGGTAATATTATGTGAACATCAAGTGGATCCTGAAGAAGCCCAATTCTGGGCGAAACACGTCAATCCCACCACCACCTCTGGTTCTGTTGTTTGTATAACAAACCTGCCAACATTTTTTTAAATTGTATCTATATATATTTTTTACCTATGAATTAATAAATATTGTTGTTTTTAAGCTTTACTGTGATTTTGTATACTATTGTGATTGGTGCGTAAATCCCTCACATTCCCATATCTCCCCCACAGGAGATCCGGGATACTCTGTTTTTTCTAGTATTGACTTTTGGGGATTGTTCCGGTGTTTTTTACCTGCGCAAGCTCTCCCACTCAACTTTTATCCAGAGTCATCCACAGAGATATCATCATAAAGAAGATGCAATAGCTATGCCAAGAAGGTACAGTTTGTTGTCATAGAAAACCAAAGTACAACAAGTGTGACGTTATGCTAGGCGCGATAATGGACGGGCGATATTTGTCGCCTCACATGTGGACAAGTGAGAGTCCGACCCGGGTTTTGCCAGCCACCGTGGCAGAGCTGGTTCCGGCCCGGAGTTTCTGGTCCACCAAAACCCCTCTTCAGCTGCATTTAATGACCAGGAAGAGATCTCATTAGAGCTCTGGCCTGAAACTCAGAGAGAGGGATCTGAGGGAGCTCTGTGTCTGTTTGGACTTTGAAAGACAAGGTTTGCATTTTGGCTTATGTTTTGTGCGTGTCGGGGGCCAGCCCCACACCGTATAGTGAAGAAACGATATTGTTTAGTTTAGCGCCAGATGACAAGGACTTATTTTTATGTTTTATTTTATCTTACCTGAAAACCTTATTTTATTAATAAACCTGGCAAACCGCCAGATTTTACGGAAAATTGCCTGCATGCTGACTACGGAAAGCTGATCCCCACAAGCTAATCGCCCACACAAGGTATGCATACACTGAGCAAAATTATAAACGCAACACTTTTGTGTTTGCCCCTAATTATCATGAGCTGAATTCAAAGATCTATGACTTTTTGTATGTACACAAATGGCCTATTTCTCTCAAATATTGTTCACAAATCTGTCTAAATCTGTCTTAGTGAGCACTTCTCCTTTGCCGAGATAATCCATCCACCTCACAGGAGTGGCATATCAAGATGCTGATTAGACAGCATGATTATTGCACAGGTGTGCCTTAGGCTGACCACAATAAAAGGCCACTCTAAAATGTGCAGTTTCACTGTATTGGGGGGGGGGGTCCGGGGAGGGGATCCGAAAACCAGTCAGTATCCTGTGTGATCACCATTTGCCTCATGCAGTGCAGCAAATCTCCTTCACATAGAGTTGATCAGGTTGTTGATTGTGGCCTGTGGAATGTTGGTCCATTCCTCTTCAATGGCTGTGTGAAATTGCCGGATATTTGCAGGAACTGGAACACGCTGTCGTATACGCCGATCCAGAGCATCCCAAACATGCTCAATGGGTGACATGTCCGGTGAGTATGCTGGCCATGCAAGAACTGGGTTGTTTTCAGCTTCCAGGAATTGTGTACATATCCTTGCATTATGGGGCCGTGCATTATCATGCTGCAACATGAGGTGATGGTCATGGATACATGGCACAATAATGGGCCTCAGGATTTTGACACGGTATCTCTGTGCATTCAAAATGCCATCAATTTTACTGCACCTGTGTTTGTTGTCCATAGCATACACCCAGGACCGGGACAAGGTCATTTGGTGCCCAGGGCGAATATGGCAAAACCCCCCCCACAGATGCCCCCACATGGGCGTGGTCATCTTACTTACTCCTCCCCTCCCCTAAGGAGTCTTCAATACCCTGGGATCCTCCCATGATCTCTTAACGATAAACAAAGAAACAGAATACTCTAATGGGACCTCTCTAATTAATGCAGAGAGGGCCTCTGTTAGAGAGTCTGTTAGAAAGAGACCCCACCAGACCCCATTAGAGACCTGGGGTCAGGCTGCTGGTCCTGGGGCATTGCTGCTGGGGCCAAGGGTCTGGCGCTTGGGGTCTGGCTGTTGGTCCTGGGGTCTGGCTGCTGGGGCCTGGCTGCTAGGATCTGGGGTCTGGCTGCTGGGGCCAAGAGTCTGGCTGCTAGGGCCTGGGGTTTGGCTGCTGTGGCTGGGCTGCTGGTCCTGGGGTCTGGCTACTGGTCCTGGGTCTGGCTACTGGTCCTGGGGGCTGGCTGCTGGTCCTGAGCTGGCTACTGGACCTGGGGGCTGGCTACTGGTCCTGGGAGCTGGCTACCGGTCCTGGGGGCTAGCTACTGGTCCTGGGGACTGGTTCTGGGGGCTGCCCCTGGGGCTGGCTGCTGGTCCTGGGGACTGGCTACTGGCCCTGAAGTCTGGCTACTGGTCCTGGGATATGGCTGCTGGTCCTGGGGGCTGGCTACCAGTCCTGGGGCTAGTTACTGGTCCTGGGGGCTGGCTACTGGTCCTATTGTCTGGCTGCTGGTCTTGGGGGGCTGGCTACTGGTCCTGGAGCCTGGCTACTGGTCCTGGGGGCTGACTACTTGTCCTGGGGTCTGGCTACTGGTCCTGTTGCCTGGCTGCTGGTCCTGGGGGCTGGCTGCTGGTCCTGGGGCTGGCTGCTGGTCCTGGGGCTGGCTGCTGGTCCTGGGGGCTGGCTACTGGTCCTGCAATCTGGCTACTGGTCCAGGGATCTGGCTGCTGGTCCTGGGGGCTGGCTACTAGTTCTGGGGCCTGGCTACTGGTCCTGGGGTCTGGCTACTGGTCCTGGGGGCTGGCTGCTGGTCTGGGGCTGGCTACTGGTCCTGGGGCTGGCTGCTGGTCCTGGGAATGGCAACTGGTCCTGGGGTCAGTGAGCGATCTCAGTCAGAGGAATCCCTCAGAAAGAAGGCGAGTGGGCAGAGGCAGAGAGAAGAGAGAGCACCGCGATCTGCAAGCTGTAGCAATAAAACAAGAAAAAAACTTTCCCCAGCCGAGCAGACTATTTCTTCATTTTCAGGTGTCACCTCGTAACAACCTCCTGTCATGTTCGACAAGTACATGTAGTCCCGGTCTGCCCAGCGGATTGATATAGAAGAGACCAGGACTATATGTACTTGTCGCACATGACAGGAGGTTGCTACGCGGCAGCACCTGAAAATGAAGAAAGAGTCCGCTCAGCTGGGGAAAGTTTTGTTCTTGTTTTATTGCTACAGCTTGCAGATCACAGCGCTGTCTTCTCTCTGCCCTCCCCCCTTCCTTCCCTGCTGAACAGCAGACAAAGCAGCCTTGGGACAGCCCCCCTACAGAAAATTGTAGTGCCCAGGGCATTCGCACCTTCTGCCCCTGCCTTGTACCAGCCCTGCATACTCCTGCCCATACCATAACCCCACCGTCACCATGGGCCACTCGATCCACAACATTGACATCAGCAAACCGCTCACCCACACAACGCCATACACGTTGTCTGCCATCTGCCCTGTACAGTGAAAACCGGTCATTCATCCGTGAAGAGAACACCTCTCCAAAGTGCCAGACGCCATCGGATGTGAGCATTTTCCCACTCAAGTCGGTTACGACGACGAACTGCAGTCAGGTCGAGACCCCGATAAGGACGACGAGCATGCAGATGAGCTTCCCTGAGACGCTTTCTGACAGTTTGTGCAGAAATTGCTGCAGCAGCTGTCCAGTGGCTGGTCTCAGACGATCTTGGAGGTGAAGATGTTGGATGTGGAGGTCCTGGGCTGGTGTGGTTACACGTTGTCTGCGGTTGTGAGGCCGGTTGGATGTACTGCCAAATTCTCTGAAACACATTATGGTAGAGAAATGAACATTCAATTTAAGGGCAACAGCTTTGGTGGATATGCCTGCAGTCAGCATGCCAATTGCACACTCCCTCAAAACTTGCGACATCTGTGGCATTGTGCTGTGTGATAAAACTACACATTTTAGAGTGGCCTTTTATTGTGGCCAGCTTAAGGCAACCTGTGCCGTCTAATCAGCATCTTGATATGCCACACCTGTGAGGTGGATGGATTATCTCGGCAAGGGAGAAGTGCTCACTAACACAGATTTAGCCCTGGTTCACATTGACTGCGGGAATGAAATGGTGCGCCATTTCATTCCTGCATGTCAGTACCGATTTCAGGTGCGATTTCAGAGACATCTGTGTGAGTTGCTGCAAATGCAGGGTTGCACTGATTAGGATGGTTCCATTGCCGGCAATTGCCGCCGATTTGGCATGTGATTTGCCATGTAAAATCGCATGCCAAATCGCTGCAATGTGAATGAGGGCTCAGACAGATTTGTGAACAATATTTGAGAGAAATAGGCTTTTTGTGTACATAGAAAAAGTCGTAGATCTTTGAGTTCAGCTCATGATAAATAGGGGCAAACACAAAAGTGTTGCATTTATAATTTTGCTCAGTGTAGGTACTCAACGTGGGGTTACTCAGAAGTGCAAGAGAAGGCACTGCAGGAAAGGATCAAAATATGGGAACAGCAAACCAGTGGAAGATGCAGACTATAAGGCCATATGGTAGGGCCAGGAGCTGGGGGGAGGCTTGGGAAAGGAAGGGAAAGGTGTAGTGAGGGGAGGGCAAAGAGGGAGAAGAAAGGTGGGAGGGTATATAGGGTGAAGGGGGGGAGTGGGGAGGGAGGGAAAGAGGGGAAAGGAGGGCAGAGGGTAGGGAGGGAAAGAGAAGGGGCCAGGAGAAAGAAAAGAAAGGAACTCTCCTTGGAGGGGAGCGAGAAGGGATTGAGATGGGTCATCCAGGCTGTGAAAGCATTCCAATATAGGCATCGGTATAAACAAAGCGTTGCCAGGACCTCCAAGTGTCCTAGAAGGCTTCTTCTGTGTTGTATAAAAGTACATTTTTTAAAGTGAATTTTGACTTTGCAAGATAATTTTCTATCAATAAATGTTTATTGTTTTCTAATAAGTACAGACTTGGAAAGAAAAATAGTACAACATGTACAGATAGTACAATAGTGCAAACGTAAAAAAGTAGAAAAGTACAAAGGTAAGCTGGAGCTTCCATTAAAGAGTTTCAGCTTGTATAAAAAAAAATTAAAAGTCAGCAGCTACAAATACTGTAGCTGCTGACTTTTAATATAAGGAAACTTACCTGTCCAGGCATCCTTACTAAGGGAAACAGGAAGTGAAGCCTTGCGGCCTCACAGCCTGTTTCCTACTGCACATGTGCGAGTCGTGCTGCGCTTTCTGAATGGACCCGCTGTCTTTTGGGACCTGTGTGTTTCTCTGGGGGGGGGGGGGGGGAGAGATTAGTGGAGCTTCCACTTTTGGGTGGAACTTCGCTTTAGGTAGACTTAAAGGAGCCACACTGGGCTCTAGAACCTACTATGAACCAGTAAGTGGTCAAAGGACTAAAATCTTAATACATGATAATCACTCTATACCAGTAACTCTTACACCATTCAACTCATATATTCCAGGAATTCCCAAATGTAGAAAGTGAGTCAGATCTAATAGCAAGCAATCTTTCATACTCATAATGATGTTTCAATAAAGTGAGAAGTTCTAATGGATTAGACATCAGCTCTTTTCTTTAGAATCTTGCTATTTTTCCTGCCAATAACACATGGGCTATAATGGTATGGAAACTAGATGGAAAGCATTCAATCCCAAAGTTTAATATCTCCAGGGCAGGGTCTGGCGATATCAAAGTGCCAGTGATATCAGATATGAGCTGGAAGACCCTATGCCAGAAGATTGTTAGGTTTTTGCAGGACCAGAAAATATGGAATATATTTCCAATGTGGCCACAACCACGGCAGCCAAGAGAAGAGTTGGGGGAGGAAAATTTTGCAAGTCGCTATGGAGTCAAATTTTGGCAAGGGAATCTTTAACTAGCTTAGTAAAAGTTCAGTAACATACCAAATCCATGCAAAAAAAATAAAATAAATAAGTATACAGAAGAGGTGGTGTTATAAAAAAAAGGAAACTTGTCAAAACTTTGTATTTAGAACTTTATGAGTTGCGTTGACTACATAATCCTGTGTAATAATCCAAGGTGTGTTCGAAATTATTTTATATAGAAGTCTAGTTGTAAAGAATTTTTTTGAGCACCCTGTATATGATCAAGCAATACCACTGTGAAATATATACATAGGCACACATTTTCTGCCCACTTTATAATCCATATATTTCTACATCCCAGTGCTGTCTGTACCCCGGTCTTGCCTATTGTTCCTAATGTAACCAATTGTCATTCAGACATAAAGGCTGTCTAGCTGGGGGCTTAAATATTGGCGAACACTAAAACCCTCCCATCAGGGCCAATTGAGTCACATCTGCTCAGTCGTGCGATAAGTTTGGGACTTTAGGTAGGAAAGGACAGAAACAAAAGTTCACTTTTGACAGCAGAGTGCCAAGAGAGGGGACGTATTCTTCCCGTGGAGCTGTCACTGTGGCAAGTTGCCCACTATATACCATTTACCTACCTTTTCTCTTCTCTGCCTCTTCCTACGTTTACTAACTTTTAGGCTTTTTAGTTTGCTGAGTTATTTTCTATTAATATTATCAAATTTAGTTTTTCAGGATTTAATGGAAAAGGTTCAGATTATGTGTCATGCAGATAATTTTATCATATTTATTGAGGGTGTTGGATACTTACAGCATGTATTTAGGCAAATGTATAATTAATTGTTTTCTTTTAATTAAAATAATAATTTGAAAGAACTTAGTGTATGATCAAGAAATGTATATAAGTTATAAAAATAAATCTTGATCTTTTTTATTTTATTTTTTTTATTATTTTTTTTGCAGCTACGTCTATATTTCGGCGTGGAAAGATTTTTTAAATTAATACTAATATTTCAATTTTTTTCTATTTTTAATGATCACTTAAAAGTGTTATTTTGTCTTGATTTTCAGATCATTGTTTAAATAAGTTTTTCTTTAGTTTTTTATTATATATTTTAAAGAAGCTTCAATTTTTTTAAAATAAAATTTTATTATTGTGTTTTGAGGAAAAAATAATTAAGCATTTGTTTTAGCGACATATTGTTGATGTTAAACAGCTGTTCATTTTAGTATCAAAATCTCTACTGATCATATAAACACAGATACTAGCAGACTCTACAAAATATATAAAATGATTGTCTAATTAAAATTAGTCTTGTTGACTTGTAAAAATGATTTATTGTTCAAAAAAGATGAAAAAGAGGGTTACTTGCAATATAGCATGTTTAACTCTTTAAAAAAACATTTCTGCCATGGCTTTGAAAGGGTCGTTGATTAGGTCTTTGTAAATATAATAGAGAATAAACCACAAAATAATATTTTTTCAACATATTCTAATATATGCATATTCAGTAGAACATCTAGATGATAATTACCATACTTATGTTTAGAGTTACAATTTTAGGTAGTACGGTATATTGTGGTCCCTAAAGAAAGAACTAATTATTTTTTCTTTTCTGTGTATTCATTTGCAGCTTGTAGACAATGGGAGACTGGAGCTTTTTGGGGAATATATTGGAAGAGGTGAATGAGCACTCCACTGTAATCGGTAGAGTTTGGCTCACTGTCCTGTTTATTTTCCGGATCCTCATTTTGGGAACAGCTGCCGAGTTTGTATGGGGGGATGAACAGTCTGATTTTGTATGCAACACCCAGCAGCCTGGTTGCGAGAATGTCTGCTATGATGAGGCCTTTCCTCTGTCCCACATCAGATTGTGGGTCCTGCAGATCATCTTTGTCTCCACACCATCGCTGGTATATGTGGGGCATGCTGTACACCACGTGCGGATGGAGGAGAAAAGAAAGGATCGAGAAGAGGCAGAAATGAGTAGGCAGCAGGAAATGAATGAAGAGAGGCTGCCTCTGGCTCCTGATCAAGGGAGCATCCGAACCACTAAGGAAACAAGTACTAAGGGTACTAAGAAGTTTCGGCTAGAAGGAACCCTCCTAAGAACCTACATCTGCCATATTATCTTCAAGACCATTTTTGAGGTGGGCTTTGTGGTTGGCCAATATTTCCTGTACGGTTTCCGGATCCTCCCACTGTACCGCTGCAGCCGTTGGCCTTGCCCGAACACGGTAGATTGCTTCGTCTCCAGGCCTACAGAAAAGACTGTGTTCATAATGTTCATGTTGGCTGTGGCAGCAGTGTCACTTTTTCTAAATGTGGTAGAGATCAGCCACTTGGGCTGGAAAAAGATCCGTCTTGCATTCCGAAGGTCAGCAGATCATCAACCCCAACAGCTGCTGGGAGAAGTTTCTCAGAAGCCCCTGCACTCCATAGCCATCTCTTCCATTCCAAAGTCTAAGGGCTACAAATTGTTGGAGGAAGAAAAGGTTGTCTCCCATTTCTACCCAATGACTGAAGTGGGATTAGAAGCTAGCCCACTTCCTGCTCAATTTAACAACTATGAAAAAAGCAGCACAGGACTCTTGGAAGACATCTCAAAGGCTTATGATGAAACTCTTCCCTCCTACCGCCAAGCTGAAGAACAAGAGGTGGTGAAAGTGCAAGTGGCCGAGACCTTAGAACAAACTCCATCTGAGCGAGCTCCATCAGTGAGGGCTCCTTCGGTGCGTGCCCTCTCTGACCGTGTTCCCTCTGAGCGTGCCCTTTCTGAAAGAGCACCATCACGCGCAGTTTCTGAGCGCGCACCTTCAGAGCATGCTCCTTCACATGCATCCTTTGTGAGAGTACCTTCTAACAATGCACTCTCTGAAAGAGCACCCTCAGAGAGAGCAATCTCCCGTGCTGGTTCTGAGCATGCCCCTTCTGAGCGAGCTCCCTCTCGGGCAGCCTCTGAGCTTGCACCCTTAGAGCGAGCTCCTTCTCAGACCAATTCTGAACATGCCCCTTCTGAGAGAGCTCCATCTCGAGCTATTTCTGAGCATGCGCTCTCAGACCGAGCTCCATCACAAGCTATTTCTGAACATGCTCTCTCAGATCGAGCTCCCTCACGAGCAGCATCAGAGCATGCTCCATCTGAACATGAACCTCCTGAGCAAATGCCTTCTCGAGCAGCTTCTAATGTCCAGTTAGATGATGCTCCTGTAGAAAGCCCCCAAGAAATTGTTAGCTCACCTTTAGAAAATGAGCGTACTCCCTCAAGGGCTCTCTCAGACCACATCGGTTCTGATCCCGCCCCATCAGATCATGGGTTTCCTCAACCTGTGCCTCCAGAAGAAGTTTTTGAACCAGAACCTACAGGCCTTGAGTTGCCTCTACTAAGTTTTGAATTAATTCCAGATCCCCGGTCCCTTAGTAGATTAAGTAAAGCAAGCAGCAGGGCCCGATCAGATGATTTGATGGTATGAAGAGAAACTGATAATAAAAGGAGCATAAGAAGGGTCTCAGTAAGGAAGTGATTTGGATATTCAGTTACCAAAGGATGTTTTAGAGGAACATGCAGAAGGTTTTTGAGAAAAGTGCTTCCCAGGTGACCATATTTGAGGTGTTTTTAAAAGCCTTGTAAAGACATGTCTGTTTTTAAAGGCCTATATATCCAGGAAAAAAAACAAATTGCATTAGTTTTAACTGTTGCATTTTGTAGAAATAGACAATCATGCTATCCTTATTTGTTATTTTTTTTATTATTTTATATTTCCAATTTATTTTTTATTTTGGTACTATATTGTCTGGGTATTTGCATAGCTCTTTTGGCAGTGGCAACATTAAAAGCATATTTTAAGAAAATGTAAAATGGTCAAATATTACCAGCCAGGTTTATACTAGGCTGAAGATCTACTGAGCCAGAGCAGAAACATGACATTTACCTCAGCAATTAAAACAGGAACCTGGGTTCAAGCACAGTAAGAAAAGGTAACAAAATTGATATAAAAACAAACCATAGAAATGTATCCCAAACATAAGTAACGGAAAAATATTAAATATATTTATATATTTGCTAAACTACAAAACTGCCCATTAAGAATTTCCATATGTCCCAAAATATGCATTCCCCTTCCTCCCTATTTTAAAATGCTAGACCCCCCCAAAGGTCGTCTGTTATTAGATGGTTCACTGTATGTTTTTTTTTTTCATAATTTTATAGTCACAACAACATTTTTTTCTTCTCAGTGGCTGTAACTTTCCACCGGATTCCTGATGTAACTTCCAGTTGTGTTCAATGTCAATGTTATGCAGCACAAAAGGAAGAAAACAAATAGAAAAGGTAGAGGCAGATGCATTCAATATTTTCCATCTTGAAAGAAATCTCAAAAAAATTAAAAATTAAGAGTTCTACTTTTTTCTGCACAGCAGTCAGGGAATTACAAGAAATGGATACAGCTTAATTCTGTTTACTTGTCTTTTTTTCCATCTCCATTGTATTTAACATATAAATCTATTTGACAATATGTTGCCCTGGGCACATTTTTTTTTCCTTACCTAGTGAATGAAACATGAAAAGTAAAAAAAACACAAAACAAAAAATATATATATATAACATATGCTAAATCGTGGCAAATATTTTTCTAGACAGACTTATTGATATTCAAAAATTAAGTCTGACAAAGAAATTTATTTCAGGAAAAAGTGGGGAAGTAGGTTATTTAAGTGAGAGAAAGAGATTGAGAGAACTAAAGCTGTTTAATATGCAAATGTGGAAAACTGGGAAATTTAGAAAAAATATTTCGAATGTTTTCTCTTGCTTTTTAATGATAAAATAAACATCCACCTTTGGACAAAAGAATTTAAGAAAAAAAAAAATGTCCAAGCATACCATTAGAATCTAACAAGTTGTATCCCTTCTTTTAAACTTTGCTTTGTCTGTACTTTCTTCTGTAGACAACAGGGTAAGAAAAAAAATCAATAATGCTAAATGAGCCTCAATGTAATGTGGGAAAGAATAATTAGAATGGCCCCAACACGCCATCCTGAAATTGCTGCATATGACTTTATTTTCTTACAATAAGTTGAAAATGAGACTCTAGCTCTATATTAGAGGTCTTGTTAGGTCACCAAGTTGAGTTCCCAGTCTATGCTTGTCTGGGTTTAACAGCTAGGGGGGAAAATACGTTGAATAATGCATGGCATAGGCTGAAAAAACTGCAGCACAAATTTGGGGAAATGATGAGGATGGATGCCAGGGTGTTAACCTACCGGCTGGTAGGGCCCTGCTAATATAAATATTTGAAAAGCCTAGTGTTGGCCGTATAATCAGCTGTAGTTTGGGATGATAATTCTTGGTACTTTCACTCTACAATAGAGATTATGTTACATGTAACAATTTATAACCACTGTCTAATCATTGACAAATTCTTTGTTTTCCATTGTCTCAATTCTTCTACTGATGAAATATCTCATCCTTTCCTGTGAACGGCTGTGAGCTTTTTCCTTAGGTGAGTACATTGGATATTTTATTTACGTTAAGGCGTTTTATATTTGTGATTAAAACAGTCACATGCCCTTTCCAATTAATATATAATTACTACTTTATTTTGTAAATTGATTTTGCAACAATTTATTTGTTTGTATTTCTTAAATATATGTTAAATAAATCAAAGCTGGGTAGAGTGCATCCCTTTAAACATTATTTTTAGGGGCTGTGATCGGATCCCACCTGCACTGGATGTTGTAGGGATCATGGGGATTTGATACATATTCTATGGCGGTATCCAAAGCTACATTTATATTGGAAGAAGGTTATAATAACTCCTAACCGGGTCTTCCAGGTACATATTTCAGAGGACCCAAAACATTGCCTATTAGGTATCCTAGATAACCTCCCAGAGGAGGACACTCCTAGACAGGCTATTGCCAGGGCTCTCTTTCAGGCCAGTAAATTAATTTGAAGGCACTGGAAGTCTACAGACCCTCCCACAGTGAAGGAATGGATTACTCAAATTGGTGATACCATTCGACTTGAGAAGCTCATATATCAACACAGAGGTAGAAGGGGCAAATTTGACAAATTATGGTCCTCCTGGCTAGATGTTCAGGGTTTAGCCCCAATGGACCTTGTTTTGGACCGTATACTTTAACAGTTGAAAGGTTACCAAACTATGTATTTGGAGGTCCCATAGTAAGGGTTTTGCAGCAATATCTTATTGTGTTTATTAAGAATTTATTTGAATGCATAGGTAAAATGAAGATGAATGCATGTAGTGTGGTGAACATTGACTTAAATCCATGTATGTTATTATTTGCCGTCTTTATATACTTATTTTGCTCTGGACTTTGTATGTCTTCCTGACAGCTCCATGTCATCACAGCTGGGTATGGGCTCCAGCCCCCCCCCCCCCATGTCTCCAGGACTTAACTCATATAAATTTGAGCCCACCTACAGCCTCGGCCTTCTTCTTTTTACTCCTATGCGCAGGGCCTTGGTGTGCTTCTCTACCTGGCTGGTCTAAAGGGCTGGCCATCCGTCCATGCGTGTGAATTAGGCTGGACGCAGTCCCTGGTGTCTCGGCTAAATGACCCATAATCCAGGGTCCTGCTGGTCCTCGGGGTGGCTTTTATCAAGGCTTACAGTCTTGCCTGGGCTTCTGCTCAATAAAAACCTTTTGTTTGAGGAAAAAAAACACTATCTTTTAAAGCTTCTTATTTTTATTTATTTCATTATTATTATTTTTTTATATATAAAAATTTAAGGCAAAAATATTTTTAAATACTTGTATTTTTATTTAGTAAATCAAAGCACCAAAAAAAGTGTGTATATATGCTGCTTCTTTACAATGTTTATATTATTTTTTTAAAACAACTTTTTATACAGAATATAAGTTTTTAGAACAAATATTTTTAGAGTATTGTTTATGAGCCTTGTTAACAATATAGTTCTCTATTCCTGCTGTCTACAATCAGCCATGTTTATGTTTTAATTTTCATCTATATTATAATGTGTATTATGCCTTTTTTGATAGATCTTATGCTCCATGCACACTAGCGTTGTTTTAAGCTCCTAGAAGCTGTTATTAGCATTTTCTTCTGCTCCTAGAAGCTAAATATTGTTATTCTGTGTGTTTTTGCACTCTATTTTAGGCTATTAGGCTGCATTCACACCTAGGCGACATGTTTTTGTGCATATTTAAAGTGTTTTGTCGTGCGTTTTGTAGCGAACGCCGATGTCGCACTAATACGCGCGTTTGACGCTTTTCCATTGATTCTATGTCAATAGAAAAGTGTCAGAAACGCCGGAATATGCCTGATTCGAGCAACAAGAATACCTCCGGGAGTAGTTTGAGTGTAGGGCGTTTGGCTTCAGGCATTTTTGAGTGGAGATGTGACCATCTCCATAGAGAAACATTGATTTTTTTTCCCCTCTAGCGTTTTGTAGCTTCATGCTTCAGGCATATTTGAGCTACAAAACGCTCAGGTGTGAATGGGCCCTTAGCATTTTTTGAGCTTCAGGATCTAGGAGCAGATTTTTTTTTGTAGAGTTTCTTGGAGCTTTTTTTCAGCAGAAATGCTCCTAAATGCTGCTAAACCCTCCCAAACACTACTAATAACATTTTTTTGAGCTTTTTTTCTTATTACTGCAAAAACGCTAACGTTCCTAAACACTCTTAAATGCTCCTAAAATTCAGCTAAAATGCTACTGCAAAAAGCTATTACAAGCGTTTTTACCAGCTTTTTTGAGCTTAGTGCATAGAGCCATACTATAGAGGCTTACTATTCTATATTTGAATACGTGATTTAGAAGTGTGTGTATTTTATTAACCTTACATTAATATAATATTATATAGAATTAAATAAGATATAATAATTTCAACAATAATTATTACCATAATCAAAGTCAAAATAAACAGGACACTTTTTTTTAATTTAAAAAGGAATACCTTACTTATATTAAAATAAAAAGTACATATTTTAAAACATTTGAACAGCTTTTTTAATGTTCATAATTAAAAGGGGGAGAAGGATTTATGTATTTATTTGCAGTTATTTTTTGCTAATTTTACAAAATGGCAACAAGAAAATATATTTAAAAATATGAGTGGTTAATTTGACAAAAAAAAGAATCCCTATCTATGCTGGGCAGGTAAACAATATATAAGAACTACTGGTGGGTTGAAAGAGGCATCATTATTAAAATAGGGGGAAATTGAAATGGAAAGATTATTTAAAGACTTCCCTGTATTGCTGTTTAGTTCATGCACAGAAAAGTTATGATATCAATTCTAAATTACTAATTGTACATGCTTCATGATATATATATTTGTAAGTACATTTTCAAGTTGTTTCTTATGCTCATTATATACAGATTTTGCAATGTATGCCTTTGCAAGAAGCTAGCTAGCGCATGAGCTCTAAGCTCATGGTTATTTAATTTTTTTATTTTTTTCACCTAAACCAACCTAAAAACTAAAACTGCATCTACAGGGCATGGGCTGTTAGAGTCAATGGTGCTGTTTAATAAGAAAAAGTCCTTAAGCACTATTAAGCACACCTTCTAGAGTTATGAACAGAAGTGCATGTAAAAAGAACCATGTATGTGTTTTATGTACATTTTGCACATAGGTCTTCCGAGGAAGCTCCCTCCTGATAAAAAAAAAGGCGTATAGAACACACGTTTTAAAACACATAAAAAGACTTAAAAAAAGGAATGCAATTTCTAGTAGAACACACTTAAAAAAAAAAAAAATATATATATATAGATATCTATATATATCCATATATATAGATATATATATATAGATATACAGGCGGTCCCCGGGTTACAAACAAGATAGGGACTGTAGGTTTGTTCTTAAGTTGAATTTGTTTGTAAGTGGGAACAGGTACATTTTTAAGCGTAGCTTCAGCCAAAAAAATAATTTTTAAGCTTTTTGGATAGCATAGGGAAGGGTTAACACCCCTGTAATGTTTGTTTTGCTGTCTATGTCTCTGTTCAGAAGATTTCACCTCACTTCCTGTCCCAATGATAATTGGATTTTGAAAATTTTGGGTTGTTGTGGAACCAAACCTTAGTGATAAAGCATCAGTGGATGCACCTTTTCCCCATAATAACTCTTACAGGAGTGAATTTCCCTTCCTAGGGGGAGATTTCCAGTCACTTCCTGTCGTCTCCCTCCGTTTGTAAGTAGGAGTCGTTCGTAAGTAGGATGTTTGTAACTAGGGGACCGCCTGTATATATATTTTTTTTAAGTGTGTTTAGATGTAGGTAGATTAAATAAATAAATACACAAAAAGAAAAAAAACCCATATAGCTAAATAGATACATAGATAGAAATATAGATATATATTTCAGTATTTGTGTTATTATTATTATTATTATTATTATTATACAGGATTTATATAGCGCCGACAGTTTGCACAGCACTTTACAATATTAGGGCAGACAGTACAATTACAATACAATTCAATACAGGAGGAATCAGAGGGCCCTGCTCGTTAGAGCTTACAATCTAGGAGGGAGGGTTAAATGATACGAAAGGCAATAACTGCGGGGGATGAGCTGATTGAGAAAATAAGAAGTGTAGTTGTTAGGTGGAGGCAGGATAGGCTTCCCTGAAGAGAAAAGTTTTCAGGGATCGCCTGAAGGTGGATAGATATGGGGACATTCTGACCGATTGGGGTAGGGAATTCGTGAGGATGGGAGAGGCTCAGAAGAAGTCTTGGAGGCGAGTATCAGAGGAGGTGATGAGGGAGCTGGAGTGTTTAAAGCAGACCTTAAGATAAAATGCAAGGTCTTTTTATATGGTATTCCCCCTACTACTGTCAAAATGCAATATCATGGAAAAAAAAAACTTTGGGTAAAAAAAAAATAGAAAAAATAACACCTACCTTATGCTGGCTATACACTATATGAAAAATCGTCCGAAAATCGGTCATTTGGACAGTTCATTCATTTTTCGGCCAGTCGATTACAAATCGGTAATCGGTTGGGACGTTTTTTAGCCAAAAAAAACGAAGGACAAGTTTGGAAATTTTCAAACGAATGAACGAACGATAAATTGAAAGGTTAATGTGTTTCCCGTCCAAGCTGTTTGCACTAGAAAAAACAAACAAAATACGGATTCATGTATGTCCATTGAACGATTAATATGTAACGATATCATTACGTGATGGCACTATCGTTTGCTCTCACAGCCGATTGTTAATTTTTCGAAAATGGGTTTGGCCAATTTTTCGTATAGTGTATGGCCAGCATTACTCTCAGGCTTCCGGTGGGCTCATTTAGGCAAGGTGACATCAATGGGTCTTCCTGCAGAATGCTGGAAAAGTTGAGGATCCCAGATACTTCTAGAACACACCCTTGTGGAGCACACCTAAGAATCGGGACCCTGAGCTTTTCCAAGATCCCTTATTTTAGTGCACAAATGATCTTCCCAGACTGAGAGTATATGGAAGTGGCCATTTCTATTTCTGAAAATACTAGTTACTATGTGAATGATTGCCTTCTCCTTTATCAACAAGGGATGAAGGGGTCTGAGGACGCAAGATTTTATTTGTTTTTTACATATTTAATTTTTCTTACGGTTAAACTCAGTAGATGTGATTTTTTTTTTCCATCCTAACCAACTGAGTAATTAAAGGCTTGTTAAGGCTGGGTTCACACAATTGAGTTGTGGTCTTAGTGGCACTCCAATTAATATAGGCAACATACCTGTGTTGCAGTGCAAAGCATGGTAATGCACTACCATGCGCTCCATTGGGCAAAAGAGTCAGGTCCATTTTTTGTGGTGCTGGGGTGTATTTGCAAAGCATTCAAAATGAACGGTCTGCATTAACCACTTCAGCTCCAGAAAGGTTTTACCCCCTTCATGACAAGGCCATTTTTTGCGATACGGCACTACGTTATTTTAACTGACAATTGCGCGGTCGTGCGACGCTGTATACAAATAAAATCAATGTTCTTTTTTCCCCACAAATAGAGTTTTCTTTTGGTGATATTTGAACACTTCTGCGGTTTTTATTTTTTGTGCTATAAACAAAAAAAGCCAGAAAATATTGAAAAGAAACCCCACATTTTTTTACTTTCTGCTATAAAACACATCCAATAAAAAAATGTAAATCTAATTTCTTCATTAGTTTAGGCCAATATGTATTCTGCTACATGTTTTTGGTTAAAAAAAAATCCCAATAAGAGTATATTGATTGGTTTGCGCAAAAGTTATAGCGTCTACAATCTATGGCACAGGTGTCAAACTGGCAGCCCTCCAGCTGTATGTGGAACTACAAATCCCATGAGGCATTGCAAAGCTGACAATTACAAGCATGACTCCCACAGGCAGAGGCATGATAGGACTTGTAGTTTTGCAACAGCTGGAGGGCCGCCAGTTTGACACCCATGAACTATGGGAAATATTTATGGCATTTTTATTTTTACTAGTAATGGCGGCGATCAATGATTTTTAGCGGGATTGCGGCGGACAGACCGGACACAAAGTGACACTTTTTGGGGACCAGTGGCACAAATACAGTGATCAGTGCTAAAAAAATGCACTGTCACTGTATTAATGACGTGGCAGAGAAGGGATTAACATCAGGGGCAATCAAAGGGTTTTGTGTGCTCCTAGGGAGTGATTTTTAACTGTGTGGGGGTGGCTTAACTGAAGAAAAATAGAGATCCATGTTTCTGCAGACACACAAGATCTCTATTTTCCTTTCTGACAGAATAGCGGTCTGCCTTGTTTACATAGGCAGACCACTGTTCTGCCTCTCCTGTCAACAATCAACGGGTCCCGGTGAACATCTTGTCCGCCAGACCCGCTGATTGGCTCCCGCTGTGTCAAATCACGGGGGGGCGGGTCACCGGCGGCAGTGGGTCGTCGGCGACACGCGCCTTAGACCCAGAGGGAGGGAACAACATATAGGCACATTGTTTCGCCCAGCCGGGCCGCACTGCCGCAGTAAATGTGCGATGGGCGGTCCGAAATCGGTTAACCACTTCTGCTCCGGAAAGGTTTTACCCCCTTCATGACCAGGCCATTTTTTGTGATAAGGCACTGCGTTATATTAACTGACTATTGTGCGGTCATGCAATGCTGTACCCAAATAAAATGTATGTCCTAGAGCTTTCTTTTGGTGGTATTTTATCACCGCTGCGGTTTTTATTTTTTGTGCTATAAACAAAAAAAGACTGACAATTTTGAAAAAAAAATACAACATTTTTTACTTTTTGCTAAAAAATATATTCAATATTTTTTTTAAAAAAATCGAATTTATTCATCAATTTCAGCCAATATATATTCTGCTACATATTTTTGGTAAAAAAAAATCCCAATAAGCGTAAATTAATTGGTTTACACAAAAGTTATAGCGTCTACAAACTATGGGATATATTTATGGATTTTTTTAAAACTAGTAATGGCGGTGATCAGTGACTGACAGCGGGACTGCGACAGACAAATCGGACACTATGTGACACTTTTTAGGGACCAGTGACACCAATACAGTGATCAGTGCTAAAAAATATGCGCTGTCACTGTACTAATAACACGGGCTGGGAAGGGGTTAACATCAGAGGCGATCGAAGGGTTAAATGTTTTCCCTGGGAGTGCTTTCTAACTGTGGCAGAGGTGCTTTAACTGTGGGAAGACAGAAATCCGTGTTCTTGCTTAGCAGAAACACAGGATCTCTGTCTTCCCTACTAACAGAACGGCGATCTGCCTGGTATACATTGGCAGACCACCATTCTGTCTCTGTTGGGAACGATCGGCGGATACCGCTGATTGCCTACCGCTGGATACAATCACAGGCACAGACCTGGAAGTCCAGAATCACGTACCTGTACTTGATTCTGCACACAGGAGCCACCTGTAAATATACATTATCTCAAAAAAGTAAGTACACCCCTCTCCTTTTTGTAAATATTTTATTCTATCTTTTCATGTGACAACACTGAAGAAATGACACTTTGCTACAATGTAAAGTAGTGAGTGTACAGCTTGTATAACAGTGTAAATTTGCTGTCCTCTCAAAATAACTCAACACACAGCCATTAATGTCTAAACTGCTGGCAACAAAAGTGAGTACACCCCTAAGTGAAAATGTCCAAATTGGGTCCAATTAGCCATTTTCCCTCCCTGGTGCCATGTGACGTGTTACTGTTACAAGGTCTCAGGTGTGAATAGGGAGTAGGTGTGTTAAATTTGGTGTTATCGCTCTCACTCTCTCATACTGGTCACTGGAAGTTCAACATGGCACCTCATGTCAAAGAACACTCTGAGGATCTGAAAAAAAGAATTGTTGCTCTACATAAAGATGGCCTAGGCTATAAGAAGATTGCCAAGACCCTGAAACTGAGCTGCAGCACGTTGGCCAAAACCATACAGCAGTTTAACAGGACACGTTCCACTCAGAATAGGCCTCGCCATGGTCGACCAAAGAAGTTGAGTGCACGTGCTCAGCGTCACATCCAGAGGTTGTCTTTGGGAAATAGACGTATGAGTGCTGCCAGCATTGCTGCAGAGGTTGAAGGGGTGGGAGGGTCAGCCTGTCAGTGCTCAGACCATACGCCACACACTGCATCAAATTGTTCTGCATGGCTGTCGCCCCAGAAGGAAGCTAAAATTGATGCATAAGAAAGCCTGTGGTCTGATGAGACCAAGATAAGCTTATTTGGTTCAGATGGTGTCAAGCGTGTGTGGAGACAACCAGGTGAGGAGTACAAAGACAAGTGTGTCTTGCCTACAGTCAAGCAGCGGCGGCTGGTGTGGGTAAGTGCGGGGGGGCAAGGGACAACTCTGCAATGTACCCCACCTGTGTCACTGCCTGCATAACTGCCCCCACCTGTGTCACTGCCTGCATAACTGCCCCCACCTGTGTCACTGGCTGCAAACTGCCCCTCCTGTGTCACTGCCTGCATAACTGCCCCCACCTGTGTCACTGGCTGCAAACTGCCCCTCCTGTGTCACTGGCTGCAAACTGCCCCTCCTGTGTCACTGGCTGCAAACTGCCCCTCCTGTGTCACTGGCTGCAAACTGCCCCGCCTGTGTCACTGGCTGCAAACAAACGTCGGTCACTGTGTCCGCCCCGTCAAACGTCGGTCACTGTGTCCGCCCCGTCAAACG
>BLSH010059107.1:422807-449317 GCA_018402905.1 Glandirana rugosa | reverse complement strand
AGTGTCCTGTGTCATATGTCGAGTCGTAGTGTCCTGTGTCATATGTCGAGTCGTAATGTCCTGTTGTGATGCTGAGCTGTATACTGTGTCCAGTGATGCTGAGCTGTATACTGTGTCCTGTGATGCTGAGCTGTATACTGTGTCCTGTGATACTGAGCTGTATACTGTGTCCTGTAATGCTGAGCTGTATATTGTGCCCTGTGATGCTGAGCTGTATACTGTGTCCTGTAATGCTGAGCTGTATACTGTGTCCTGTGATGCTGAGCTGTATACTGTATCCTGTGATGCTGAGCTGTATACTCCTGACACAATATGTGGAATACAGGGGACAGAGTGGGTGGATTCTATAAGGGGAGGGGCTTATTAGAAGTAGGAGGGGTCAAAAGGAAGGGCGGGGCCTGGCGCCCGCCCATCCAAAAACTTCACCAGCCGCCACTGGAGTCAAGCATGGTGGTGGGAGTGTCATGGTGTGGGGCTGCATGAGTGCTGCCAGCACTAGGAAGCAGGGCTGGATTAAGCGCATCATGGACTTGGTGATGAGGATTTTTGTGGGCCTTTTTATGGAAATAAATAGAATGAAAATGGAACAAACAAACAAAGTTGTGGGACACCCCACATGAATGGGACGTTTTCAATGGGCACACCACGAGATAGCCAGAATGAATTGTATAAAAAATATATAATATTTTATTTGTACATAGAAAAATACATATCTAACACAATATCTATACACAAAAAAAAGTAATACAGTAACAAGAAAAAAAACGGGGAGAAAGGTAACAAGTGGGAGTCCCCCAAGTACCACGTGATGCAAATCCCACGTAGGGTCACATCCAGTGGCAGGTCGAGGGGCCCCTACCAAAACACACTATACAATTAAATAAGATCCTTAAGCCAAAGTATGTTATACGCGAACAAGGAGTCAACGCGTTTCGCTACGAGCTTCCTCAGGACTCCAGAACTATGGCTTTCAGTTGTGAGAACAAATATAACTCCTCATGGCTCGGGACGGCAATCAGGGGGGTGAGCATAGGGGTCTATCAAAATCCAGACTTCAAGGGGAGATCTTTACTTTATACTATTAGTACATAGTGTACAGTTCCCTCGGTGGGATTTGACCCTTCATTGAGTGTATAGTCATCCTTAAAAACAAGTAGAATTCTTAAAGACGGTGGGGAAGATGGGAACCAAACCAGGACCAAGGAAGGATAGTGATAGACAGCGGTGCTCCTAGTTGTTGATCAAATGTACCCCAAAACAAAGAAGGGGGACTAGGAGAGCAAGGGGGGAGCTGTATAGCATACCATACGATAGTCCCAAACCGAGATAAGACAAAACGCCCAATGGATGTTACTTCCTATATCACTTCCTGTTACATTCCACGTTACGTCACGTGACTTATATTGGAGTCACAGGAACAGAAAGTGGGGAAAATGCCCATTTGGGGGTCACAAACAGTGACAGAAACCCAACAAAAATCTTAACTTTTCCCCACTGTATACAAAAAAAAAATAGTAATAAAAGTTGACTTTAGGCTTTAACCACTTCCAGCCCAAACCAATTCTGCCATTCCTCTCCTACATGTAAAAATCATATTTTTTTTGCTAGAAATTTACTCAGAACCACCAATATATCTTTTTTAGCAGAGTCCAAAGAGAATAAAATGGCAGTCGTTGCAATTTTTTATGTCACACGGTATTTGTGCAGCAATTTTTTTTGAATTAAAAAAAAACAAAAAAAACACAGTATTTAAAAATGATGTTACGCCATGAAAAATGATACCTAACATGTCATGCTTTAAAGTTGTGCGCATTCGTGTAATGGCCCCAAAATTCGGCACTTAAAAATCTCCATAGGTGACACTTTAAATTTTTTTACATGTGTGGTTTGAACGCCGTTTACATATGCGGGTGCTTTTAAGGTTTTTTTTTTGCGGTGCAACATTTTTTTATTGAATTTCACAGAAATAGAAATTCAAATATAATAAAATATATAACAGAGCATGTATAATCATTATGTATCAGAATATGAATATATGTTATACTAAAAGAGGGGTTTTTTTTTGGGACTTTGAATGAGACACACGGGTTATAAAAAACATGCGTTTTTACTAATCAACTTTCATCGAGGTAGTACTGTAGACAATCCATACATCTTTTAATACATATATTGGGCGCATTGCCTCTACTATATATTTTGGGCACATTGCCTCTACTGAAAAATGTGTAACATATGAACTGGAAACAAATACATAATTCACAAATGATGAAAATTGGCTCCATACAATACAATCTCTGCAGCATAAGACAACTTGAATAATAATTAATACGGCATATATCGGCTCTACGCGTTTCGTGAAGTTATGATCCACTCATCAGGAGCATGCACGTATAGGCAACTGTAATTAATAAAAATATAAATATGGCAATATTAAAAAGAAAAAAAAAAACGTTGGGAATGAGTATGTTGTTTACCATATTTGCTGCATGGAGCGATGCCAATGATGATCCAGACACACCCCACTGGGGGGTATCCCCTGGGGGGAGCTGAGATGGGGGGGTTTTGACACATGAACCCCAAAAGGACCACATCCAAAGACCAGATACCATGATAGAGGGACGTGTGTGATGACCAGGGAAGCCGACCCATGTGGGAGGCTTCTGTGGAACTATATAGGGCATAGCCGCCACACCCACATCAGCGTCATGCAGGCATAGGCTGCCAGGAGAGGCGGTGCCAGAGGATTGGGCGATGAATCGCCCAATATCGGCGCCGACCATCTGTATCTCCCAGTGGGGTGTGTCCGGATCATCATTGGCATCGCTCCATGCAGCAAATATGGTAAACAACATACTCATTGCCAACGTTTTTTTTTTTCTTCTCTTTAATATTTCCATATTTATATTTTTATTAATTAGAGTTGCCTATACGTGCATGCTCCTGATGAGTGGATCATAACTTCACAAAACGCGTAGAGCCGATATATGCCATATTAATTATTATTCAAGTTGTCTTATGCTACAGAGATTGTATTGTATGGAGCCAATTTTCATCATTTATTATGTATTTGTTTCCAGTTCATATGTTACACATTTTTTAGTAGAGGCAATGTGCCCAAAATATATAGTAGAGGCAATGCGCCCAATATATGTATTAAAAGATGTATGGATTGTCTACAGTACTACCTCGATGAAAGTTGCCTTAATAAAAACGCATGTTTTTTATAACCCGTTCAAAGTCCCAAAAAAAAAACCCCCTCTTTTTGTATATCACCCAACCGTGGATGGAAGCTGATGGCCATTGTGACCACCGCTTCATTTAAAGTCCCATTTTTTGACCTCTATAATTATGAATATATGTTATGTTATAAGGCATTCAATATAACAGGAAATATAACTTAATATCACCAATAATAATAATAGATATAACAATGAGCAGATAGCCGTGTTAAAAAATGTGAAAAAATAGAATTTTAATACAATTAAAAGAGTATAAAAACTGGGTATGGTAAAGGATATAGAGTAAAAGGAAAGACATGAATGTGTAGATTGGAGGAAAAGAAAAAAAGGATAGATCCATGTGGGTATAAGCCAGATGTGACATATTATATTTTGATGTTATATCTGAAGAGATAGAAGGGAATGGTCAATGCCTAAGTGACCAATATAATTTAGCCATGGACCCCAAATCTTAAGCTATATGCTATGGGTATCATTCAAAATGGATGATAAAATTTCATAGATGTTAATTTTTTTATTTTTTTCATTTTATTTATGTATTTCTTTTACAGCTTCCCTTTATTTTTTTATTTTTTTTGATCACTTTTATTCCCATTACAAGGAATGTAAACATCAAATAGGAATAGGGCATGTCAGGTCCTCTTTACAGAGAGGTCTGGGGTCTATAAGTCCCCTGATCTTTCCTCTATGCTGGAACGTCTGAGATCAAAAGAAAAAAAAAATCTCAGGCTTTCTAGCAAAAAAAAACCCCAAAAAACAGCAGTGTTTTTTCATGACATTGCTTCCGCCCTCCGAGGGTCTCAGAGATGACTGGGGACCATTTGGGTCCATGGCCAGCTCTATGGTAAACCATAGCTGGTGGTGGAATAATTCCTGGGTGAGCCGGGAGAAGCACTGGAGGGCGGCAGGAGGTGGGATGTCTACTCCCGCCGCCTGTAAAAGCAATCAAGCGGCTAAACAGCCAATATAATTGCTTTTACATTGCAGGGAATCGCCTGCTTAAAAAAAAGATATCTGGATGATGCCTGTAGCTGCACTCATCATTCAGATAACACCACTTAAAGCGGAGTTCCACCCAAAAATGGAACTTCCGCTTTAAGCACTCCTCACCCCCTTACATGCCACATTTGGCATGTAATTTTTTTTGGGGGGGAGTGTGTCCCCAGGTTTCAGAGGGACTTCCTGTCCCTCTTCCACCTTCCGCCTCTGGGCCGCCTAGGCGACTCCTCCTCTCCTAGGCGGCCCCTCCCTCCTGGCAATCTTCTGGGACACGTCACAGGTCCCAGAAGATTGCCTGGCCACTAAGAATGCGCAGCGCGACTCGCGCATGCGCAGTGGGTGCCCGGCCGTGAAGCCGGGCCGGGTGCCCACACTTGGAATGGCGCGGCCGTCGGGAGGAGGGGGGAGACGAGCGAGGCTTCGGGCGCAGCCATCGCTGGACCGGGAGACAGGTAAGTTACTGTTTATTAAAAGTCAGCAGCTACACTTTTTGTAGCTGCTGACTTTTAATAAACAAAAAAATTAGTGGAACTCCGCTTTAAAGTCCAGGACGTCATATGATGTCTACCTAAGGATAAGTGGTTAAAGTGTTGCTGCACCTTTGACAGAGATGCATATATTCTGTATGGCCTCCTAATTCCCATTTTTTTTACCTTGTTTTACCTTGTATGTGATCTGACACTTCTGGGTCTGGGGCACGCGCTGCCAGTGACCCGCTCCAGTTGTGTTTGGATACAGCACAAGCCAATCAACAGGCCCGGTGGACCTGATGTCCGCCAGGGCCCGCCGATCGGTCACGAAGAAGGCAGAACGGCAGCCTGCCTATGTAAACAGGGTAGACCACCGTTCTGCTAGTAGGAGAGACAGAGATCCTGTGTTTCTGCTAAGCAGGAATTCTTCTCACAGCCAAACCACCCCCCACACAGTTAGCAAGCACTCCCTAGGAACACAGTTAACCCTTTGATCGCCATTGATGCTAACCCCTTCCCTGTCAGTGTCATTAGTACAGTAACAGTGCATTTGTTAGCATTGATCGCTGTATTGGTGTCACTGGTCCCCAAAAAGTGTCACTTAGTGTCCGATTTGTCTGCCGCAATGTCACAGTCCGGCTAAAAATCGCTGATCACCACCATTATAAGTAGAAAAAAAAAAAATAATATATAAATTCCATAAATCAATCCCATAGTTTGTAGATACAATAACTTTTGCGCAAACCAATCAATATACGTTTATTGGAATTTTTTTTACCAAAAATATGTAGCAGAATACATATTGGCCTAAATTTATGAAGAAATCTGATTTCTATTTTTTATTGGAGATGTTTTATAGCAGAAAGTAAAAAAAATATATATATATATTTTTAATTGTCGTTTTTTTTGTTTATAGCGCAAAAAATAAAAACCACAGAGGTGACCAAATACCACCAAAAGAAAGCTCTATTTGTGGGGAAAAAAGGACATACATTTTATTTCGGTACAACGTCACACGACTGCGCAATTGTCAGTTAAAATAATGCAGTGCTGTATAGCACAAAATGGCCTGGTCAGGAAGGGGAGTAAAGTGGAGCTGAAGTAGTTAAATAAAACATTCATAACTTAGGCACCCTGGCACTGACAATGCTAAAAATATTACCATCTTTGTATGGGTAAAAGGGTACATTTAATGCATATCCGTAGCTCCCTGCTACACAACACCCCACCCCTTTCTGGCTACTTCTCCACTCCCGTCCCTAAACCCCCCCCCCCCATATTTTTTAAAATTCCCTAAATAAATACTATAGAATTGTAGGCAAATGTTTGTTTTCATTTTGGATAGAGTAGGGGAGGATTATTTTGTTTGCCATTTATGTCACATTGGGGAGATTTCCCTTCATTTCCTGTCTCATATCCAGAACAGGAAGTGAGAGACAATTCCTGCAAATTAAGGGAATTCCTTGGATACCCCAGATCACCAGAACAAATGTCCCCATTGGAAGATTTCCTCTCCATTGCTTTTTTGCAGAGAACTCTGCAGAGAAATTTGGGGTTTTCTTTTACTTTCACTTTCAATAATGACAAACAGGACAAATAGAGAGGGTGAATCACCCCAATTAGGGTTGCCACCCATCCGGGATTCACTCGGACAGTCCGGTTTTTGAATCATGTGCCCGGGTTTCAGACTACCAAAAACAGTGTTCTGGTTTGGCTTGAAGTAAAGGTGGCAACCCTATCCCTAAATGAAGGCACAGACAGCAATAAAAACTGACAGGGGTTCTACTCCCTCTCCTCTCTGCTCAAAACGACAACAAAGTTTTGCCTTTAGTTATACTTCAAATCTTTTTGTCTTCTGGCTGGTCTAGTGACATCACAGGTTCTTCCTCTTCTTGCCTGGCATTGGTGGTTGGTTATCGCACCATTGAACGGCCCTTATATAATGACATGCCATTAAGTGCAGCAGTACTGTAATTCCAGGTTTCATGAGGCCCACCCCTAGGGGTTGTCTCGGTGACAGTGGTGACCCGTCCATTGGGGGAGCAGGGGCGCCACCCCCACTGCCCAATTCATGCGCCAGCCCCTAATCTCCATGCAGGACACCGGACGCATGGATTTCAATGTCAGTTTTTTTTTTTGAAGCACGTGATTAGAGCCGGAGGCTCTAATTGGCTCAAAAAAGGGTGGATTCGGGGCGCAGTGCCACCCACTTGTGTGACATTAGCAAATTAATATTTGCTAATGTCTTTCTGCTTCTCCTCCAGGCCAATCAGGAAGCAGCTCCTGAGACCCGATTGGCCGGGAGTCTTAGGACAGGTCTCAGGACCCGCCTCCTGTTCGGCCGGGAGGAGAAGTATCAGCCCTGGCAGCAGCAGCCTCTCCTAGTAGCCCTACCCCCGGATAGATTCAGCAGTGCACCACCACCTCGTCCTCCTCCCCGCACCTCTTGCAGTATAAAATTAGGATAGTATATGGACAGGCTAGGGTAGTAAATGGGCACACTAGGGTGGTATATGGACGGGCTAGGGTAGTATATAGACAGGCTAGGGTGGTATATGGACAGGCTAGGGTAGTATATAGACGGGCTAGGGTGGTATATGGACAGGCTAGGGTAGTATATAGACAGGCTAAGGTAGTATATAGACAGGCTAGGGCAGTAGAGGGGCAGGGGCAATTGTCATCATGATACACAAAACTGCTGGAAAAAAAAAATTCTTGGTCATCAATTTGCTGGGTAAATAGAAGAGAAGGAGAGGCGGTCGTGATTGAATTTGCTGCCCCTCTCAAAGTGCTGCCTGGGTTCAATGGAGCTACTGGGACCCATGGTAGGGCCGGCCCTGGGTGGTGGTAGTGCGAGGATCGCCACCTATCGTGCGCCTAGGGGGGTTGTGTAGTGCAAGTGGATTGCTGCTGTGATGGATCGACTGATTGCGGGGGGTGCTAGTGCGAGTGAGGGGGCCAGGTCTGTTTGCCGCCTCCCCCAAAATTTTGACCACCAGCCGCCACTGGTCGGTGATAGCCTGGACTCCCAGGAAGGGGTTGAACAATGCTGCTCATCATTCAACCTGGAAGTTGGTGGTGATGAGTGGTGAAGGACAACGCAAAGGGTAGCAGCGCTGGATTGTGGAGAAAGTAAGGAGTGTTAAGAAAGAAAAAAAATGTAATGGGGAGGCAAGTGAGAAAGTTAAATGCCTCTAATATACAAAAAAAAAAATGTTTTCTTTGCTCTGGCCTTTCATTTATGCTTTGCTCTGGTTTTTAACTGAGTATGTGTGTCTCTGCCACATTTCATTCCAGCAGATTAAAGCTTTATCCTGTCAGTATGTGAATTTATAGAGAAAACCATTCACTGGGAAGAGAAAAGAGCGCATAGCTCTGAGCCTTTTATAAGTCCGGTTATACATTAGGGTGCTTTTGTAGTCTGACTGTCTCTAGGACTTTAATGCATACCCACTGGGCGCTTCATGAACAATGGAAACATTTGCTTTGGTCAGCGTATCAGAGGGACTAGACTGCAATGTTTTTACAGGAGCTCTGAGCAGAGACACATTTGGGGCAAATAAAGCAAAGTAAGAGAGCAGCAAAAACATTACAAATAAGCCAACCTTGGGTCTTTATCATTTTACAAATTTCAAAAATATTTTGCTGTGATTTTCTGATAAAGAAGGACTCTAGATAAATAGTTAAATTAACAATTTGAAGCAGAACTTAAAGAATATGGCATATTGAAGTATACAGTTGTGCTCATAAGTTTACATACCCTGGCAGAATTTATGATTTCTTGGCCATTTTTCAGAGAATATGAATGATAACACAAAAACATTTCTTTCACTCATGGTTTGTGTTTGGCTGAAGCCATTTATTATAAATCAACTGTGTTTACTCTTTTTAAATCATAATGACAACAGAAAGTATCCAAATTAACCTGATCAAAAGTTTACATACCCTGGTGATTTTGGCCTGATAACATGGTCACAAGTTGACACAAAGGGCTTTGAATGGCTATTAAAGGTAACCATCCTCACCTGTGATCTGTTGCTTGTAATTAGTGTGTGTGTACCAAAGGTCAATGAGTGTCTGCACTCCTGACAGAACCTTGCATCTTTCATCCAGTGCTGCACTGATGGTTCTGGATTCTGAGTCATGGGGAAAGCAAAAGAATTGTCAAATGATCAGCGGGAAAAGGTAGTTTAACTGTATAAAACAGGAAAGATATATAAAAAGATATCCAAGGAATTGAGAATACCAATCAGCAGTGTTCAAACTCTAATCAAGAAGTGGAAAACGAGGGGTTCTGTTGAAACCACATCATGGCCAGGTAGACCAAGTACAATTTCAGCCACAACTGTCAGGAAAAATTTTTCAGATGCAAAGAAAAACCCACAAATAACTTAAAATACAGGACTCTCTGAAAACATGTGGTGTGGCTGTTTCAAGATGCACAATAAGGAGGCACTTCAAGAAAGATGGGCTGCATGGTCGAGTCGCCAGAAAAAAAACATCACTACGCAAATGCCACAAAGTATCCCACTTACAATACGCCAAACAGCACAGAGACAAGCCTCAAACCTTTGACACAAAGTCATTTGGAGTGATGAGACCAATATTGAGCTTTTTGGCCACAACCATAAACGCTATATATTTGGAGAGGAGTCAACAAGGCCTGTGAACACAGAG
Source organism: Glandirana rugosa (assembly GCA_018402905.1). Classification (NCBI taxonomy): domain Eukaryota; kingdom Metazoa; phylum Chordata; class Amphibia; order Anura; family Ranidae; genus Glandirana; species Glandirana rugosa. The sequence continues at coordinate 439,932 of BLSH010059107.1, read as the reverse complement.
GAGGATCGCTGATTTTTTGGGGATGTGTGAGATACAAAGGCACAGGGAATTTGGTCAAAATTGATGGCAAGATGAATGCAGTATGTTATCAAAAAATACTAGAGGAACATTTGCATTCATCAGCCAGGAAGCTGCGCATGGGACGTACTTGGACATTCCAACATGACAATGATCCAAAACACAAGGCCAAGTCAACCTGTCATTGGCTACAGCAGAATAAAGTGAAGGTTCTGGAGTGGCCATCTCAGTCTCCTGACCTCAATATCATTGAGCCACTCTGGGGAGATCTCAAACATGCAGTTCATGCAAGACAGCCCAAGAATTTCCAGGAACTGGAGGCTTTTTGCCAAGAGGAATGGGCAGCTTTACCATCTGAGAAGATAAAGAGCCTCATCCACAATACCACAAAAGACTTCAAGCTGTCATTGCTGTTAAAGGGGGCAATACACAGTAATAAGAACTGGAGTATGTAAACTTTTGATCAGGGTCATTTGGGTAGTTTCTGTTGTCATTGTGATTTAAAAAGAGTAAACACAGTTGATTGATAATAAATGGCTTCAGCCAAACACTAACCATTAATTCTGGCAGGGTATGGAAACTTATGAGTACAACTGTAATTACTAGCATTTCATACGTGTCAAAGGCTTTTATTGATAATTACATGCAGTTTATGCAAAGAATCAATATTTGCAGTGTTGACTCTTCTTTTTCAACACCTCTGCAATTCTCCCTGGCATGCTGCCAATCAACTTCTGGGCCACATCCTGACTGATGGCAGCCAATTCTTGCATAATCAATGCTTGGAGTTTGTCAGAATTTGTGTGTGTGTGGGGGGGGGTTGTTCACCCGCCTTTTGAGAATTGACCTCAAGTTCTCCATGGGATTAAGGTATGCAGAGTTTCCTGGCCATGGACCCAAAATGTTGATGTTTTCTTCCCCAAGCCACTTAGTTATCACTTTAGCCTTATGGCAAGGTGCCCCATCATGCTGGAAAAGGCATCGTTCATCACCAAACTGTTCTTGGATGGTTGGGAGAAGTGGCTCTCGGAGGATGTTTTTGTACCATTCTTTATTCATGGCTGTGTTCTTAGGCAGAATTGTGAGTGAGCCCCCCACTCCCTTGGCTGAGAAGCAACCCCACACATGAATATTCTCAGGATACTTTACTGTTGGCATGACACAGGACTGATGGTAGCGCTCACCTTTTCTTCTCCAGACAAGGTTTTCTCTGGATGCCCCAAACAATCGGAAAGGGGATTCATCAGAGGAAATGACTTTCCCCCGGTCCTCAGCCGTCCAATCCCTGTACCTTTTGCAGAATATCAGTGTCCCTGATGTTTTTCCTGGAGAGAAGTGGCTTCTTTGCTGCCCTTCTTGACACCAGGCCATCCTCCAAAAGTCTTCTCACTGTGCGTGCCGATGTCCTCACACCAGCCTGCTGCCATTCCTGAGCTCTACCCTGGTGGTGCCCCCGATCCCTCAGCTGAATCAACTGTAGGAGACGCTCCTGGCACTTGTTGGTCTTTCTTGGGCACCCCGAAGCCTTCTTCACAAATGCGGTAGAATTTGTTTTTGGGATCATTTTCATGGCAAAACGGAACTTTGCAATTAATTGCGATTCATCTGATCACTCTTCATAACATTCTTGAGTATATGAAAATTGCCATCATAAAATCTTAGGCAGCAGACTTTGTAAAAATTACAAAGTGTCATTCTCAAAACGTTTAGCCATGGCTGTACATTGCATGGATTTTATTAAACCTTGTTGCAGATTCATATCTATTTCTAAGTTTGTTCCACTTTGTTCCTTTGGATACTGATCCTGAATGGGGGTGGCTACTTCATTTTAATCAGCTGGTGCACTTTTTGAGTTCTGATGAGAAAAGTGGCAATGTCTGCATCCCTCCAGAAGTAAAAGTAAAAGTAAACCTTAAGGAGTATTTCACCAAAAATTACCTAAATTAGATGCCTAAAATGAATCTAAGTTCTTCACCTCAACAGGAAATTACATTTCTGGAGGCATTTTATACACCAACTGTGTACAGAATGCCTCCAGTTTCAGGGCCAGCACTACCATTGGGCGAACTAGGCAGCCACCTAGGCAGAGGCGTACGGTGAGGTCAGTGGCTAGTATCAGAGTCAGATACACACAGGTTACATACGCCATGGTCGTTAGAGCGAGAGCAATAATTCCAGCATTTGACCTCCTCTGTAACTCTAAACATGTAACCTCTAAAAATGTTTAAAGCGTCGCCCATGGAGATTCTTAAGTATTAAAGTTTGGCGCCATTCCACAAGTGTGCGCAATTTTAAAGCGTGGCATGTTGGGTATCTATTTACTCGGCGTAACATCATCTTTCACAATATACAAAAATATCATGCTAACTTTACTGTTTTTTTATACTGTGTAACATAAAAAGTTGCAATGACCATCATTTTATTCCCTAGGGTGTCTGCTAAAACAATATATATAATGTTTGGGGGTTCTGAGTAATTTTCTAGCCAAAAAATAATGATTTTTACATGTAGGAGAGAAGAGTCAGAATTGGCCTGGGTCGCAAGGGGTTAATTACCAAAATTAAGTAATATACAATAATTATTATATATTGTTTTTAAGGTAATTTACTATATTTTCCAAAACTGTACTCAAGCAGGTGGCTTAATGGACAAATTACTGAAGTTTGAAGTTATAACTTCAAACCAGGAATTTCATAGTAAATAGATAAATAAATAAATTATTGTCTAATAGCATATAGCATAAAAATATATGATTTAGCTTTCAGCAGCAGCAGATTCTCATTCTCCCTCCCTTAACTTTGTGAGAAAAACATGGGATTGTGGGTAAATCTTATACAAATAACCCCATGTTTTTCCTTGTAGTTAAGAGGGCTGGGCTGGAAGGGAGCATGTGTCTTTTAGACACTTGCCCCCTTCTATGACACTGCAGTGAGTGTTTTACCATTGGTCCAAGGCTCCAAGCTATCCATTGAGCTCGGTGCCTCTGACAAGAAGTGAGGAGAGGCACTGTGAGCTCATCCTCTGTCTGCTGCAAACACAGTGTGTCAGCTTGTATTTTAACTGGCTGCTCTGTATGTAGCTTCTGACAAGCTACAAAAGGAGCCCCATATCTCCAGAACGATAGACAATAGGAGCCCCAATTTGTTTTACCAGTGGCGCGGCAGGACTTCAGCTACATACCCTCAAAATTTGGGGTCTCTGTGACCCCAGGTCGCCGAGCTACGACCCTCAAAGTCGATAGTTTTTTTTATGTTCATGGCCCTGCATCTAGGGTGCACTGCCACCTAGGGTGCAGCTAAGGCCAGTTGTTGTCAGGTCCAACCCCCCCCCCCCCCCAGAGCATCCTGGCCAAATTCCCAGTTAGCATCCCTGCTCAGTAACAGCGTAGGCTGTGCAGCAATCAAAGCTGTCCCTGCATGTATGGCAGCTGACAGCATCCACCACCACCGCCCCCCACTGTTCTCAGTGCTAGGGTTTGGTTGCTAGGACCGCCCATATCCTAGCAACCAATCATGTGCTTGCCTTTCCCTCAGGCATTCAGAGGAGGAGGAGGAGGAAGTTCCTCCTCCAAACCTATCCAGTTCCAGTGCCCAGCCTTACAGCTTCCATCTGTCCTGTAGCCGACTGCTGCAATGAGAAGTAATGAATCCTGATGTAAGCTGGGGTCTTTACAATACTCCCTCCTCCCCTTCCACTACCCCAACTATACTCTTAAACCTCTCCACTCTCCTTACCCCACTCTGTTCTTCCCTTCTAACTTTGGGGACCCTGTTGATAGGGAATGGGCTCTGGGGGCCATGATGTAAGGGGGTTTTGGGGACCCCGATGTAAGGTCACTTTAGGGACCCTGATGTAAAGGGGCTTTAGGGACCCTGTAGTAAGGAGGCTCTGGGGGCCCTGATATAAGGGGATTTAGGGACCCTGATGTAAGGGGGACTCTGGGGACCCTAATGTAAGGGGGTTTCTAAAGTAAGAAATGATTTTGGGGATCCTAAAAAAGGGGGGTGACTTTGGGAATCCTAATGAAAGGGGAACTCTGATGTAAGGGGGAACTCTGGGGTCCCTGATTTATGGAGGGAGGACTCTAGGGACCCTGATGCAAGGGGGGACTCTGGGGACCCTGATTTAAGGAGGGGGGCTCTGGGGGACCCTGATATAAGGAGGCTATGGGGACCCTGATGTAAAGGGGGACTATGAGGTTCCTGATTTAAGGAGGGAGGACTCTGGGGACCATGATGCAAGGGGACGGACAGGCGGTCCGTTTTCATCCGATTTCCATAGAGGAGAGCGGGACTCTGACAGGCCCGTCTCCACACAGTGAGCAGAGACTGAGCTGTCATCCGGCTCAGCGGGGATCAACCGAGCGATTCCCCACTGAGCAAAGCAGAGTCCATACATGGACAAGCCTGTGTGAAAGGACCATTAGTCTCCCCCACCCAAGCACCTGGTCTGCGCAGCTTCTTTTACCTGAGGCCCAGGTGCAGTCCTTCTCCTGCAGGTGGTTCCTCTGGAGCTGGGAGCCTGGGACCAACTGTGCACCGCTGGTACACCTGGTCCTCTCTCTTCCTCCTGGGCACCAACAGCTGGGCATCTAGGGCTGCAGGAAACTGGGGGGAGGGGGGGCGGGCAGGGTGGAGCAGAAGGGGACTCCCAAACCCTGTCCACCAATATGCTAAATCCTCCGCTGTGCAGCTGTTTAGAAAGAAAATTTTCCCGGTCTCCTGTGTTCAGCAGGGACCGGGGACAGAAAGCGGACTATTTTCTCATGTTCGGCTTTAGGCAGATTAATCCGCCGCATCGCTCTACACAGTTGAAGGCCGGTTATATCAGAACACTGTAGCCCGCCAGGAGCTCTGTGGTGGATTAATCCAAATAAAGCCGAAAATGAAGAAATAGTCCGCTTTCTGTCCCCGGTCCCAGCTGAACACAGGAGACCAGGAAAATTATTCTTTCTAAACAGCTGCACAGCTGAGGATTTAGCTTATTAGTGGACAGGATTTGGGAGTCCCCGCCCACTCTACCTCGCCCCCTCCACCCTTGGTAAACCACTGCCAGTCCTGTAGGACGTGGCTGCTAATGGGGACAGCATTACTGCTGTAGAAAAAGTGCAAGAGCGCCGTCCCCATGCGTTCCCGCAGGACTCGAGCCCTGAGTCCAGCACCGGCCCTGTCCGGGTTGTTATATTGCACCGAATTTTATAGAAAATGACAGTAGCTGCAGTTTGTAAAGGAAAAGTAATTGTAATAACATCAAGTTACAATATGGCTTGTGTAGCAATTGTATATGCTGTATTAATATTTTTTTATTTGCTATATTTTTTCCATGAAAGTGTAACTGAATCTTAACTGCATTTGAGCACCACAATCTGAAAATGCTATTTAACCACTTGCCGACCGCAGTCTGACGGCGACAAAGTGGCTCAATATCTCAAACCTCCATCATATCACGGCGGCTGCGTTATCCCGTACTGTGAGGGTGCGCGCGCCACTGGAGGCACGCTCGCGTGCTCACTGTGTTCGGAGGGGGGGGGTCAGGGAGCAGGTAGGGCAGACTCGATTGCCGCCGGCTACCTGCGATGGCCCCCCCGCAGTGAAAGAACGGAGGTCCTTGTAAGTAAACACGGATCTCCATTCTGACAGAGGGGGAAGGGCGGTGATCACAGGCTTCCTGTATATGGAAGCTGTGATCACTCCCCTCCTCCTGCCAGCTCAGCCCACATACAGTTAGAACACGCCCAGGGAACACAGTTAACCCTTAGAGCGCCCCCTCCAGGTTAACCCCTTCACTGCCAATGGCATTTACACGGTAATCAGTGCATTTTTATAGCACTGATCGCTGTATTAATGCCAATGGTCCCAAAAAAGAGTCAAAATGGTCCGACATGTCCGCTGCAATATCGCAATACTGCTAAAAATCGCAGATCACCGCCATTACCAGTAAAAAAAATAAAAATAAATAAAAAGCCCAGAAATTAATTCTCATCATCCGTAAATGCGGCAACTTTTGCGCAAACCAATCAATAAATGCCGATTGCGATTTTTTTTTACCAAAAATATGAGGAAGAATATAAATTGGCCAAAACTGATGGAAAAAATTAAAATCCAAAAAAAATATAAAAAAACATTTTTTTCACCGTTTTTGGCCGATTTATATAATTCCTCATATTTGTGATAAAAAAAATATGGCGGCAATCTGCGATTTTTAGCGGTACTGTGATATTGGGGTGGACATGTCGGACATTTTTGACACTTTTTTTTTTTTTTTTTTTTTTTTTAACTTTCAATATTTTATTGAAATAAAGAGCATAATTACAATGAAGGTAAACATTTCAGCAATGATAAGGGCTTTAACAACTGATTCGATACATTCAACCATATTGTTCCTTGTATCCCATGAGTCCCTTCCACCCTAATATTGCTTCCCGCTAGGTTTGTAATCCATCAGCTGTCTTAGCGCGACTAGCAAATTCCCCAGTCTAATATAATAAGAAGGAATAGATCCTAGTAAGCGTGAGGTTTGGTACCGGCACCCCGTCTGGGAACAAGCCGTGCCTTGGTAGCCAAACCCCCCACCTCTACAGTAGACACTGAGATGAGCTAACCTTAAATTAGTAAAATGCTAAACAATTAATAAACCGGGTCCTGTTTGACCAATATTTGAGGGCCAATAGAGACTTATGTTAAGCTCTGAAGGCTAATGGGATCCCAAGAAATCGGGGTCCTTGTTTATAGAAAAGAGGAGAAGGTAAGAGCAAGAGAGGGAAAAAGAAGGTGGAGAAGAGAGAAAGAACCCACCAGCCAAAATCCACTAACAAACTGTCAGATTATAGGGGTGGAACACCTGGAGTTAACGAAACCCCAACGAAATGCGCCCAGGGTTCCCATATTGCTTCAAATTTAGAGGAGGAGTCTGAAAGTGTACTACAGATTTTTTCCTGCGTCATTATCCAAGAGATCTTTAGTTTAGCGGCCCTAAGGGAGACTTTAGGTTGCTTCCATGCTTTAGCTATTGACATTTTAGTTCCTAAAAAAATGAAATGGATCAGACTTTTGGTAGCTTTAGGAATTTTGGGAAGATCGTCATTCAATAGAGCAACGCTCGGAATTCTGTGAATTTGACAGCCTGTCACCATGGCTATCATATTAAATATTTTTTTCCAGAAGGGTCTTAATCTGGGACATTCCCACCACGTGTGTAGCATCGTTCCCCTCAGACCGCACCCCCGGAAACAACAGGGGTCCGCCGAAGGGAACATGACAGCCAATCTGGAAGGGGTCAAGTACCATCTCGTTAGTACTTTAACACTAGCTTCCATTAGGGGAACACAAATCATCTTTTGGAATGATCTAAAGAATGCTGAGTTCCACTTATCAATGTCCCATTCTATGTTGAGATCTTCCTCCCAAGCTTGCATATACCCCGTTTTACTCGTGGGAAGGATAAGTGATTGATATATGATGGAGATCCCTCCCCTTTGATCCATGGCCTGACCACACCAGCTTTCATATGGCGTGACCGAATTTAAGGAACAGTTGTCCTTCCAGGTTTTTTGTAAAAAGTTGAAAATTTGCCTATATCTAAACTGTTCTGAGTTTGGCATGTCTTGTTTTAGAGTCCAGTGACTCATCGGAAGGGGGCCTGAAGGGGAGATGAAATGTCCGATCCGGTACAGTCCCTTGTCCAGCCACCATTGAAAGGCCCGAATATCCCTTCCTGGGGGGAAATCCAGATTATGAAACAGATGGGAAAGGGGTTAACACCCCAATACTAGCTTATCGGAGGTGCGGAGTTTATCCCAAATTCCTAGCGATTGTGAGAGCACAGGAGATAGGACCGTTGGGCGTTCCTTGTTTGGGACCCAGAGGAGGTAGTCTATAGTGTGGTGAGGGACCGCTTGTCTTTCTACCTGGATCCAGTCCGGCTTTTCTGTTTTAAAATATATTGCTGAGAGTTGCGCTAACCTTGCTGCCTGAAAGTATACCCAAAGGTTAGGAGTGCCAAGTCCTCCACTTTTCCTAGGTAGAAAGAGGGTTTTCTTAGCTAGTCTGTGCCCAGACTTACCCCAAATGAATTGTAAGACTTTATTTTGGAAGAGAGTTAGGTGGTCTTTTCGAATTGCTATCGGAAGGGACCTGAATAGATAGAGAAGCCTAGGTAGAAGGGTCATTTTTACTGAATGTATTCTACCTATCCACGAAAGCTCCCTACCACCCCATGCTTTTAAATCCCTCTCTAGCTTCTTATACATCGGAAGGTAGTTTCTTGAGTAGATTTGGTCTACCTTAGCTGGGAGAGTGACACCCAAATATTTGATTTCGCTATCCTTCCATGAAAACTGGAATGAACTCTGCAAAGACATTTTCACTTCATCTGGGAGTGAGATATTTAGGGCATGAGATTTGGAAAAATTTACCTTAAGGCCGGAATATTTTGAAAAATCCTCTAGGGTTGAACAAAGATTAGGCAGGGATGTGATTGGAGATGTAAGGAAAAGCAGGATGTCATCCGCGTAGAGGCCACATTTATGGACCCTTGACCCACACTTGACTCCCTTGATGTTCAAATTGTGTCTAATGGCTATCGCAAGGGTTTCAATTGATATAGCGAAAATCAAGGGGGACAGGGGGCAACCCTGTCTGGTACCCCTCGCTATATCCACCTTTTCTGTTTTTGACACTTTTTATGGACCAATGACATTTATTCAGCGATCAGAAATTTAAATGTCCACTGATTACTGTATAAATGTCATTGGCAGTGAAGGGGTTATCCTGCAGGGGGAGATCTAGGGGTTAACTGTGTTCCCTGGGTGTGTTCTTACTGTCGGGGGGTTGGGCTAACATGGGCATGAGAGATCTAACTGATCCCAGTGACAGGGATCAGTAGATCACCCATGCCCCTACTAACAGAGCTGTTTACATCGGCGGTTCCCCGTTCTTTGCCTGTGGTCGCTCATCGCAGCTCGCCGGCGGACATCGGGCGCCCCCTAGCGGCTGTTCGCAGATCGCCGTGTTTTTACGGCGATTCGCGCACAGCAGCCCGACTGCCGCCGTGAAAACACGGCAGGCGGTCGGGGAGTGGTTAAAGAGAAAGTCTAAGACACAAATTCATTTGAAAATAGGCTTTCCAAAACACCGTAAGGCTATTTTGAGCCCAACGCTTTCTCACTCCCTACTCATTTGGGATATGAGTTGCAGGAGATTGTCCCTACGGTCTGCACATACCAAAGTGGCCCCGCTTTTCGGCAACCCTCTGTTCCCCCCTGGTACACAGCCCCATAGTTTCAGTTGGTGGGTGAATAAAGGATTATATTGTAAAGGCGACTATTTAGACCATAGAGGAATGCGCCCTCTTTCGCACTTCACAGACAGTCTGAGGATGCCCCCCGCAGAGAGCTTCCACTTAAAACAAATTCAACATTTCTTGCAATCATTGCGAAAAGATGGATCAGATTTGGCGGTCCGCACCATGTTTGAGAATAGATGCATGCAGGATGCTGCCCCCCGAGGGGCATCTCCATGCTCTTTAAACAGTTCATTATCCCTCTCATCGGGCTATCTTATCAGGTGGCCTGGGAGAGGGATCTGGGAATCAACCCTGAGACAGAGGACTGGCGCAAATGTGGTACAGGAATCCACAAAGGCATTCTTAATGTAGCCCTGATAGAGGCGAGATACAAAGTATATGCCAGGTGGTACCTGGTACCACAGCACCTCTCCAAAATGTATCCAGGAGCCTCAGCCTCTTGCTTCAGGGGATGTGGACAGGTGGGCTCTCCATTGCATATATGGTGGACATGCCCCAAGGTTCGCCGCTTCTGGACACCCATAATGTGGTGGTGCACCATCTTGCTGGAACTATGATGTCGGTGATAGGGAACTTCTGGCCATCAAGGTGGCTTTGGAGGAATGGCGGTACCTCCTGGAAGGAGCAGCTCACCCGGTATTGGTTTTTACTGACCATAAAAAAAACATATGCTGTGAAGATATGAGATGTGCAGCGCCTGAAACTACGGATACTGGAAGCCTGTGCTAGCATTTCTCCTGCGGTGTTGCTATCAGTGTGTGAAGAGTGGGAGAAGAGGGTTGCATTGACAATCCAACACAATGGGCAGCACATTGAACACATTTTACAAGTGGTCAGAAACGTTAAAACCAAGCACACCATTGTTTTTCTTGTGAAATTCCCAATAAGTTTGATGTGTCACATGACCCTCTTCCTATTGAAAAAACAAAAGTTGGATTCAAAATGGCCAACTTCAAAATGGCCGCCATGGTCACCACCCATCTTGAAAAGTTTCTTCCCTCACATATACTAAGGTGCCACAAATAGGAAGTTAATATCACCAACCATTCCCATTTTATTAAGGTGTATCCATCTGTAGATATAGCAATGGTGAAATGCAAACTAATGTGGATCATGCTGAAGGAAAAGATAGTGAGTGTTCTGCAGGACAAACAACCTCTTTTCGAAAAAATATGGTCCCCCTGGCTTTCATACTTACAGACCCCTGATTAGAACAGATGTTCACGCTAATAACCTACGAAGGATTCCCGGATGGCTCCATTCTTCTTTCTTCTTTCTTTCTCTTCCCCCCTTCACTTTAAGTTTATCTATACCTCGTCTCGTTGTTCCTCTAGCTCCCCTTCTTCTTTAATATACCATGATACTTCTGAATATATTGATGGGGACAGCCTCCCCCCATAAGAGACAGTTATAATTAATGGTCTCTGAAAGTATATTACTCATTACATACATAAGCTTCCTAAACGAATGAGTAAAAGTTTGTTACTTTTGTAACATAATGTATTAGTGTCCACGTTTTACTACAAATACATAACACACTGAGAGGTTAGCAGAACGAATGTACTGTAAAATGTGGTTTGGGTGTTCTGCCGGTATTTCAGCACGGGTTACTTTCTTGCCTCATATTTTAGTTGACATGTAATGAGAGGACTACGCGGCTGACCTAGCCTGCATGTTAGAGCTTCATCATATTGTAGGAACAGTTATGTACCTGTTTGTGTTTATTTGACATACACTATCTCACCAAAGTAAGTACACCCCTCACATTTTTGTAAATATTTTATTCTATCTTTTCATGTGACAACACTGAAGAAATGACACTTTGCTACAATGTAAAGTAGTGAGTGTACAGCTTGTATAACAGTGTAAATTTGCTGTCCCCTCAAAATAACTCAACACACAGCCATTAATGTCTAAACTGCTGGCAACAAAAGTGAGTACACCCCTAAGTGAAAACGTCCAAATTGGGCCCAAAGTGTCAATATTTTGTGTGGTCACCATTATTTTCCAGCACTGCCTTAACCCTCTTGGGCATGGAGTTCACCAGAGCAAACATTTTGCTGAAGACAAGCAGACTAAGGACATGGATTACTGGAACCATGTCCTGTGGTCTGATGAGACCAAGATACTCTTATTTTATTCAGATGGTCTCAAGTGTGTGTGGCGGCAACCAGGTGAGGAGTACAAAGACAAGTGTGTCTTGCCTACAGTCAAGCATGGTGGTGGGAGTGTCATGGTCTGGGGCTGCATGAGTGCTGCCAGCACTTGGGAGCTACAGTTCATTGAGAGGGAGCCATGAATGCCAATATGTACTGTGACATACTGAAGCAGAGCATAATCCCCTCCCTTCAGCGATTGGGCCGCCGGGCAGTATTCCAACATGATAATAACCCCAAACACACCTCCAAGATGACCACTACCTGGCTAAAGAAGCTGAGGGTAAAGGTAATGGACTGGCCAAGCATTTCTCCAGACCTAAACCCTATTGAGCATCTGTGGGGCATCCTCAAATGGAAGGTGGAGGAGCACAAGGTCTCTAACATCCACCAGTAATGTGATGTCGTCATGGAGGAGTTGAAGAGGACTCCAGTGGCAACCTGTGAAGCTCTGGTGAACTCCATGCCCAAGAGGGTTAAGTCAGTGCTGGAAAATAATGGTGGCGACACAAAATATTGACACTTTGGGCCCAATTTGGACATTTTCACTTAGGGGTACTCACTTTTGTTGCCAGTAGTTTAGACATTAATGGCTGTGTGTTGAGTTATTTTGAGGGGACAGCAAATTTACACTGTTATACAAGCTGTACACTCACTACTTTACATTGTAGCAAAGTGTCCTTTCACAGAACCATTGACAGAATGGTTGGATTTTTGGACAGCTCTACCAGATGTTGAGATAACTCCCTTGATCTTGATGGCATCTCCAGCAAGTATCAGAGCACGGTGCGTACATCCGTTTCAAAGTGGTGAGACATCTTTACCCCCTGGATATAATCTGTATTTTTTTCTTGATAACGATTTGACAAAGAGAAGGAATGCATTAAATTATACAACTTACCCCATTTGTCTTCTGATAGTTGCCTTCCCAGGACCTGCTCCCAAGCACCCAGTGTCTGGATATTGTGATGTGTGCTCCTAGACAGTGTTTCAGAATATCTTGTTCTGTGGATTGCAGCAGAGAGCCTGGGAGTATTGACAATAAAGCTAGCTCTCATGCACCCTTTAGATTTTTAAATTGCATGTCATTATATACGTGAAAGATTTTAAGTGACAGAACGGTTGGATTTTTGGGCAGCTCTACCAGATGTTGAATTAACTCCCTCATTCTTGCTAGCATCTCCAACAAGTATCAGAGGACGACGTGAACGTCTGTTTAAAAGTGATCAGGCATCTTTACCCCCTGGATTTTTCTTGATAATGGTTTGACAAAGAGAGGGAATACACTCAAATATACGACTTAGCCCATTCGTCTTCTGATAGTTGCCTTCCCAAGACCTGCTGCCAAATGCATGGTGGTCCTGCTCCCAAGCACCCAGTGCCTGAATATTATAATGTGTTCTCCTAGACAGTGTTTTGTGTCAGTACATATTTGAAAGGTTTTAAGTGACAAAACACTTGGATTTTGGGCAGCCCTACCAGATGTTGAGATAACTCCTTCGTTCTTGGTATCATCTCCAGCAAGTATCAGAGGATGATGTGAACATCCGTTTCAAAATGGTCAGACATCTTTACCACCTGGATTTAATTTTGCAATTTTTTTTATTGATAATGGCTTGATAAAGAGAGAGTATGCATTAAAATGTACGACTTAGTCCATTCATCTTCTGATTATTGCCTTGCCAGAATCTACTCCCAAGCACCCAGTGTCTGAATATTGTGATGTATGCTCCTGGACAGGGTTATAGGATATCTTGTTTTATTAGTCGCAGAGAGACTGGAAGTGTTGACAGTAAAGCTACTTCTGGTGTGCCCTTTAGATTTGTCCTTTGCTTACCATTATATACCTGAAAGATTTTTTTTTTTTTCAAATATAAATTTTATTAAGTTATCACAAGGGGGGGAATTTCCCCATAACAAACATAAGAGGAAAAATAAAAAGAAACCAAAAAACATATAGTGGTTGATGTACATTCAGTCTCAGGCAATAATGACAGGGCAGAAAGAAAAAGAAAACCCCTTATTAGACGGAGCAGGATCACCTTCATCCACTATATTGTAGAGAGTATTCATATAGTAATACATGTTGTGGTCCTGCACGGGTACAATGTGTTTGCCATTTTCAGATCCAAGTACCATCTGTATGCCTCTCCGCTCCAAAATGAACCACACAGCTGTGTGGCACCATTCCAGAGAGGAGAAAACCAGAATAAAAATAACAGAAAGAAGCTTAAGATATAGTTATAGATTAGAGAGAAAAAGTGGAGAGCGTCAGATGTGTAGGAAGAAAGGGAGAAAGGGGAGGGGGGGGGGGGTGAGGGTTCAGGGTTCAGGAGCGGAGGATGTGAGCTGTTATTTAAGCCGGCAACACCCGGTAGGTGGTACTATGTCCCCATGTCAAGTGGCTGTTGCAGCTTTGCCTTCTTCGGATAGGGAGAATACATTCCATTGATTCCACGTCTTGGAGTATCTCTCATATTTATGTTGAGACGTCAGCACTAAGGTCTCCATTTTATTAATTTCCTCCACCCTCCGCATCCACATCGCTATCGTCTGGGGGGTCAGTGCTTTTCCATTTTAAGGGGATGCAGGCCTTTGCTGCGTTCACCAGGTGTCGCAGCAATGACTTTTTGTACCTTTTGGGTGATATTTCAGATACATGGAGTAAAAAAAACGTCGGGTCTGCCGGGATCTCATATTCTGTAAATTTCTGAGTGATTGAGCGGATGCCATTCCAATATTGGGCTAACATGGGGCAGGACCAAAAGATATGCAGTAGGGTCCCCTTCTCTCTCCCGCATCGCCAGCATAGGTCTGATGTGTTTGGATAGTATTTATGTAGTTGAGACGGCGTGAGATACCATCTAGTCAATATTTTAAAATTATTTTCCTGGGTTTTGGTACATAGTGAGGTCTTCATGGCCAAGTCAATTATGTTTTGGTCTTGGATTTTGGAAAATGTACAGTTTAAGTCTTTTTCCCATTTCCCCAGGCACGTGAGTCGTGGTTGGTCCGGTGGATTAATCAGTGTGGAATAGGTCCTAGAGAGGACATGGGGTAGGGGGTCAGTAGCAGAACAGTACTCCTCAAAGACGGTCAATTGTCTACCATATTTCGTTGGGTTCGGTAATGAATGGAGAAAGTGGTGGAGTTTGATCGCACTCCAGAAAGTTAGCTGAAATTGATCTGAAGGGCTGGTCAGGTCACCAATCGAGGGCCATCTCCCTGCTCTTAGATATGAGGAGGCTTTGTCCAGGTTTTTTTGTCTCGGGCTGACAAATTCCTTGATGTCAAGGCCAGGGGTGAATGAGGGGTTCCCTAGTATTGGAAAGAGAGGGGACTCCCTAGTCATGAGTGAGTGTTTCTTCGTGGAGTGGAAACCTACGTATAGTGTGGTCCCTATTATTGGGTGTGCTTTCAATGTTGCAGGAAGGGAATCGTAACACCATAATGCACCCTACAGGGAGACATACCTGAAAGCTTTTAAGTGACAGAACAGTTTGATTTTGGGACAACTCTAAAAGATGTTGAGATAACTCCCTCATTCTTCGCAGCATCTCCAGAGCTGCGGAGGAGCAGAGGACGATGTGAACAACCGTTTCAAAGTGATCAGGCACCTAAATCCCCTGGATATAATTTTGTAATTTTTTTCTTGATAATGGTTTGACAAAGAGAGGGAAAATATATGACTTAGCCCATTGGCCTTCTGATAGTTGCCTTTCCAGGACCTGCTCCCAAGCCCTTGGTAGTCCTGCTCCCAAGCACCCAGTGTCTGAATATTGTGATGTGTGCTTCTAGACAGTGTTTCAGCATATCTTTTTTAATGGATCTCAGAGAGCCTGAGATTATTGACAATAAAGCCACCTTTGACGTGCCCTTAAGATTTGTCGATTGCATGTCATTATATACCTGAAAGATTTTAAGTGACAGGACAGTTGGATTTTTGGGCAGGTCTACCAGATGTTGAGAAAACACCCTTGTTCTTGGTAGAATCTACAGCAAGCATCAGAGGACAACATGAACATCTGATTCAAAATGGTCAGGCATCTTTACTACCTGGATATAATTTTGTTTCTTGATAATGGTTTGACCAAGAGAGCTTGTTTTATGGATCGCAAAGAGCCTGGGAGTGTTGTCAGTAATGCTACCTCTAGTGTGCCCTTTAGATTTTATTGCATGCCATTACATACCTGAAAGATTTTACGTGACAGAACAATTGGATTTTGGGCAGCTCTATCAGATGTTGAGATAACTCCCTCATTCTTGGTAGCATCTCCAGCAAGTATCAGAGGACGACATGAACACCTGTTTCAAGGTGATCAGGCATCTTTATCCCCTGGATATAATTTTGGAATTTTTTTCTTGATAATCGTTTGACAAAGAGAGGGAATTCTTAAAAATATACAATTTAGCCCATTCATCTTCTGCTAGTTGCCTTCCCAGGACCTGCTCCTAAGCCCTTGGTGGTCCTGCTCCCAAGAATTGTCTTTGAACATTTATATGTAACTCTTTATCCAGTGTTTGAAATATAGCTAAAACCAAAACTTTGTGTGTAGGTTTGTGGTTCTTATTGCTGTCTGTCTTCCTGCTGGGAGACTCACCACCTCTATGTCTCCTAGGGGTCACTATCAATAGGTCAGGAAATGATCTGAAATCCAAAATTGTACAATCGTCACTTGAAGAGAAATAGAGGGAAAGCCCTCCAATGGGGATATCTGTTTCAGTGACAACTGTTTTGAAGGTTTTTTTCTCACCAGTATAATTTTGTAGTAAATAAAGGGTCAGAAAACAGAAGAGGTAACTATACTGAGATATCAGATTATAATGGAATCAAGGGGGTTGATTAACTAAAATTGGAGGGTGCAAAATCTGGAGCAGGCCTGCATAGAAACCAATCAGCTTCCAGTTTTTTTTTTGTCAAAGTTTAATTGAACAAGCTAAAGTTGGACGCTGATTGGCTACCATGCACAGCTGCACCAGATTTTGTTCTTATTTTAGTAAATCAACCCCTATAGTGTCTGAAAAAAATATCTATATTGACAATATTCCAATTGCTTTCTAATGGATTATGTATGCATTTCTGTAGCTCAAACCCTGCGAAAAAAAAGGAAGATGCATAATATGATTGATGATTGTTTTCTTTGAAGCTAAGGAAAAGGACTAAATATAACTTAACTAAAATATGTTTAACCACTTCCCGACCGCGCTATAGACAAAAGACGTCCACAGCGCGGTCGGGTTATTCTGACAGGACGTCCATGGACGTCCTCCAGAATATCGCTTCCCGCGCACCCCCTGGGGCGCGCACACGGGAACATCCGTGACCGTCGGGTCCGGGGGACCCGACTGATCACGGATCGCGGTGAATGGCCGCTGTGAGCGGCCTTTCACCACGTGATCGCGCCGTCCAATGACGGCGCGATCACATGTCAACAAGCCGGCGCTTCCGCCGGCTTTTCTCTCTCCTCTCCGCACCGATCGGTGCATTGTGAGAGGAGAGAGGGGGGAGGAAAGATGTGTGCAGTGCTGTGGGCGATGTGTAATGCCCACAGCACTGCTAAATGACAGCAACCCCCACCATCCATCAAACACCCACCCAGCCATCCACCCCATCCATCCACACCCCCCCATTCTTAGCCCATCCATGC
>BLSH010059107.1:353535-363946 GCA_018402905.1 Glandirana rugosa | reverse complement strand
ATATATAAAGATGTTTTTGAATTTTCTTATATAAATCGCAACCAACTTTGCCAGACTTATGAGGGGTTATAAAATGACCCCGGAGTGTCCTGAAAAGGGACTGGAGGGGGAATGCATCAAAAAATTGTATATACTTCGGAGAAAAATCACCGGTATAGTTAAAGTGCTTTTTTGTGTACAGTTCAATATATAAAGTTCAATATATGAAGGGTTCGATCTATAAGGGGTTCTTGGATGGTGTTGTCCCTTGTACCGAATGTTCACCCTTATTCACTGCACACGTGAGGCCACTCACCAGAAAGCGTCCCCCACTGAAGGGGCGCACGCTTAGTAGGACTTCTGTCTTGCCTCACCGTCAGAGATGTTATGTTTTGCCCCGGAGCTTCTGGGTATATTTCTATGGGGAGATCGTTGTCTCACCTTTCCCGTTCGTTTTCCACCCAAAAGAGAAACGCAGGATAATTTTTCCGCTTGTTTGAAAGCCCATAAGCATCAGAACGAGCGTGTTCGCCTTGTTCAGAGTGTTCCAGAGTCCCGTGACCGGAAGTGACGTGTGACGTAGTTAGGCTCCGCCCTACGCGTTTCGTCTATGGACGTCTACTGGAGCGGTGGCGTCACACATAAAGTCCGGTCCTTTTATACTCGCCTTTCAACAATTGTCTCCTCCCTAAGGGGCAGCCATGTTTTTGGTGTTTTCAGACTAGGTGCAGTGTCGTTTATAACTTGGTCGTCTCCTCAGGAGAGGGGCGGCCATTTTTCTGGTGTCTCAAGTTAATAGCGTCACCTGAAAGGTGGCGTGTAGTGAGACGGCTGCTGATTGCGAAAAAATTATTGTATTATACTCTCTCTATTATGTTGAGAGCTAGAGTGATTTTGGCGGTATTCCCGGGTCTAAATGGAATCAACTATAAACATGACGTTCCACATCAAGCATATAAACATTAATACAACATTGTTAAAAATTGAAAAATTGTTAGAAATAAAAATAAAATAAAAAATTTAGAAAATTCAGAGGGCTGTTGTAAAAAAAACTAAATATGTGAATAGTACAACTGGAGGCAAAAAATATATATGTATATGAAAATGTATATATAAAAAATATATCTAAAATTATCTGAAGGTACCTCATTTTAAGTATGCAAAAAATGTGTGTGTGTGGGACATATATTTCTTTTATATTAAAACACTATTATATCTAAAAATGTTTTAGGAGACGTACGGAAAGAAGAGGGGGGAATTTATTTTGTATCTTATGTGTGCACTTACATATTTCTAGAAAATGAAAAGCTATAATTGGGATGTGTGGAAAGGGTCATAAATCAGGGAGGTTAATCTCAAGCTCAATATTTGGGGTTCACGTGAGGAAAGTATATATGTGTAAATAAATATATATATATGAGTGGAAAATCACAATAAAAAATCACAATAAAATGACTTGCAATGTATTATTCAAAATTGTTTTTAAAATACTTTAAAATCACCACAATGTTGAACCTGTTAAAAGGTTTATATGTGTGTCCAATGTTTTAAATGTTCTATTTATAATTATTCTATTAAGGAATGCAAACTAATTTGTTTAGGTGGGGAATTTTACACAATATACTATGACTATTTCAAAGAATGTGTGTATTTCAGAGGATGTTTCAAAGGATGTTTAAAAGTCTGTAATAAAACTATTTAGGTCAATTTCTATATTCATTCCTTGGGGCTGGAGAGTGTTCATTAGGTAGATCCATTTGGTCTCATTCTGGGATATTTTCTTTGTCAGGTCATCTCCTCTCCAATGATTTGTGATTTTATCTATTCCACAGAAGGATAGTCCGGAGGGATCTTTTTGGTGATAGTCTCTGAAATGCTTTGAGACACTGTGTTGAGGGAATCCTTTTTTAATATTCTTAATATGTTCCCGAATTCTCTTGTACAGAGGTCTAGTTGTGCGTCCTATATATTGTAATTTGCATGGACATTCCAAGAGATAAGTAACATGGGTAGTTTTGCAAGTAATGAGGTCTCTGATTTTAAACCTCTTTCCTGTGGAGTTGGACATGAAGGTAGTTATTTTGTTTTCTCCTTTTTTACTTGTTCTACATGGTAGACAGAATTTGCATTTAAAAAAACCTTTTAGATTAGGGGCCACTTTGATCCTTTTCGGTGGGTCCAGTATATTCCGTACCAGTTTTGTTCGAATTGTAGGGGCTTTTCGATAAATAAATCTTGGTTTGTTTGGAAGGAGAGAATTCAGGACTTTATCCGTTTTTAAAATAGACCAATGTTTGTTAAAATTTTTTTCTATTTTCTTATAATGTCTATTAAAATCCGTTAGAAAGGCCATCTCGTTGTCCCTCGGATTTTTTTCTCTTTTCCGTTCAGTGCTTAACATTTCTGCTCTATTCATTTCTTTTATTTCGTCTCTTGTTATTTCCAGATTCCTCTTGTTATACCCTTTTTCTACGAATCTGTCTATTAGAATGTCTGTCTGTTCTTTATAATGGTTCATATTACTGCAGTTTCTCATAATTCGAATAAATTGCCCTTTGGGGATGTTTCCAATCCACCTAGGGTGGTGGCAGCTGGTTTTGGGGATGTAACCATTTCTATAGTTTTTTTTAAAAAAGGTTTTTGTTTGTAATTGTCCATTCTGTTTAAAAATAGTCAAATCCAAATAGTCTATTTCTGTCGTGCTCCATTTTCCTGTGAACGACAATCCATACTTATTGCAATTCAGATTGTTGATAAATTCTTTCAGTTTTTCTTCTGTTCCTTTCCAGATTAAAAAAATGTCGTCTATATATCTCCTATAAAATATTAATTCTGGTCGATTTGCATGATGTATGGTTTCTTCCTCCCATTTATTGAGTACTATATTTGCAACACTTGGGGCAAATCTAGCCCCCATCGCTACTCCCTTCGTTTGTGAGCAGAACTTTCCCTTGTACCAAAAATAACTACCTGTCATCGCCATTTCTAATCCTTCTAAAATTAATTCAATTTGTTTTTGTTTGTATTTTGTGTATTTGTGGAGGGCCCATTCTGTACTTTTTGATGCATCTTTCTGTACTATACTTGTGTATAGGGAATTTACGTCAATCGTAACTAAAAATTCTTCTTCATCCCCTTTCATGTCTTTTAGTTCCACTAAGAGTTGCTTACTATACTTTAAAAAGGACTTGCCCTTCTGCGCCAGGGGTTGTAAGTACTGGTCCAGATATTGACCAAGCCTAGAGTGTACTGCATTGATCCCACTTACAATCGGTCTTCCCGGTGGTTTATTTTGATTTTTGTGCACTTTAGGAAGGTAATAAATTATTGGGGTTTTCGGAGCTTTTAACGCCATATACTTTGCTTCCTTGCTATTAATGATCCCTTCTTTCCTTCCTTTTTCCAGAAATTTTTGAAGTTTTTTCATATGTTCTTTTTTGGGATTTTTCTTCAAAACTTTATAGGTATCCTCTACTTCCAAAAGGTTTTTCATTTCTGTCTCGTAATCTTTTTTTATTGAGTATTACCAGTCCACCTCCTTTATCTGCTGGTCTTATTACCACGTTCTTTTTCTGTTCTATCCTTTTGATATTTTTCCAAATCTCTCCGTCGTGTAGTCTTCCCACTTCAAGTTTCTTAATATCCTCTTCTACTAGTCTCTGAAAAACTTGTAGGCTTGCATTGTTATTATTTTTAGGGTTGAACGTCGATTTATTCCTAAGAGTGGTCTGTGTGTATTCAGGTGATTCCGAATTTTTTGAATTTGTTGGTTTTCCACAAAAAAAATTCTTTATATTCAATTTCCTCATATATTTGTGTAGATCAATAAAAGTGGTGAATTTGTCCAATTTCTTACTTGGCGCGTATTTTAATCCCATATCTAAAATCCTTAATTCTTCTTCATTAAAATCTATATTGCTCAAGTTAAAAATTCCAGTGCCTAATTTACCCGTCTTCTTTTTCCTTCTCTTTGTGCCTCCCCGTTTTCCTCTCTTCTGTCCCATTCTTGGGATCTTGGGGGATAAGAAGGGATCTTGGGGGATAAGAAGGGATCCCCCAAGATATAAGCATATAAGCACTTGACGGTATTTGCACTTGGTTACAGATTTGTTTTTTGTACTTCACTTTCTTTCCCTACCCAGGAGTTCTAAGGATTATATACATTATCATTTATGGGCACGAACACGCACTTGCACTTAATATAAATGAATTTTAGTACTGATGAAATTTTATATAGTTTTCTATGGTTACTCATTGACGGCATTTATTTACTTGTTTTAAAATTCTGGTGAATATTATTTAAGATTTAACAAATTTAACACTGGCACATATCACTTTAAATTTAAAAGCATAACTAATAATTTAACACGTTCGTACTTATATACCTTTAATACTTATATATTTTTATTTTTTATTATCTGACACGAGTTGCAGTCCGCCGAGCAGCTGTTGTCTCAAAAAAGAAAAAAATACCCACACACAATATTAATATATTGAATTGGAGTCTTTTATACTATAGTATTTATTTACCAGCATCCTGGAAAATATATCAGATATTATATAGAGCAGTGCCACTTTCCACCATAATTGTTATTGTATTATCTAACTACACTTTTAGTGGAGTTCTGGTGGAGGCAGCAGCTCTAAGATTATAACTTCATCCGTTTGCGCGGAACACACATATATTTAATCTAATCCCTGAAAACCTATCTCTGCAGAAAAGCTCTGCTCCCACCTAGCAACTGTACTTTTATTTTCTCCATCAACTCATCCCTCACAGCCATTATCTTTTTTGTATCACTTGACCCTCCCCTCCTAGATTGTAAGCTTTGTGGAGCAGAGCCCTCTGATTCCTCCTGCATTGTAACAGTACTGTCTGCCCTCATGTTGTAAAGCACTGCACAAACTATGTGAATAGAATAGAATAATAATACCGGGGGGGAAGGGTAGTTGGCTCTCCTTCATTTGCATGCAGAGCCAGAGGATACAAATTTGTGGACAAACTCCGACTCTGTCTTTTCAGTTTGCATCTGGGAGGATTAGAGAGCCACATACCGAGGATGGATGGATCAGAATTACAGACTTCATCCCAATGCACAGACCGCTGTTACAAAACTTGTAATGTTGTGTCCCCAATACAAGAAGTGCTTCCCTTGTTTTTCCTTCATTGCTCTCCAGCCCTTGTTGGCAATTTGGGTATAGCAGCTGTATGCGGTGGATCTCATAACATTGAACGGATGGAATGTCTCAGCGCAGGAGAAGAATCGTTTTTCTCTCTGATCATCAGAATCTGTCTGTGAGGCCTTCTACTATGGCATGGAGGTATGCACTTGGCACTCAACAATTGCTTGCAGCAAACACATTCTACAGATTCATTCATCTAAGCCAGTGGTCTCCAAACTGTGGCCCTTTGGGCACTATTTCATCCACTGATACCAACAATGATGCATAATTCCCTCCCACTGACCCTAATGAAGGGGCAAATTTTTTGCCAATGACGCCAACAATAGGCCACAATTCCTACCAATGATGGGGCAAAATTTCACCCAATGACATCAACAATGGGGGCTGATGATGAGACGCAATTCCCTACTGAAACCAACGAGGGGACGCAATTCCTCCCACTGACACCAACAAGGGGGCAACTATTCCTCCCACTGACACCAATGAGGGGGCAATATTTTTTCCCACTAGCATCAAGACCTTTTCTATTTCCAATGGTCATGGTCTGGCCCCCCGAAAAGGCTGAAGGACAGTAAACTGGCCCTTTGTTTAGAATGTTTGGCAACCCCTGATCTAAGCATTTTTATTTTTACTAAGTCCGTTGGATAGGAATCAAGTTTAAAAAAACAAAAAAAACAATCCGGTCAACTCAAACATTCAACATCTGAGAATGTGATCTTGATTTGGGCAGTGCTGCATTTTTGAAATGGAACAAAATGGTGACCCAGCATACAGTTCATCCCCTCCACAATACTTGTCCAATTACATTAGTCTTGTAGGCTCTCACTTTTGCGCCCATTTTGGAGGTTGATAAAAAATGTACCGACCACGTCTTTAGTAAAGGGCTTTGAGGGCTACAGCACAAGAACTTCACATGATTGTGGAGAACGGTGGTCATCTGATTTGAGGCAGGGTTCCTGTTACATGAACTATGAAGCATCGGAGGAGGTGGATTCCTGAGAAATTCAAAGCGCTGTAAGAAGAACAAAAAGGTTACTGATAAAATACAAAAGAATAAAAAAAAATCATATAGCAATTCAGCCAATGATAGTGCATGTACATTCATTATGTGTGCATAGGGCAAAAAACAAATGAAAGGCTATTTTCTGTGCCAGATTAATGATTTTTATTGATTTAAAGTGGTTGTCAACTCTTGACAACCACTTTAACCTAAAGGTAAGCAAGCCTATAATAAGGCTTACCTGTGGGTACCCTGCATATCTCCTAATCCTGCATGGTTTAGGAGATATACAGTGTAGATGCATGTGCCCACATCATCGGCACATGCGCAGAGAAGAAACAGCCCGACTGGGCCGTTTCTTCACTAAATGTGCCGTAAACGACAGCTCCCGTGCGCATGCATGGGAGTGACGTCAGCGCGGCTTCATCCAATCACAGCGCTGGAGCCCGCGCTGTGATTGGCTGGAGCCGACAAACCTGGAAGCTGCAACCACTTTGTTCTAGGTAAGTATTTCATAATGAGTTAATATGCGATGCATACTACCTCATTATGCCTTTGTCTTGCAGGATTTTTTTTTTTTTTAAATGTTAGAAGGACTTGACAACCACTTTAAAAAAGGAAAATACTGCATTTGGTCAGTAGATGGCGCCATCAGGATTTTCCAATTAAAAACTTAGCGCCATTTAGTGGCCAAATGCAGTATTTTCCATTTTAAAATAAATAAAAAACATTTGTCCAGCACAGGAAATAGCCTAACCATATTCATTTTTTTGCTCATTCACACTGAACAAATGTATATGCACTTTCACAGGGCAAATTGCTATACATTTTTTTTTTTTGGATACACCCTTTTACCTTCATTCAAAGCAAAAGAAATCATTACAATATACAATTTTGAAGCTATTTTAACTACAGTGTGTTTATAATATGTCCCTGCCCTCAAGGAGGTTACACTCTAAGGTCCCTGTCTCCCATTCATTATATATATATATATATATATATATATTTTATTTATTTATTTTAGGTACTTATATAGCGCCATCAATTTACGCAGCGATTTACATATATATATTTTACATTCACATCAGTCCCTACCCTCAAGGAGCTTACAATCTAAAGTCCCTAACTCACATTCATACATATACTAGGGACAATTTAGACAGGATCTAATTTACATACCAGCATGTCTTTGGAGTGTGGGAGGAAACCGGAGTACCCGGAGGAAACCCACGCAGGCACAGGGAGAACATGCAAACTCCAGGCAGGTAGTGTCGTGGTTGGGATTCGAACCAGCGACCCATTTGTTGCCAGGCGAAAGTGCTACCCACTACACCAGTGTGTGTGTGTGTGTGTGTGTGTGTGTGTGTGTGTGTGTGTGTGTGTGTGTGTGTGTGTGTGTGTGTGTGTGTGTGTGTGTGTGTGTGTGTGTGTGTGTGTGTGTATACATACATACATACACACACACACACACACACAGGCCAATTAGACATGCTAGTAGGTTAATAAGCTCCTATCACTTGCAGCCTGGGAGCAAATCCATGCAAACACAGGGAGAACACTCATAATAGTGTCCTGCTTGCAATTCCAACAGAGGACCCCAGCGCTGCAAGGCAGAAATGCTATCCCACTAAGCCACGGTAGTGCCCCAGGCACTGCAAAAAAGTTATCTGACGACAATGCAGGTCCAAGTTTCCATTTAAAGCGGTAGTAAAACCAAGATATAAAAAATTCTGGTCTCCCTGCAAGGTAATGGCATAATGTGCTAGTATGCATCGCATACTAGCACATTATGGCAGACTTGCCTTAAAACGAAGCCTTCGCTGACTGGTCTTCCTTCCAAGTTCACGGGCTCCAACCGTTTCAATAGCTGAGCTGCAATGACATCACTCCCATGCATGAATACGGGAGCATACTTAGTATGCCGTCTCTTCAGAGGGCAGTGGGTATGCGTGGGTGACGTCAATGGCTGCAGAAGCAGTGAATATCTCCTAACGGTGCACATTTAGGAGATATTCATTGTACCTACAGGTACAGTGCCTTGAAAAAGTATTCATACCCCTTGAAATTTTGTCATGTTACAACCAAAAACATAAATGTATTTTATTGGGATTTTATGTGATAGAGCAACACAAAGCGGCACATAATTGTGAAGTGGAAGGAAAATAATAAATGGTTTTCAACATTTTTTACAAATAAATATGTGAAAATGTGGGGGGCATTTGTATGGCGCCCCCCCGAGTCAATACTTTGTAGAACCGCCTTTCACTGCAATTGCAGCTGCAAGTCTTTTTGGGGAAGTCTCTACCAGCTTTGCCCATCTAGAGAGGACATTTTTGCCCATTTTTCTTTGCAAAATACCCCAAGCTCTGTCAGATTGGATGGAGAGCGTCTGTGATCAGCAATTTTCAAGTCTTGCCACAGATTCCCAATTGGATTTAGGTCTGGACTGTGACTGGGCCATTCTAATACATGAATATGCTTTGATCTAAACCATTCCATTGTAGCTCTGGCTGTATGTTTAGGATCGTTGAGACTGGGGCGGAGGTTCACCTTCCAGCAGGACAAGTCTTTTGCAGACTAGAACAGGTTTTCTTCTAAGATTGCCCTGTATTTGGCTCCATCCATCTTCCCATCAACTCTGACCAGCTTCCCTGTCCCTGCTGAATAAAATAATCCCCACAACATGATGCTGCCACCACCATGTTTCACGGTGGGGATGGTGTGTTCAGGGTGATGTGCAGTGTTAGTTTTCCGCCACACATAGAGTTTTGTTTTTAGGCCAAAAAGTTAAATTTTGGTCTCATCTGACCAGAGCACCTTCTTCCACATGTTTGCAGTTTCCGAGAAGCCATGTGTGGGACACAGCAAATGTGACCCTTTTATGGCTTTCTTTCTACATTGGCATTTGTCACTCTTCCATAAAGGGCAGATTTGTGGAGTGCACGACTAATAGTTGTCCTGTGGACAGATTCTCCCACCTGAGCTGTGGATCTCTGCAGCTCCTCCAGAGTTACCATGGGCCTCTTGGCTGCTTCTCTGATGAATGCTCTCCTTGCCCGGCCAGTCAGTTTAGGTGGACGGCCCTGTCTTAGTAGGTTTGCAGTTGTCCCATACCCTTTCCATTTTCAGATGGTGGATTGAACAGAGCTGGGTGAGATGTTCAAAGCTTGGGTTTTTTTTTTTTTATAACCTAACCCTGCTTTATACTTCTCCACAACTTTATCCGTGACCTGTCTGGTGTGTTCCTTGGCCTTCATGATGCTGTTTTCTCACTAAGGTTCTCTAACAAACCTTAGAGGGCTTCACAGAACAGCTGTATTTATACTGAGATTAAATTACACACAGGTGGACTCTATTTACTAATCAGGTAACTTCTGAAGGCAATTGGTTCCACTAGATTTTAGTTAGGGGTATCAGAGTAAAGGGGGCTGAATACAAATGCCCCCCACACTTTTCAGATCTTTATTTGTAAAAAAAAAAAAATGTGAAAACCATTTATCATTTTCCTTCCACTTCACAATTATGTTCCACTTTTTGTTGGTCTATCACATAAAATCCCAATAAAATACATTTACATTTTTGGTTGTAACATGACAAAATGTGGAAAATTTCAAGGCGTATGAACAAGCATACAAGTTTACCTGCAGGTAAAAGTTGCTAAGGGGACTTTATTACCGCCTTAACAACCTGCTGGCATAAATGAATTAAACATCATTAAACAGGATGAAATACAACATTTTCCAAAAGAACAATTCAGAGTAGTAAACATGTACAACACATTATGCAGACTTCTTTCCTATTAACCACTTGCCGACCGCCGATCGGCATCTGACGGCGACAAAGTGGTTCGTTATCGCAAAACGCCGTCATACGACGGCGGCTGCGATAACGCGCACTGTGAGCGCGAAGAAAACCTTTTACAACATAAAGTAGGACAAATTACTACAAATTAAGTAAATACGGTCGTCCAACAATTCCGCCATTATTTCAGGGGAATCGTTGAAAATGGACGTCCATTTGAACATACGAACAAGTATGCGGAACTTTAAAAGGTGTAAAACAGTACAATGTTGGTTTTTACATTTACATAAAATAACCCTAAAATACACTATCTGGTTGTTTTTCACCTTGTATTAACACTTCACCTTCCTTTTACTATTTACCAAAAGTGTAAAAAAAAAAAAATGTTTATTTCTAGACTTTTCACACCCCCCGTAAACATAAGTCGGGGGAAATGAGACTATGGGG
>BLSH010059107.1:331503-343872 GCA_018402905.1 Glandirana rugosa | reverse complement strand
GGATCACGTGACTGCACAGTGGCGGCGTGAGAAAGGGTATTTAGGCTTTTCATTTAAAGAAAATCCACTGTAGTGAATGGCAGCATGCTCCGGAAAGGGATACATGTATATTAGCTGCATTATGCAGCTGAATAGTGGCGGTAGGGGTGGGGAGGAGAGCCGCTCTGATAATGAAAGGCAGGGAGGGGGAGAGGGGAGAGACTGTCAGAGCACAGCAATGGATAATGGAGACACGTAAACTGACCACAGTAATAAGGGCTCAGCAGCCATGATTACCGTGGTCAGCAGAGGCAGTGGGGACTCAGGAACTGGCAGGATCAACCAGATTTTTTTTTTAGGGTTACAAACACTTTAAGGGAATCTCTTGGGGACCCCCAGATCACCAGATCTAGTGTCCCCATTGGAAGATTTCCCCTCTATTACTTTTCTGGGGACAACCAAAAATTTGGGGTTTTATTAACTTTCACTTTCGATCATAACGATAAACAGGACAAACAGAGAGGTTGAATCTCCTTAACGGGGCACAGACAGCAATAGAAACCTGACAGGTTCTATCCAATCTATCCAAAATGAAAAAAAAAAGTTTTGATTTTAGTTGTACAACTAAAATCAAAACTTTTTTTTTCTTTTTGGGTAGATTGGATAGAACCTGTCAGGGATGCTTGTTCCAGTGACAGAGAAGGTGTCACAATTGTATGACTTCTTCTCTATTGCTCTTCTGGCGATGGCAGTTCCCAATATAGATATAGAGGGAGAATCTCCTCAGTGGGGACATGTATAGCAATAGGATCTGACGGGTGGATGTTGGGGGTGTATAACACTTCCCTGCTCTTTTCAATACTATGGGCTCATCCACATGGATAGTAGCTCTTGGTGCCCCTCTGAAAAGCAACCTGTGGTGGTTTTGTTTTTCAGAGGGTGCCTGGGAGCCCGGTGTCACAGGACAAAAAGCAAGTTCAGGCTGTATTGAAATGGAGAGCAGAGGGAAGCATGGCAACATTATAGTTAAAGTGTAAGAAAAGCCAAACCATTCTTAAAGTGGTTGTAAGGGCACAAGGTTTTTTAAGGAAAAAAAAAAAATCTGTGAGCAGCAACCCCCCTAATATTTACCTGAGCCCCCTCTTAATCCAGCGATGTGCACCAGAGCCTTGCCCCTCTGGGGACGCGCAGCCAAACAGGAGCTGGAGGGGGCAGGGCCGAGCCGCGGCTCCTTGTGTGAATGGACACACAAAGCTGCAGCTCGGGAGCAACCCTGCTTGAGTGCCCCTGGAAGGCGGCTTGGCCCCTACTCCCCGCCTCACTGGTAGTGATTGAAAGCAGCGGGAGCCAATGACCTCTGCTCTCGTGCACAGTGCTGGATCGAGATCAGGCTCGGGTATGGGGGGGGCAGAAGTTTTTTTTTACCTTAATGCATAGAATGCAGTTAGGTAGAAAAAACCCTTCTGCCTTTACAACCACTTTTTATCCATTTTAAATCCGCTCCGGCCTAGTCACATGATCCCACATCTCCGGTTCCCCTGTATCGGCGAGTGGCTGCTGCAGGGGAGAAGGAGCGCAGATAATGGCTGGGCCATGGGAGCCAATGGGTGATCTCATGCCTCCCAGAATTCCCAGCCAATGTCAGGCACTCCCTTAGTCGGAGCTGCAGGATCACCTGAACAGAACGGATGGAAAATAGTTGAGTATACACAGATCTTTTTTTTTTTATACAGGGTATGCAGGATAAATAGGAGAACATTTTTAAGAATAATTAGTTAGGCTTGTTATGGTGTTATTCCAGCTTGCTGGAGAATATTTCTATGCACTATATAGGAAGTTACCAGTTTCATCCACAGTGGTGCACATTACCTGACCAGGAAGGGCTGAGGGAAGCACCCCATTGTCTTAGTCTTTATGAATTCTTGTAGCTGCAGGAATTGCGTCAGCAGCACAGCGGCCCGAGACCGGTCAATCTTGGTCATCACAAACTGCAGAAAATCATTTTGAAAAGTTAACAAAAACGTATGTAATGCTGCAATGCAGTCTTAATATTTTCATGAATCAGTTTTTTTTTAGATTTCGTTTTTTGATGCGATTTAATTCTATAAACAGTGCGACAACTTTTGTTTGAAAACACTTTGATATGATGCAGAATTCATAGTTGACTCAAGGACTGTAAGCTGTCCAGGCCCTAAAGCAACAACCCCAAACCATAACATTTTCACCACCATACTTCACAGTTGGTATGAGGTTCTTCTCCTGAAGTGCCTTCTCTGTTTTGCAGCAAACACATCCACCGTCCAGCTCTATGTTTGATTGATCAATCTTTAGTACATTGTTCCACAAGGCCTGGTCTCTGCCAATATGTTAAATAGCAAACTGTAAGTCCTGCTCTAATGATCTTATTGGACTGCAAAAGCTCCCATGCAGGTTAATTTGGTGCAATCTCCTTCTGCTGATAGATGTACGTACTTTGACACCAATTTTTGCTAGAGTAACTTGAACACCACATGAAATTTGGGGTTCTTGAAGACTTCGTATAGCATCAGATAGTTAGCTCTTGGGTGCAATGTGCGGGGCCAGCCAGTCTTGGACAAATTAGTTGACTGAAATCTATGCCACTTGTAGATTATTTTCTTGACAGTAAAATGATTGATTTAAAATAATTTGGTGATCTTTTGAAATCCCTTGCCAGACTCAGCGATCCACAACTTTATTTCTGAGGGACTTTGAGAGCTTTATAGATCTTGGGACGACGACACCACACACCTCAATAACAAAGAGAACACCAGACCCTAGATACCTAAAGTTTATATAAAGACGGGTTCCACCTGTGCATTCCCTAGGGAGGTTCTAATCAATGGCACCCAATCGGGAACATTGAGTTCTATTTTCATGGATCTGACTATGTGGGGTGTACTTACTTTTTCCATATGACAAATCTGGCTTTTTATATTTATATAAACCAGGGGTCTCCAAACTTTATAAACATAGGAGCCAGAATGCTGTCCCTCTGACTTTAGGAGGGCCAGACTGTGGCAAATGAGAGTAGAAAATGCCCCAGTGCCTGTGGAAGTAGACAATGCCTCAGACTTGGTGGTCAGCAGAAGGAGGAATAGTGCCCTATCACAAGTGTCAGTGGAAGGAAGGAATAGTGCCCCATCGTTGGCGTCAGTGGAAAGAAGGAATAGTGCCCCATTGTTGGTGTCAGTGGAAAGAAGGCATAGTACCCCGTTGTTGGCATCAGTGGAAGGAAGGAATAGTGCCCCATCGTTGGCGTCAGTGGAAAGAAGGAATAGTGCCCCATTGTTGGTGTCAGTGGAAAGAAGGAATAGTACCCCGTTGTTGGCATCAGTGGAAGGAAGGAATAAGTGCTCCATCGTTGGCGTCAGTGGAAGGAAGGAATAGTGCCCAGTCGCTTGCGTCAGTGGAAGCATAGAAGGAAGGAATAAGGGCAGATAAAAAGGCATGCAAGGGGCAGCTTCTGGTCCACGGGCCACAGTTTGGAGGCAACTGATTTAGATTATGAAAATGAATATAACATTTTAAGAAATTGTAATTTGTTCAAGTAAATCGCCTTTCTGTTGGCACTGTTTGAATGAAAAAATAATGTTTCCCAGTTCAAATATGTTGAAAAAGTCAACAATTTTTCACAAGACTGTATATCTGGAGGCTGGTCACTGACACTACTCCCATCTACAGCATCTCACGAAAGGGAGTATACACCTTCTAATAATATTCTATTCTATCTTTTCATGTGACAACACTGAAGAAATGACACTTTGCTACAATGTAAAGTAGTGAGTGTACAGCTTGTATAACAGTGTAAATTTGCTGTCCCCTCAAAATAACTCAACACACAGCCAATAATAAGAATCGGGTAAATATCTATCTGTGCTAAAATGAAAGAAGTTTTAAAACATAAAAAGTGTATTGAGATTTTATAGCAGCAGCCTGCTACTGAGGTATATAAATGCCCCAATACAAAACTAAAATAGGTGTGAGTAGCGGCGCTTAGCGCATGATTGACATAAAAGATAAATCACTTATACATCTACTAATGAAAAATGTATCATAACTTCATATATAAGCAGTATAAGAAGAAAGTAGTAATGATCAGTCCCAAATATAGGCACACACTTAAAGCTATTAATGATGATCGGTCCAAAAGTTGATATAAGTGCACACTAAAAGATGTAACATGAAAAGACGTCTCTCCAGAGTGAAGGATAAACACCCAATGTGGATAGGCTATAGATATTCCATATACAAGTATCCAAATCCACCACCACTTATGCAAAACTGCTTACCAAAGCTATTTGGCTTCCAAGTTAATGGAACAGCCAAAAAACGCTTGCAGGGACGTTTAAAACCCTTGTGAATTCAACTGTCACTCTTATATATTCCTCAGCACAATGTATAGCCTCTCCACCGCTCCTCAGAGAATGTAATGAGAGACACAAACAACCATAGCGTAATACTGCATGGACGTTTATTAAAACATGTAGTAAAACATAGTAAATCGCACTCACATTTTCCAAAGCAAAAATCAGATCACATAAAGTTGACCCGGATAAGGTGCATTAAAAACGGCCGTGGGAGCGCAGAGTCGCATGTCTGAGGTCTCTCGCCGACCGGTTTCGTCATACAACTGACGTCGTCCTGGGCGTGGCCACCAGACGTGCGCTGCGCTCTTATCAACACTCCCCAAGTGAGGGCGGAGGTCCGCACTCCCGACCCCGTGCAAATACTGGAAGAAGGGTACACATGACGGTACATTCAGACCGCTCAAAACAAGATTGCAAGTTTAACAGAAACGCCCCGTTATTGGCATCAGTGGCCCCGGGCTTACTGTTAAACTTGTAATCTTGTTTTGAGCGGTCTGAATGTAAGTTGTATGTTACAACTTTTAGTGTGCACTTATATTAACTTTTGGACCGATCATCATTAACAGCTTTAAGTGTGTGCCTATATTTGGGACTGATCATTACTACTTTCTTCTTATACTGCTTATATATGAAGTTATGATACATTTTTCATTAGTAGATGTATAAGTGATTTATCGTTTATGTCAATCATGTGCTAAGCGCCGCTACTCACACCTATTTTAGTTTTACACAGCCATTAATGTCTAAACCGCTGGCAACAAAGTGAGTACACCCCTAAGTGAAAATGTCCAAATTGGGCCCAAATAGCCATTTTCCCTCCCCGATGTCATGTGACTCGTTAGTGCTACAAGGTCTCAGGTGTGAATGGGGAGCAGGTGTGTTAAATTTGGTGTTATCGCTCTCACTCTCTCATACTGGTCACTGGAAGTTCAACATGGCACCTCATGGCAAAGAACTCTTGAGGATATGAAAAAAAAGAATTGTTGCACTACAAAAAGATGGCCTAGGCTATAAGAAGATTGCCAAGACCTTGACACTGAGCTGCAGCACGGTGGCCAAGACCATACAGCGGTTTAACAGGACAGGTTCCACTCAGAACAGGCCTCACCATGGTCGACCAAAGAAGTTGAGTGCACGTGCTCAGCGTCATATCCAGAGGTTGTCTTTGGGAAATAGACGTATGAGTGCTGCCAGCATTGCTGCAGAGGTTGAAGGGGTGGGGGGTCAGCCTGTCAGTGCTCAGACCATACGCCGCACACTGCATCAAATTGGTCTGCATGGCTGTCGTCCCAGAAGGAAGCCGCTTCTAAAGATGATGCACAAGAAACCCCGTAAACAGTTTGCTGAAGACAAGCAGGCTAAGGACATGGATTACTGGAACCATGTCCTGTGGTCTGATGAGACCAAGATAAACTTACTTGGTTCAGATGGTGTCAAGCGTGTGTGGCAGCAACCAGGTGAGTGCCTACCGTCAAGCATGGTAGTGGGAGTGTCATGGTCTGGGACTGCATGAGTGCTGCCGGCACTGGGGAGATACAGTTCGTTGAAGGAACCATGAATGGCAACATGTACTGTGACATACTGAAGCAGAGCATGATCCCCTCCCTTCAGAGACTGGGCCGCAGGGCAGTATTCCAACATAACGACCACAAACACACCTCCAAGATGACCACTGCCTTGCTAAAGAAGCTGAGGGTAAAGGTGATGGACTGGCCAAGCATGTCTGCAGACCTAAACCCTATTGAGCATCTGTGGGGCATCCTCAAACGGAAGGTGGAGGAGCGCAAGGTCTCTAACATCCACCAGCTCTGTGATGTCGTCAGAGGAGTGGAAGAGAACTGCAGTAGCAACCTGTGAAGCTCTGGTGAACTCCATTCCCAAGAGGGTTAAGGCAGTGCTGGAAAATAATGGTGGCCACACAAAATATTGACACCTTGGGCCCAATTTAGACATTTCCACTTAGGTGTGTACTCAGTTTTGTTGCCAACGGTTTAGACATTAATGGCTGTGTGTTGAGTTATTTTGAGGGGACAGCAAATTTACACTGTTATACAAGCTGTACACTCACTACTTTACATTGTAGCAAAGTGTCATTTCTTCAGTGTTGTCACATGAAAAGATAGAATAAAATATTTACAAAAATGTGAGGGGTGTACTTACTTGTGAGATACTGTAGGTGTCTACTCATAGCAATAATGCTGGAGATAATAAATAAATATATATATATATATATATATATATATATATCACACACATGTACATATACACACACACACACACACACACACACACACACACACACACACACACACACACTATAATATATATATATATATATTTTTTTCTCTCATATGATACTGTAAGGCATTATATTATAAATAGTAATATATTGTTTTTCATATTTTTTTTAGGCCTTAGGTGTTGATTTTAGAGGCAATTACGTAGCACTACAACATATTAATAAACACAGATGATGCTCTCACATATGAACTGGTGTTGGGACAGACTTACAACGTAAGGAATTCCAAACTCCTCGCACATCTCCACCGCAATCAGATCTGCCTTCTGAATTCCGATGGAACTGTCCACCAATAGAAATGTCCTTTTCAAACTGAAAAAAAATGATAAAACAAATTTAGCTTAAGTTCTCAAGGTAAAAGTACTAGGAGGATAACATATCAAAAATATAGTAAAATAAAATACAGCAAAATTGGAGCAATCCAACTTTTTTTTTCGTTTTTGTGTAATCTCATTTGCAGCTATGGGCACCAGCTGCATCTTTGTTTAAGCAGAGATTATCTGACTGGTCAGAAGACCCTTTGTAAAAATATATGTAAACATCTCCCCTGCACTGTTTAAAAAAATAATAACAAAAAAAAAAAAGAAATATATATAATAATAATAATAAATATATATATATATATATATATATATATATATATATATATATATATATATATATTTCTTATTTTTTGTGATAGAAATATGGAGTTTACTATTGCTCTCCTTATAAAAATGCTCATTCCTTGGCCATCCAGATCAACTTCTTTCTTCAAGGAGGAGCAAGAAGAAGATTCAAGACCTGAGCCCCAAAGTGATCTAAAAATCCAGTGTACAGCTCACCCCAAAAGGATCTACCCATAAGTGACATTTGTCTTTAGTATGTACACAGCCCTTATGGAATACAAAGTCGTTGGTCCCGGAAACATACTTGCGTCTCTCTTGTATGTAGGATTCCACCATTTCAGCAAAGTCCTCGGGTGCTCTGTACCCGTAGCCCGGCATGTCCACCAAGGTGAAGGCTTTTCCCACTTTGAAAAAGTTCATTTTCTTTGTGTGACCCTTGGGGAGAGAGGTAGAGGCATAATGAACACTGGAGTAATACAACCCAGGGGCTGATTCAATAGCAGATTAGATTTGAAGCGGTCCAAGATGGTGGGACACTAATTATAAACACCTATTAGCTCTCTGGGGCATCATCCCTAAATTGGAGGCAACAGAAAATTCTCCCCCAGCACCCATTGGGGAAGTAATGGGATTTTAAATTTGCAAATTACTTGCCTTGCCTGGGCGCTTACAACCCTCGCTACGCAAAAAAAAAAAAAAAAAAAAAATAAGAAAAATGCATTAGAACAACAGAGGAGATTTGGGATTTTCAGGGTGCCAGCAAGGAATTTGTATACACCGATTTGAAAGCATAACATTTTATTGTATTAAATATAAAAACACACAAAAAATTATTTAAAAGAGATACACCAAATGTTGGTGGAGTAACATCACAATTCAGGCTCAATATTGCTTTTGATGGCGATTGCTGAAGCGTAGAATAGCGTCCCAATATATTTTGCCAACCTTGGCTTCTTCAGGGGATATATTCAACCATCACAGTACAGCTGAGCTCAAATGAAGAGAAGTCCATTGTTGGGGTTTAGGTCCACCTTAATTCTCTTACAGACTTTGCACCTCCATGTTTGACGGTGGAGATGGTTTTCTTGGGGGTCATTGGCAACATGCCTCCTCTTTCAAACACAGTGAGTTGAGTTGATGCCAAAGAGCTTGATTTTAGTCTCATCTGACCACAACACCTTCACCCAGTTATTCTCTGAATCAATCAGATGTTCATTAGGAAACCTCAGACAGGCTGTACATGTGATTTCTTGAGCAGGGGGACCTTGCAGGCGCTGCAGGATTTCAGTGCTTTACGGCAGTGGTTCTCAACCCTGTCCTCAAGTACCCTCAAGAGGCCATGTTTTGGAAATTTCTCTTAGATAAAATAGCTGTCCAAAATACCAAGCCATTGACTCTGAATTAAAAGCAAGATAAAGGAAAACCTGCAAACATGGCCTGTTGGGGGTACTTGAGGACAGGGTTGAGAAACACTGCTTTGCGGTGTAGTGTGTGATCAATTGTTTTCATGGTGACTATGGTCCCAGCTGTCTTGAGATCATTGACAAGATTCTCCAGTGTAGTTCTGGGCTGATTCCTCACCGTTCTCATGATCATTGAAACTCCACGAGGTGAGATCTTGCATGGAGCCCCAGACCAAGGGAGATTGACAGTTATATGGGGTTTCTTCCATTTGCAAATAATTGCACCAACTGTTGTCACCCTCTCACCAAGCTGCTTGGCGATGGTCTTGCAGCCCATTCCAGCCTTGTGTACGTCTACAATCTTGTCTCTGACATTCTTAGACAACTCTTTGGTCTTTGCCATGGTCGGGAGATTGGAATCTGATTGATTGCTTCTGTGGACAGGGGTCTTTTATACAGGTAACAAGCTGAGATTAGGAGCACTCCCTTTAAGAGAGAACTCCTAATCTCAGCTCGTTACCTGTATAGAAGACACCTGGGAGCCAGAAATCTTGCTGGTTGATAGGAATTCAAATACGTATTTGATCCATTAAAATGCAAATCATTTTCTGGATATTTTTGTTGTTATTCTGTCTCTCGCTGTTAAAATAAACCTACCATTAAAATTATAATAAATTATAATTTCTTTGTCAGTGGGCAAACGTGAAAAAAAAAAAATCAGTGAGGGATAAAATACTTTCCCTCACTGTATAGTGACACACTAGTGTCCCTGAGATCACATACTGGTGTTTTGGAGATTCGCACATCAATTCCAGGGACCAGCGCAAACAGCGACTTGATGAGCGAAGACTTTCCCACATTGCTTCTTCCTATGAAACAAACCTACAAAAAAGAGACACAAACACTTTATATGGAATGATTTACCAAGTACAAAGTCACACTTATTGCTGTCAGTTCTACCTGAACTTGTTTTTTGTCACTTTCACATATTCACACACTTGAGTGCAGATCAATAGAGTACTGTATAGGCAAATAAGTATGATGAAGACGGAGGCAGCTATAGTACAGAAGGACCTTTGTCCTCATCTAAAATATTAAATGTAAAGCTCAGCACTGTGCAAAATCAACCCCTTCCTACCCTTTCCCTACCCTCTCCCACCATCCCCTCTAACCCCTTCCTACCCTCTCCCACCATCCCCTCTAACCCCTTCCTACCCTCTCCCACCATCCCCTCTAACCCCTTCCTAACCTCTCCCTCCATCCCCTCTAATCCCTTCCTACCCTCTCCATCCATCCTCTCCAACCCCTTCCTAACCTCTCCCTCCATCCCCTCTAACCTCTCCCTACCCTCTCATGCCTTCCTAAACCCTCCCTCCATGCCCTCTAACCCCTTCCTAACCCCTCCCTGCATCCCCTCTAACCTCTTCCTACCCTCTCCCTCCATCCCCTCTAACCCATGCATGGGTCTTTTTTTTTTCCCCCCTCGAGGAAAGATATACTCACCTAAGTCCACTGTCCAGGTCCTCTTATGTTTATTATTAAATTTCTCCAGACAGCCGGTTCACACCACAAAAACGCACTCCAGATCCGTTCCAGATGCATTTATGCATGCGCATTTCTAACACGTTTTTGATGCATTTCCGGATGCATCTTTTCTTCTTGTTTCCTGTTTTTGTTTTCATTATACTAGGGTCCAGTGCGGTTTTTATGCATTTTGCTGTGTTCTAGTGCAGTCCAATGCAGGAAAAATGCAGCATGTTCTACTTTTTTTTTCTGTAACTGCAAGCGCTGGTGTGAACTATACCATTAGAAACAATATACAGTAGCATCACTAGGTGGGTGTGGGGGGTGCGGCCCGCACCAGGGTGACACCCGCAGAGGGGTGAAACCAGAACGAGGGTGGTAGAGAGTCCTCGTTCCCAGAGGAGGACCGCTTTCAATGGAATACCGGCGCTGCATACCATGCTGTCCCTGAGTGAGACTCAGGCTTTGCTCTGCCTCTGTCTCATTCACTGCAGCTGTCTCCTATCACAAGCACTCTGCACAGAGAGTTTGTTGCTCAGACTGTCACTCTCTGGGCAGAGCGCTTGTGATAGGAGACAGCTGCAGTGAGAGTGAGACAGAGGCAGAGCAAATGTGGAGAAAAAAATTATATTAATATAAAAACCCTGCGCAAATATAAGTGAATGTATGTGTCAGCAGCTGGTTATATCAGACTATATATCTGAGGGAATACTGAAAAACGCACAATTAAACCGCGCTCAAAAAATACATAAAGTGCAATAAATCATTATATAGTGTCAGTGCAATATCGAAACAATGATATATTACTAATTACATCAATCAAATGTCCATAATTTGTTAAGGTGCCTATGTAGCCCTTATGGTGCAGGTTGACAACCACAAAAAGTCTCGATAGGCCTCTTATATAATCAATGAACCATCTGAAGAAGGGAAGACAAAGATGAAGACTTCCACCAGAGGGAAACACACCAGTGCTCACACACCGCTCACCAGAATTCCAGGATCCCCATCACGGGGATCATATGCGCCTGTATGGTATAACTGACAGCTGTCACCATGGGGTAGTAGGATTCCTCCACCAAGAGGGAGACACACTGACTCCACACCCTACTCACCAGATCTCCTGGATCCCTATTACGGGGATCATCAGCGCCCAAGTGAAATGGTAGTGTTCTCCAGCCGGCAGTCTCCCAAAGAGTCAGTAACGCGCACAAGTGATGGTGCTGAGCATCACAGGACCGGTTCTTCACTATAGCAAAAAGGTGCTCCAAAGTCCCAACATGTGGAGAAAGCAGGAGGCTCCCATAGTGTGAAAACCACAAACTTTTTATTTTTAAAATGCAGTATAAAACAAACAAATTCAAATAAAAGCCAAAGGAACCAGGGGACGCACACTGCGTACCTCCTACGTTCCAGCAAGCGGAAGTGTGCGTCCTCTGGTTCCTTTGGCTTCTATTAGAATTTGTTGGTTTTATACTGCATTTTAAAAATAAAAAGTTAGTGGTTTTCACACTATGGGAGCCTCCTGCTTTCTCCGCATGTTGATGCTCAGCACCATCGCTTGTGCGCGTTACTGACTCTTTGGGAGACTGCCAGCTGGAGAACATTACCATTTCATTTGGGCACTGGTGATCCCCGTAATAGGGATCCTGGAAATCTGGTGAGTAGGGTGTGGAGTCAGTGTGTCCCCCTCTTGGTGGAGGAATCCTACTACCCCATAGTGACAGCTGTCAGTTATACCATACAGCCGCATATGATCCCCATGATAGGGATCCTGGAAATCTGGTGAGCGGTGTGTGAGCACTGGTGTGTTTCCCTCTGGTGGAAGTCTTCATCTTTGTCTTCCCTTCTTCGGATGGTTCATTGATTATATAAGAGGCCTATCGAGACTTTTTGTGGTTGTCAACCAGCACCATAAGGGCTACATAGGCACCTTAACAAATTATGGACATTTGATTGATGAAATTAGTAATATATGCTTTTTTCGATATTGCATTGTCACTATATAATGATTTATTGCACTTTATGTATTTTTTGAATGCGGTTTAATCGTAAGTTTTTCAAGAGGCAGAGCAAAGCCCGAGTCTCACACAGCGTGGTGTGTGGTGCCGGTATTGAAAACTGTCCTGCCTCTGCTCAGGTGTATAATTCTTCCCTTCTGTTTCTAC
>BLSH010059107.1:308055-323144 GCA_018402905.1 Glandirana rugosa | reverse complement strand
GGGGCGGACATGTCGTACGTTTTTGACACTTTTTTGGGACCAATGACATTTATACAGCGATCAGAAATTTAAATGTCCACTGATTACTGTATAAATGTCATTGGCAGTGAAGGGGTTAACCAGCAGGGGGCAGTGAAGGGGTTAAGAAATGTTCCCTGGGTGTGTTCTAACTGTGGGGGGGCGGGGCTGGTCGGGACATAACAGATCTAACTGATCCCAGTGACAGGGATCAGTAGATCTGCTATGTCCCATTCACAGAACGGAGAACCGCCGTGTTTACATCGGCGGTTCCCCGTTCTGAGGCTGCTACAGGTGATCGGCGGGTCTCGGGCGGACATCGAGTCCGCCCGACCCGCGGACACGCCCACGCAGGGCGGGCAAGGGGGAGGACGTCCATGGACGTCCTCCCGGATTTTCAGAGCCGCGCTGTAGCCGTCTTTTGGCTATAGCGCGGTTCTGTACAGGTTAATGGCTGTGTGTTGAGTTATTTTGAGGGGACAGCAAATTTACACTGTTATACAAGCTGTACACTCACTACTTTACATTGTAGCAAAGTGTATGGGGTATGATGCCCCTGACGAAATGCGTTGGGTGTCAGGAGTCTGCTCCATCCCCTGTGGAAGTCTCTTAAGACGAAACGCGTCGGGTGTCAGGAGTCTGCTCCATCCTATTGCACCTACCTATTGGATCATTGCTGGAATTCCATGCTGCGTTTTGAATTTTCTTCATGCATGCAAGTGCACTACCTTCTTTTAATAAATATGTGATTAAACGGTATCACGCTATGTAGGATTTTTCTGTTCTGAGGTATATTACTTCCAAACATCTGAAATCCTTACCGAGTTTATTGACACGAATACTCCAACATAAAGAACACTGAGATGTATACCTATGATGGATGTTATGAAGCCCCCTGATGACGATTGATTTTGAGTGATGATACGCTTCAATTCTTTTGTCTTCTGGGAAGAGTACCCATATATACTCTTGTTGGTGGTGGTCAACATCGCATGCGGGTGGAAGTCACAGAACTATTTATCGGACTGCATTTCACTGTTCATTCACTTGAATACTATTTGACTATTCATGAGCATCAGTTTTGGAC
This sequence comes from Glandirana rugosa, assembly GCA_018402905.1. NCBI lineage: Eukaryota > Metazoa > Chordata > Amphibia > Anura > Ranidae > Glandirana > Glandirana rugosa. The sequence continues at coordinate 322,039 of BLSH010059107.1, read as the reverse complement.
TTTAATTTGTTTTAACACTTTATCATAATCAAGAAAAGAAAAAAAAAAAAAAAAAAAATATGGCTTCGCCCATTTTTTAATTTTTTTTTTTTTTTAGTCTTGGCTATAATAAAGTAGAAAATACACTGGATTTAAACTATATATTTTTTTCTTTATTATGGTTTGGATTAAAAAAAAAAAAAAAAAAAAAAAAGAATATAGGTAAAATGCACTATTACACAAAAAAAAAAGGAAAAAAAAAATGTAATCCTTAATTGTCACCAGAACTAGTGTCCCCATTGGAAGATGCCTCCTCTATTCCTGTTCTGGGGACAACCCAAAATGTGGGATTTTCTATTTCACTTCTGGTGATAAAAGGTAAATGGGACAAATAGAGAGGGTGACTAAAAACCTGACAGGGGTTCTAATCCCTCTACTTTATCCAAAACCGGATGACTTCCAGAGATTCCCTAATTTTGGGAGGGACTTCCTCTCACTTCCTGTTGTGTCTATGGAACAGGAAGTGAAGGGAAATCTCCCAAATGGGGACACAGATGGCAAATAACACCTAACAGGGGTTATAATCCTCCTTTACTCTATCAAAAAAAGTTTTGCCTTTAGTTTTACTTTATTAGGAGAGGAGTTTAGGGTGGAGTGACCTATTAATGGAAACCTATAATGGAAGAGAAATGTAGATGGACATCTGAAAATGCTGATCGCCTAGCTGTCATTGGCTTCAATACCCTGTAGCACCGATCAGGAGGAAGTATGGAGATCAGAAAAGCCAAAATCATGAAAATTCACCATAACAGCCAGGAAATTGGCATTTTTTGGAAGTGAGGTCAGCATACTTATAAAGCAGTCAGTCTGACATTCAACCACCATTCACTGCAGGTGAATCATCCTGGTTCATGTGCTTTAATATTTTACTGCTGCAGAGTGGCGCTGTAACGCGAATCACTGTCTATAAACGGCGGCAAGCGCGGCTAGCGGACGGGAGCACGCTGCAGGAGTGTGGCCATGGCTCGGGGGGACCTGATGTCTGCCAGCGAGCCACGATTTCCTAGCAGAGAGGAAGAATGGGGAACCGCCGATGTAAACACGGCAGTTCCCCGGTCTGTCCGGCGGCATTTAAAAGATCTACTGATCCCTGTCACTGGGGTCAGTTAGATCTCTTATACCCCTGGCAGCCCAACCCCCTCACAGTTAGAACACCCAGGGAACATTGTTAACCCCTAGATCTCCCCCTGCAGGTTAACCCCTTCAGTGCCAATGGCAGTTATACAGTAATCAGTGGACATTTAAATTTCTGATCGCTGTATAAATGTCATTGGTCCCCAAAAAAACGTTTCAAAAATTTCAATATCCCGAAAAACAAAAAAAAGAATCGCAGATCGCCGCCATTACTAGTTAAAAAAAATTGTAAAAACGCCAGAAACGAGTTCTCATGGTTTGGGAGCGCGGCAACTTTTGCGTAAAGCAATCAATAAATGCCGATTGTCATTTTTTTTACCAAAAAAAAGAGGAAGAATATAAATCGGCCAAAACTGATGAAAAAAATGTTTTTTTATATATTTTTTGGATTTGTATTTTAGCAAAAAGTAAGAAAAATTGTTTTTTCTTTTTGCAAAATTTTTGCTCTTTTTTTCTTTATAGCGGCGATCAGAAATGACGCAGCGGTGATCAAATACCACCAAAAGAAAGCTCTATTTATGGGGGAAAAAAAGGACGCAAATTTAATTTGGGTAAAACGTCGCACGACCGCGCAATTGTCAGTTAAAGCGACGCAGCGCCGAATCACAAAAAGTGCTCTGGTCCTAAAGTGTGAAATCCTTCCGGGGGTGGAGTGGTTAAGTGACAGTGATTGGTTCACTTCTAGAGAATGTTTGGGGAAAGTCACATTCACTGCCTTCCCTTTAATCCCCAAATATCACACATCCAGCACTCACCTCTGTCCCCAGTGTCCCTTCCCCATTCACTGCACATGGCTGCGTCCCAAGCCTCCATATGAAATGCCCATCCTTCCTTTTTACCCAATCATTGGCCTCCTTCGTAATGTCCTAAGTTGATTGGCTACAATTTATTCCGTTCCTCCCAAACCGGATGTGAAGATGTTTCTCCTCCGCCAGCCAATCCAATCTAAGAAAAGTCCAAACGCTAGAGAACCGAGATGCCTCTAATGGTACGTCTCCATATCGCGGCCATTTTTCTTTAGCCCAATCTCCATTGCGTTCAATGGAGGTGGGGCTCCGAAGCTCTGCCCAGATCATTAGCACTCGGTGCGGGAAATGAGGACACTTGTGTGTAGGACTGCTGTGATAAGGTCTTCCTCCTGAGGAGGATGATGTGGTTGTTGGGAGAGGAAAGGGAAGAAGTGACAGTGTGGATCAGGTCAGTGCTGTGTGTGATAGAATCCTGACATGGATTACATTGGAATAGTGTGGGGGTCACATGACTGCAGCTGTCAATGATTGACCCACGTGTTCTGCCCTCTCTTGTATTTGGCTGCCATTGATTTCAGGGGCTGAGGGGCTGATTTATGGAAAATGCCTGAGCTGCACACAGACAGCTGAATACACAGCTGGAATAAATTACCTGGGAGCTGCTTTATGTGTATCCCTGTCCATGCTATCCTGAGAATTACACCGCTCCGCCACGCACTGCAGCCCTGGCCGGCACGGCACGAGAACCTCGTTTTTATTCCATTAACCACTTCAGCCCCGGAAGGATTTCACACCTTAGGACCAGAGCACTTTTTGCGATTTGGCTCTGCGTCGCTTTAACTGACAATTGCGCGGTCGTGCGACGTTGTACCCAAACTAAATTTGAGTCCTTTTCCCTACAAACAGAGCTTTCTTTTGGTGGTATTTGATCCCCTCTGCATCATTTCTGAGCACCGCTATAAACAAAAGAAGAGCGACTGTTTTGCAAAATATATATACATATATTTTTCTTACTTTTTGCTAAAATACAAATCCAAAAAAAAAAATATAAAAAAACATTTTCTTTTCATCGGTTTTGGCCGATTTATATTCTTCCTCATATTTTTGGTAAAAAAAAAAATCGCAATTGGCGTTTATTGATTGGTTTGCGCAAAAGTTGCCGCGTTTACGGATGATGAGAATTTATTTCTGGGGTTTTTATATTTTTTTATATTTTACTAGTAATGGCGGCAATCTGCGATTTTTAGCGGGACTGCGACATTGCGGCGGACATGTCAGTGATCAGTGCTATGAAAATGCACTGATTGCTGTGTAAATGCCATTGGCAGAGAAGGGGTTAACCTGGAGGGGGCTCTCTAAGGGTTAATCGTGTTCCCTCAGTGTGTTTTAACTGTATGGGGGCTGGGCTGGCAGGGGGAGGGGAGTGATCACAGCCCTTCCCCCTCTGTTAGAATGGAAATCCGTGTTCACATACACGGACCTCCGTTCTTTCACTGCGGGGGGGACATCGTGGGTAGCCGGTGGAGATCAAGTCATCCATACCCGCTCCCTGCACCCCCCCCCCCCCCCGGAACACAGCGAGTGCACCCACAATACTGGTTTTTCGCGGCCGCCGTGGTTAAAGTTCAGTGACATTTGAAAGTCTTGTCCCTCCCCCAGACTGTGATTGGACAGTAAAGGGGAAGCAGCAAATTGATGAGGTCACTCTGCTCTCTTCTCCTATCAGCATGCTTTTTGCCCCGCCACAGACCTGATTGGCTCTAGGGATGAGCACGGGTTTGGTCCATACTTAAAGCAGAGTTCCACCCAGTTAAAAGTCAGCAGCTACCAAAAGGGTAGCTGCTGACTTTTAACAATCGGGCACTCGCTCCTCTCCCCCTCCCCTCGGTGGTGCCGGCATCATAAGTGTGGGCACCCGGCTTTGGCTTCAAAGCCAGGCGCTCACTGCTCATGTGCGAGTTGCGCTGCGGCTTGTGAATGGCTCGGCGTATCTTCTGGGACCTGTGACGTGTCCCAGAAGATTGCCGGGTGGGAGGGGAGGAAGGTGAACTTCCTTCAGGCTCTGTGGCGCCCCCCAAAAAAACGACATGCCAATTGTGTCATGTCAGGGGGTCATCTTCTCTTAAAGCTTTTTGGTGTAACTCCACTTTAACACCTTCCCGCCCGGCCAATAGCAAATTGATGGGCGAGCGGGGGTTTCAGCACAGCTTTTTTTTTTTTTTTTTTTTTTTAATAAGCTAAAATACAGCCCATTCATTGTAATGTGCCCATACACACAGGTGCAAAAACAAGCATCGTACATTCTTCAGAAAAAAAAAAACAATAGAAAAATCTGCATTTATGGTCAGTAGTTTACGCCTCATATACGCAAATGTGTGCTGATGCCCATTTACAATCTGCAGAACAAGAACGTGAGAATAAGTTGTGCAAAAATACGCGCAACTACATAAAAAAAAAAAAAAAAAAGTAGTAGAAGAAGTATCGCATGCAAGAGGCCTAAAAGATGGAAAAACGTGCAATGTACTGAGAAATATGCGATGTACTGCGATTAGCTGAAATAAAATTGTTTTGGATTCAGCTTCTATGTCTTATTATAGAGTTAAGCTGCCTGTGGATGGTGCCAAGTCAGCAGGTGACCATACTGTCCAGACAGGCTGGGTCTAAGGAGGTGTCAATGTATAAAGAGACATTTGAAACAGAACCCCTGATTATTATAATGTAATTGGGGCTCAGAGCTCTGATTTGTAAGGAAAGTTAAGAATATATTAGGGAGAGATCTGCCCTAGATTGGGAAGGTTGGGTAGATTTCAGTACAGGATTGCTTTAATTAAATCCACTCATAATGTGTATTTTACTTCTACAGTGCCATGCGAGGATTGCACGCGGCATGTGAAGATCTCACCCTCCTTTTGCTCTACTGAAGGTACCCTGGACTGCAGAGTCCATGCAATCAGGACAATCAACAGACTGCATACCAATCAACCATGAGCTTCCTCTTCGACTCCATCCTGATGGTCATTTCTCAGGTGAGGATCTGGAATAGATTATTTGGAAGTGTCCTAAGGTGACAACGCTGCTCCTCCATAGATACGGTACAGTGCGTGTTGTCACCCTAGGACAGGAAGTGTGTTACTGGCAGTATCACCAGATAATAATAAAGGGGGATAAAGAAAACTAATGCAGAAACCACATCTAAGGACTGGCAAGCTGCAATATATTACATGATTTTTCTTGTTTAACCACAGCAGGCGCGGGAGCGTGTATTGTTGTGGCGCGCTCACTGGTTAGCGTGGGAGCCAATCAGCGGGTGGGGCGGACTTGATGCACCCGCGACCACTCCCCCCGCAGTGACAGAACGGGGACCGCTAATGTAAACACGCGGATCCCCATTCTGACAGGGGAGAGGAGAGTGATCGTATGTTTCCAGTATATAGGAGCAGCGATCACTCCCCTCCCCCAGTCATCCCAGCCCCCCCCCCCCCCACACACACAGTTAGAACACACTGACAGGGAACACATTTAACCCCTTGATCACCCCCTAGTGTTAACCCCTTCCCTGCCAGTAACATTTACACAGTAATCAGTGGATATTTTTTAGTTGTGAACGCTGTATAAATGCCACTGGTCCTAAAAAAAAAGTGTCAAAAGTGTCCGATCTGTCTGCTGCAATATCGCACTCCCGATAAAAATCGCATTTCCCCTAGATTCACTAGTAAAATAAATAAATAAAAACACCATAAATCTATTCCCATAGTTTGTAGACGCTATAACTTTTGTGCAAACCAATCAATATACGCCTACTGCGATTTTTAAATTTTTTTTTTTACCAAAAATATGTAGAAGAATATAAATCGGCCTAAACTGATACATTTGTTTTTTTTATATTTTTTTTTTTGGATATTTATTATAGCAAAAAGTAAGAAATATTGTTTTTTTTTCTTTTTTCAAAAGTGTCGCTCTTTAATAAAAGCGGCAGAGGTGATCAAATACCACCAATAGAAAGCTCTATTGGTGGGAAAAAATTTACTTTGGGTACAATGTTGCATGACCGGGCAATTGTCAGTTAAAGTGGTGCAGCACCGAATCACAAAAAGTGCTCTGGTCAGGAGGGGGGGGGTGGTAAATCCTTCCGGGGGTGAAGTGGTTAAGATGTCTGTGCACTGAACAATCTGATTGTATAATCTCCTATAGAGCTACCAATGTCATCTAAGGTCCTGTGTGATTGCAGAGGGTTATCCTCATATTACAGTCTTGGTAAATGCAAAGCTTTTTTTCATTGCCTAACTTGAGCCACTGAGCTCTGTCTTTTCACTCTCACTACTTTGTATGAATTCACATCAAAGTCCCAGCGCCCCTCGGGTGCTTTTTTTTTTTTTCTGTATTTTTGTTTATTTTATTTTTATTACAGGTTCTTGTATAGCTCCATCAATTTACATATATACACTCACCGGCCACTTTATTAGGTACACCTTGCTAGTACCGGGTAGGACCCCCTTTTGCCTTCATTCTTGGTGGCATAGATACAACAAGGGGTTGGAAACATTCCTCAGACATTTTGCTCTATAGTGACAATGATAGCATCATGCAGTTGCTACAGATTTGTCGGCTGCACATCCATGATGCCAATCTCCCGTTCCACCACATCCCAAAGGGTCTCTATTGGATGAGATGTGGGGAGTGTGGAGGCCATTGGAGTGCAGGGACCTCATTGCCCAGCGGTGAGATGATTGGAGCTTTGTGACATGGTGCATTATCCTGCTGGAAGGAGCCATCAGAAGATGGGGACACTGCAGTCATAAAGGGATGGACATGGTCAGCAACAATACTCAGGTAGGCCGTGGTGTTTAACCACCTCCCACCCGGCCACTGCACATATACGGCCGGGTGGGAGCTTCCCCGTTCTGACAGGACGTATATATACGTCCTGCAGAACGGGAGCTCGCAGCGCGGGCACGCGCCGCGCTGCTGCTGGATCCTGTGATCATTATGATCACAGGATCCAGCTGAGCAGAGATCGGGATACGGGCGCAGTGACTGGCCCTCCCGATCATGTGACGGCTGTGTCCAATCACAGCCGTCACATTGTAAACAGAGACGAGCGTCTCTGTGACAGTTCTCCCCCCACCGAGCTCAGTGAGAGCTCAGTGGGGGGGGAAGGGGGGGAGCTTCAGCTATGTGACAGCTCTCTGCATGGTGAGGATATCATGCAGAAAGCTGTCACAGATCGCCCCCCACACAGTGCACCAAGCACACTGATACCCCTGTCCACATACACATAAGTGTCCCCATAAAACAGCCCCCAAAACATCTGTATGTCCCCAATCACATCTGTCACCATACACAAAACATCTGTATGACCCCCATCACATCTGTCACCATACACAAAACATCTGTATGTCACCGTCACATCTGTCACAGTCCCCGTCACATCTGTCTGTCCGCCAACACCAAATAAACTCCAATTTGGGTTATTTTTACCAAAGAAATGTAGCAGTATCATTTTTGGTCAAAATTTATCAAGAGAAATTACTTATTTGCAAAATTTTATAACAGAAACGCAGAAAAATGCATTGTTTTTGAACATTTTTTGTCTTTTTTTAATTTATAGCGCAAAAAATAAAAAACCCAGGGGTGATTAAATACCACCAAAAGAAAGCTGTATTTGTGTGAAAAAAATGATAAAAATTTCATATGGGTGCAGTGTCGCATGACCGCGCAATTGTCATTCAAACTGCAACAGCGCTGAAACCTGAAAATTGGTCCGGGAAGGAAGGGGGTTTAAGTGCCCAGTATTGAAGTGGTTAAGCGATGCTCAATTGGTACCCAAAGTGTGCCAAGAAAATATCCCCCACACCATTACACCACCACCACCAGCCTGAACTGGTGATACAAGGCAGGATGGATCCATGCTTTCATGTTTACAGCAAATTCTGACCCCAACATCTGAATGTCACAGCTGAAATCGAGACTCATCAGACCAGGCAACGTTTCTCCAATCTTCTAATCGTCCAATTTTGGTGATCCTGTGCAAATTGTAGCCTCAGTTTCCTATTCTTCGCTGACAGGAGTGCCACCCAGTGTGGTCTTCTGCTGCTGTAGCCCATCTGCTTCAAGGTTCGATGTGTTGTGCATTTAGAGATGGTATTCTGCATTCTTTGGTTATAACGAGTGGTTATTTAAGTTACTGTTGCCTTTCTAACATCTCAATCCAGTCTGTCCATTCTCCTCTGACATTAACAAGGCATTTTCCTCCACACAACTGCCGTTCACTGGATATTTTCTCTTTTCCCCACCATTCTCTCTAAACCCTAGAGAGGGTTGTGTGTGAAAATCCCAATAGATGAGCAGTTTTTGAAATACTCAGAGCAGCCCGTCTGGCACCAACAACCATACCACATTCATAGTCACTTAAATCCCCTTTCTTCCTCATTCTGATGCTCGGTTTGGACTTCAGCAAGTCGTCTTCACCACATCATGCATTGAGTTGCTTCCATGTGCTGATTAGCAATTTGTGTTACCAAGCAATTGAACAGGTGTACCTAATAAAGTGGGCGGTGAGTATACACTGTCTGTTTAGCACTGCCCTAGATTTTGCCCATCCTTGTCAGTCTAGGGTCTGGCAGGCGACAGAGTCTATGATCGCTCGACGTCACATTAGAGTTTATGTGCAATTGGCTGCACTCTGATGTTGTTAGTCGTTTAAAAAAAAACAAAGAAAAATTGTTCTTCTAGGTCTGTAATCCAACAGCCCTTGCCTATAGCCACACCCCGCTGATGCACTTCACCCTGCTTGGGCTTAGTCACTTTCCACAAATAAGCCCAATCAGGGTGAAACGCGTCAGTAAGAGTGGGTGGCTATGGGCAAGGGCTGTGGATTAAGGACCTAAGAAAATGTTTTTTTTTTCCTGAATGAGAGATATGAGAGATTAAATCAGATTGCAGCCATTCTTCTTTATACTTGTTGTAGCTTTCATGTTTCTCCCAATACCTTAACAGCACAGTGTTTCTCTTTTTGTGTCCTCCCAGCTGCTGTTCTTTGGATTTGGTTGGCTGTTCTTCATGCGGCAGCTCTTCAAAGACTACGAGGTGAGTTCCTCCATGGAGAATTGTGTAATGATCCTTGAAGAGGATGAACCGGGGCCAATATTAGTCTACAGGCGACCTGCACTAGGAGAAGCATTAAAGTGTTACTAAACCCAGGACCCTGTATTCCCTATATCTGATCTCCTACAGTACACAGAACATGGAAATGCAATTATTTTAGTAAATATAAAATGCTAAATACACTTTCTCATCAGCAGTATAGAGCAGTCTTGTGACTTCTATCAGTGTCTGGTTAAAGCTTGTAGGAGGAGTTTATCATTCTCCTCTGACTGTCCTATGAAGCTGCAGGACCCCTGACTCTCTGGACAGTGCTGATTGGCCCTGTACTGATCACACGCGCCTTCCCATGAAAAAAAAAAGCATTTCTAGCAATACACAGCAAACTGAGCATGTGCAGAATGCCTCCAAGGCTCTGTACAATCAGGAGATGGATTGGGAACAGTGTAAGGAGGGGAGGATCAGAGAAGACAGGATCAAACAGTCTTTTTACACAATGCAGGGGATTAACCCCTTAGGTTCCACAGTGAGTATAACAAGCATGCTTTACTGCATATACAGACTGATTTTACTGTTGTGGCTTTAAGGCTGCCATCGCTGACCTGCTTCTGAAGATGCTATCTTAGCAAAATTGCAAATTTGCAAAGTCCAGAAAACCAGATCCATAAGTCAGAAACAACTGAAGCAATCAGATCAGCAGGACAACCAGGGAACCGGTATTTTCAGAAGGAGACGACAGCAGTGCCATTCTACACTGAATGCGGGTTGACTTTACAGTTGAACTACGGCACTGCGGGTCCCCAGAGCTATTGACATAATGTGCAAGTACATCCTGCATACTTTATGGCAGACATAAAGCATATCTGTGGTCAAAATGTAAAATCATTATATTCATTTCCACGTTGTATTCTAAGTATTTCTCACCTCCTCCTATTAATCTGAATGATCTTGAAGATTGTGAACTTACTTTGTGAAGATCCCACACATTTACTTCCTTGAATTCTGTGACACATAGCGGGTCATTTACTAAAGCTGGAGAGTGCAAAAACCGGTGCAGCTGTGCATGCTAGCCAATCAGCTTCTAACTTCAGCTTGTTCAATCAAGCTTTGACAATGAAACCTTGAAGCTGATTGGTTTGTGTGTGGAGCTGCACCAAATTTTGCACTTTCAAGCTTTCGTAAATCAACCCCACAGTCACTATGCTGTGTCACTCACTGTGTCACAGAGCCTGCCTTCTGAACTACAGGGGTGCTGAGAGGAGGAGTTTCAGGAGGCAGAGTCAGTACAGGAATCACTGCTTGCAGGCAACAAGGTACCTTGGGATATGTAGTCCTTACAAATTAAGAAGAAGCTGGGAATCTAGGAAGTTGTGGAAAGAGATGACCAGCAGGCAGGCAGGACTTACAACATGAAAGGAGATTTTTCAGGTTAGTGTGTGTGTGTATATATATATACACATTATCTCACAAAAGTAAGTACACTCCTCACGTTTTTGTAAATATTTTATTCTACCTTTTCATGTGACAACACTGAAGAAATGACACTTTGCTACAATGTAAAGTAGTGAGTGTACAGCTTGTATAACAGTGTAAATTTGCTGTCCCCTCAAAATAACTCAACACACAGCCATTAATGTCTAAGCCGCTGGCAACAAAAGTGAGTACACCCCTAAGTGAAAATGTCCAAATTGGGCCCAATTAGCCTTTTTCCCTCCCCGGTATCATGTGACTCGTTAGTGTTACAAGGTCGCAGGTGTGTTAAATTTGGTGTTATCGCTCTCACTCTCTCATACTGGTCACTGGAAGTTCAACATGGCACCACATGGCAAAGAACTCTCTTAGGATCTGAAAAAAAGAATTGTTGTTCTACATGAACAAGAATGGCCTAGGCCAGTGATGGCGAACCTTGGCACCCCAGATGTTTTGGAACTACATTTCCCATGATGCTCATGTACTCTGCAGTGTAGTTGAGCATCATGGGAAATGTAGTTCCAAAACATCTGGGGTGCCAAGGTTCGCCATCACTGGCCTAGGCTATAAGAAGATTGCCAAGATCCTGAAACTGAGCTGCAGCATGGTGGCCAAGACCATACAGCGATTTAAGAGGACAGGTTCCACTCAGAACAGCGCCCCACCATGGTCGACCCAAAGAAGTTGAGTGCAGTGCTCAGTGTCATATCCAGAGGTTGTCTTTGGGAAATAGATGTATGAGTGCTGCCAGCATTGCTGCAGAGGTTGAAGGGGTTGGGGGGGTTAGCCTACAAAACAGGAAAGGGATATAAAAAGATATCTAAGGAATTGAGAATGTCAATCAGCAGTGTTCAGACTCTAATCAAGAAGTGGAATGAGGGGTTCAGTTGAAACCAAACCACGGTCAGGTAGACCAACTACAATTTCAGCCACAACTGGGCTTTTTGCCAAGAGGAATGGGCAGCTTTACCATCTGAGAAGATAAAGAGCCTCATCCACAAATAGCACAAAAGACTTCAAGCTGTCATTGATGCTAAAGGGGGCAATACACAGTATTAAGTTACATTTTGGTCTCATCACTCCAAATGACTTTGTGCCAGAAGGTTTGAGACTTGTCTCTGTGCTGTTTGGCGTATTGTAAGCAGGATACTTTGTGGCATTTGCGTAGTGATGGCTTTCTTCTGGCGACTCGACCATGCAGCCCATCTTTCTTCAAGTGCCTCCTTATTGTGCATCTTGAAACAGCCCCATCACATGTTTTCAGAGAGTCCTGCATTTCACCTGAAGTTATTTGTGGGTTTTTCTTTGCATCCCGAACAATTTTCCTGGCAGTTGTGGCTGAAATTTTAGTTGGTCTACCTGACCGTGGTTTGGTTTCAACAGAACCCCTCATTTTCCACTTCTTGATTAGAGTTTGAACACTGCTGATTGGCATTCTCAATTCCTTGGATATCTTTTTATATCCCTTTCCTGTTTTATACAGTTCAACTACCTTTTCCCACAGATCCTTTGACAATTATTTTGCTTTCCCCATGGCTCAGAATCCAGAAACGTCAGTGCAGCACTGGATGAAAGATGTAAGGTTCTGTCAGGAGTCTAGAAACTCATTGACCTTTTATACACACACTCTGATTACAAGCAAACAGATCACAGGTGAGGATGGTTACCTTTAATAACCATTCAAACCCCTTTGTGTCAACTTGTGTGCTTGTTATCGGGCCAAAATCACCAGGGGTATGTAAACTTTTGATCAGGGTCATTTGAGTAGTTTTTGTTTTCATTATAATTTAAAGAGTAAACACAGTTGATTTATAATAAATGTTTTCAGCCAAACACTAACCATGAGTGAAAGAAATGTTTTTGTGTTATCATTCATAATCTCTGAAAAATGGCCAAGAAATCATAAATTCTGCCAGGGTATGTAAACTTATGAGCACAACTGTATAACCGCTTCAACTCTTCTGGGAAGGCTGTCCACAAGGTTTAGGAGTGTCTATGGGAATGTTTGACCATTCTTCCGGAAGCACATTTGTGAGGTCAGGCACTGATGTTGGACGAGAAGGCCTGGCTCGCAGTTCTAATTTATCCCAAAGGTGTTCTATCGGGTTGAGGTCAGGACTCTGTGCAGGCCAGTCAAGTTCCTCCACTCCAAACACGCTTATACATGTCTTTATGGACCTTGCTTTTTGCACTGGTCGATGGAGGGGGGATTATGGCGCGGGGTTGTTTTTCAGGGGTTGGGCTTGGCCCCTTAGTTCCAGTGAAGAGAACTCTCAAGGCGTCAGCATACCAAGATATTTTGGACAATTTCCTGCTCCCGACTTTGTGGGAAGAGTTTGGGGATGGCCCCTTCCTGTTCCAACATGACTGCTCACCACTGCACAATGCTTCCTCCTCCTATGCAGGTTTTTTCTTACTCCAGGGCAGAAGGGAGTTCTCAGAGCAGACATCCTCATACTCCAGCTACACAGTTGAATTCTCTGGAGGACACCTAGGTAATCCTCTTTTTGTAGAGTTGCTGGCCATTATATCAGAAATATAAATCAGTCATACTGGTAAAAACAAGAGGTCCTCCACAGATAAATAAGGCATAACAGGCAACACATCCATAAAGGTCCTGAATGCTTGGTGAATGCAGCCCTCCTCAGATAGTGGAATCCAGTGTAAAACCACAAAAAGAACAAACGGGGAAGGTGCAAACACCTAGTGCATTGCCAAACATTTTGAGATGTAAAACCGATAAAAATGAATACTCGTAAAAGAAAAGCATAAAAGGGCATGTAAACCAGAAGATGCCATGTGGTGCAGGATACAAGTGCTCCAACAGCACCCCGCTATACTGGCAAGTGGACAGGTTTCGAAGTGCACCCCCTTTCTCAAACCTGTGCACTGCTTTGACGAAGGGGGTGTGCCCCCGAAATGCATTCGTTTTGGATAGATATTGATTGACTAATATCAGATAGATATTTATGGACAGATAGATAGATAGATAGGTAGCTAAATAGATAGACCGTCATGGTTCATTGCTGTTGGTAAATCTAACGGTAGCACAGATTGAGGTTGTAGTGTGTGTGACCAGCTATAGCATCTTACTGTCCTGTGCTGCCTTCTGGTAATTCTAAAGGCAGCCATTATGTACAGCCATAGCAGTAACCATTTGATTTCCGTTCTTTCTTCAGGTACGGCAGTATGTCGTCATTCTACGATATCGACCAGTGTGTGTGATGTTGGAGTTAGACACGATGGCAATCTAAATGGTTGTCGTTACTTGGTACTGCCAGATAGATAAATCGATGGATAGATAGATAGATAGACAGGTATTTATAGATAGACTATAATCAGTTAGTTATAGATAGGTTTTGCTTACGTAAAGCCCCCGTGTGGGGGAAGCAGTTTCGTCACGTGTCCAAACTCTTTCCCCCACGTGAAGCTTTGGACAGGTGAACGGTCATATCGCCCCACGACAACCTCGTGAACATAGGACGTGGTGT
>BLSH010059107.1:244972-266420 GCA_018402905.1 Glandirana rugosa | reverse complement strand
TGCCCTTCCTGTGAAGAGTAATCACCTGTTCTCTTGTCTTCCTGGACCATTCTCTTGACCTCACCATGTTTGTAACCACACCAGTAAATGTCTAGGAGGAGCTGAGTATCACAGTCATTTTAAAGCTGCCTAATTGGTGCTTATTAGGCTTTATTGCTGCTCCCTGATATCCACAGCTGTTTTCAATGCCTGATTGAAAACACTTCATTGAACCTCTGTTCTTCAGAGTGGTAGTCTTTAAGGGGTTGAATAATTATGTCAATGAAGAATTCACAAAAGAAACATTTACTACTGTATTACAAAACTAATTGATGTCATTTTAGTTGCATATGGTTCTTTAAGAAGTCCTTGTAGGATTTCATTCAGAATACAATTACAAATGTACACTAAATTCCCTAAAACCATTTACAGCATTGGGGGTTGAATAATTTTGAACACAACTGTATAATGTTTGGGGGTTCTAAGTCATTTTCTAGCACAAAATAATGGATTTTTATTTGTAAACAGCAAGTGTCAGGAAAGATTTAGTCTTTAAATGGTTAAACCAAACATCTTCTATACAAGGGGAGTTCACTCAGAGTGCATTCCTTTGAAGTAATTACATTGTATCTCTTTTAGTGTCTTTTATCAATGGGGATTCAGAACTTGGCTCTCTGCCCAGACTTGGAAGTCTCCCCTGAGGCTCAAGTCGCTCCGACTTGAAAAGACTTCAGGCGACTTGCATTGACTTTTATTACGGTCAAGTCACGCTGAGTCGCCCCGCAAGTCGGACCCCATTAACTGCACTGAAAATCGCTGTAATGCTTGATGGAGATCGCAAGGGGGGGGGGGGGGGGTGGATCGAGATCGCGATTTTAATACGATTAATCGTGCAGCTCTAACACACAGTAGTAAATGGAAAGGACTTTATTAATTGACTTTTCTGTTGCATACAATTGTTGAGCTTCATGTTATTGGTTATAATCATTTATAGAGATAGTATTTTAGAAGAAGCATTTGATTGTTACATAATAATAATTATTGTTATTTTTTTCAAATAATGGTAGAGTATAATTAGGATTTACTTGGGTGTCACTATTTGAGATGTTATATATTGGGGGATGTGGGAAACATATGACAGTGTAAGCAGCAACACAGATTCATAGAGATAAAAGGCTTGCACTTTATTCACACTGATTGTTAGCACTTATTGGGTGTACAGAGAATACTTTGTTGATTTACTTCTGCCTCCTCGTTGTGACATCGGCTTACCTTCTGGACTCTACTTATGGCCTTCTGCCTTCTACCTTGTTTGCCTGCCTGTTACTGACCTCGGCTTGTTTCTTGGACTCTGTATTTGTCTGTTCTGACTTTGCAAAAGTATCACGGCCAGAGGATTTACATGATAGCCAAGCTGAAAGTCTTTTTAGAAGAGGAGTTCAGCATTGACATCACACATACAGTGTTTTTCTCAGCACAGGTTTTGCCAAAATTAGTTTGTGCCTCCAGGATTGTTCCTCTTGCTGGAGGCTGCCATTTTGCTAAAGCCCTGTGCCCCTGAGCAGCAGTAAATCTTTAGGCTGTCAGCAGCGCAGCCTTTATAAATTCGGCACAGTGCCTAAAAATAGAGAGCAACTGAGCATGTGCAGAGCAGGGTGAGACCGTGTGTTACTGGATTTTAAACCGTATAGGCACTTATTTTTAACGTTTTATATAGTTATACCTGCAAAAGGGACCAGCCTGAAGAGATTTAGCAGGACTTAATTTTCTGACTGAAGTTCCATTTTAAATCAGCTAAATACATCCCCGGTGCTTCAAACAAAAGGTGTGCAACATCTTCTAGCTAATTTTCCTTTTATAAAGATGTTATGGTAGCCTTTCCAATGAAGATACGCTATATTATCAAAAGTATTGGGACGCCTGCCTTTACATCCACATGAACTTTAATGGCATCCCAGTCTTAGTCCATAGGGTTCAATATTGAGTTGGCCCACCCTTTGCAGCTATAACAGCTTCAACTCTTCTGGGAAGGCTGTCCACAAGGTTTAGGAGTGTGTCTATGGGAATGTTTGACCATTCTTCTAGAAGAGCATTTGTGAGGTCAGGCACTGATGTTGGATGAGAAGGCCTGGCTCATAGTCTCCTCTGTAATACATTCCAAAGGTGTTCTATCGGGTTGAGGTCAGGACTCTGTGCAGGCCAGTCACATTCCTCCGCCCCAAATTGCGCTCATCCATGTCTTTATGGACCTTGCTTTGTGCACTGGTCCAAATCATTTGGTGGAGGAGGGGTTATGGTGTGGGGTTGTTTTTCAGGGGTTGGGCTTGGCCCCTTAGTTCCAGTAAAGGGAACTCTTAAGGCGTCAGCATACCAAGACATTTTGGACAATTTCATGCTCCCAACTGTGTATCTGAATGGCTGAAATTGCATCACACGGACATTGCATGTGATTTTCACTGCAGTACAATGCAAATCACATGCACCTATGTCAGTGGTTCTCAACTCCGGTCCTCGGGACCCACTAACAGGCCAGGTTTGCAGGATAACTGAAATACATCACAGGTAATGGAATTTGCTGCTCAGTGATTGCAGCATTCTAGTCGGCGTCTCCCCAAGGTAATACTTAAAATCTGGCCTGTTGGTGGGTCCCGAGGACAGGGGTTGAGAATCGCTGACCTATGTGAACCGGCACTAAAACTTAATATAAAATAAAACACCCACTGCGCTACTTTTATAAGTGAACAGGTGAGACCCAATAATTATTCAAAACCACAGCGCTGACATGTTCCCACATCTGATTAGTTACCAGTCACATGACTGGTGACGAAACATATTGGGGTGGGGTCAGTGACATCGCGGCAGACCGGAAGTGACATTGTATAGTCTGCTAGAGAGAGGTGATGCCTGCTCCACCCAAAAGGGGAAGCTCCACTTCCCCCCGCTGCCTTCTGGGACTAACACAGGTCTCAGAAGATGGAGGGACCATTCAGAAAGCGCAGTGTGACTTGCGCATGCGCAGTAGGAAACCAGCTGTGAGCCTGAAGGCTTCACTGCCATTTTCCCTCACTTACAATGCCGGTGAAGAATCGGCTCAGGGTGCAGACATCACGGGATGCCTGGACAGGTAAGTTTCCTTATATTAAAAGTTAGCAGCTACAGTATTTGTAGCTGCTGACTTTTTATTTATTTATTTATTTATTTTTACAGAGTGGAGCTCCTCTTTAAATACAGAGTGCCATCTAGTGGTCAATCCACAACTCTTTCCATTTAATACTAAGAAAACCCCATAAAGACATGATCCTGTAAAGAATGTAACTGCGACATCATTATATACTTTATGGTGAACGCTGAAATAACTCCACATAAGATTATGGCAAGTTTTAATCTAAATACATCAATTCCAGCCTAGTGGTGTTCTTCCATGTGCTGCAGGCTTTGCATTCCTTTTTGTACCGCTCGGTTTGAACTTTGGTTCTGAATTTTGAGATACCGATATCTCTATTGCAAAGGTTACCATTAGTATCTTATCTTTCTCCTTCTTATTACTCATGACCGAGATAAGTGTTCTCACCAAATTTACAGGCTCTGACCTTATAGAAGGTACACTTAGAACATAATATTTAAAGAAAAAGGAAACCTTCTTTATAAATTTTACTTTTATTGCATAACAGTTGTTATTACGCCTTATAGATCCGTATCTTAAAGAAGAGTTTACTTCTGATAGCCCCAAAATTCTATATCCGAACAATTTAACAGAAGGAAATGCAGAGGGGAGGAGGGGTTTAGAGAAAGCCTGCAGTTCCATAGCTGTGCAGAGGAGGGCACTGTTTATCCCTGCAGAAGATTGAGGGCTGGGAGTATCTCCAATAATACCTACCCTTGTTGAAGTCTTAAAAATAAACTGCTCACTCTCCCATGCACGGCTTGACTGCAGCCCACCCTTCCATCCATCCTTCCAGGATTTCAGAATGGCTCATTGTCCATTCACACTGCATCATTCTTGGGCTGAGTAGTTTATCCTTTATTTCTTTATGATCATAGTTGGTTGCCTATTGATTTAGCAGACCTTCCATCTTCACCCACTGATGTGTATCATATGTCTGTCCGTCCATCCATCCAGTCTTATATTATTTAATAGGATGTCGCTCTGTAGTCTGATGTGATAGGAGTATTACTTGTTTGGGCTGACAAGGATATATGCACTAGCACCTACTTTCAGAGGGGTGTATTTGTAGAGTGAGCTCAGTACTGTAGCCACTGTGGATTATGCCCTGCACTTTATCCAGCAAGTTGACCTCCTTCCAGTGGTGGCCGTTCATTAGGCACCCCCCCCCCCCAATCCATGCATCCAGCCCACTGATCTACATACAGGGCGCCAGACTATGGATTCCAATGGGGGGGGGGGGTGTATTTTTTTGAAGCAGCTGATTGGAGGAGGCTCTAATAGGCTTCAAAAAAGGTGAGCTCGGGGCGCAGAGCACTGCGCTCCGGGCCCACCCAGTTGTGTAACAATAGCAAATGAATATTCGCTATTATCACACTGATTCTCCTCCCAGCCAATCAGGAAGCTGGTCGTGAGACCCGTTTCCCGATTGACCGAAAGGAGAAGCCATCCTATTGGCCGTGGCGAAAGGGAGGAGGAGGAGATGTACGGCTGAGGAGACGCATGGGCCCGACCGACATAGCCGTGACACGGAGACTGAGGAGGGAAGAAGCCACCGCCGCCACCTGTCAGTAGGGTGAGTGAGCTAGCGACCGGGTGGTGTGGTGCCGAGGATTAGCTTCACCACTGGTGTCAGAGGAGGTATAGGGGGGAGCGTGGTGGGGGATTGACGGCTCCCCAGCTCCTGTAGGGTAGTGGGCATTTGGGGGGGTGGGGGTCGGAGTGGATGCTGGAGGGCCTTGGGTGTCTCCAGGGAACAAGGGTGGCTTGGGGGTCCGGGGGGTGGAGTATGGACGGCGGGACCTGTGGTGCAATATTTTTACTTGTATGTTCTTTATGCTAATACATTTTCTGAAGAGGTAGCCATGTGGGTGTGTGCTTCCTTTTTTGATGTACACCCAGATATTATCTTGTAAAAATAGCAGTGACATCATCACTGTGCTATACATAGCCTTTGCAGCGAGCAGAGGTGTGGGAGGGGCCCAACAGTCTGCAGAAACCTACAGGAGGGGGCGGAGACCAGACCAGTCACCCTGCGCAGGGAGAGAGCAGCAGTGAGCGGTCTTTATTGCAGGAAGTTATGAGAACATCATAAAAAGTGTTTTTTCTGGGTTCGCTGCTTTTGTATTTCAGGCAAATATCATGCTGTAAGTCAGAGTCCCAGCTTAAGGGCTTTCTCAGCACCTGTCGCCCCTTCATTCGTGGTGGATTGCTTTACAGAAGGCAGTTGACAGGCATTGAGGAGGCAATATATCCCCTCTTCACAGCCTGCTTTAACCCAAAAAAGGCCAAACCAATGCGCCGCACCTATTTCAGGGCGGTTGGGGAGTGACCCCATCAGCATCAGTACTGCCCGCTGAATGCAACATGAGTTTCATTTTTATGCAGCATGTGCACAGAACTGAGCGGCTGCATTTCTCTGTTTAGATGGGTGCTCAAGGTGAAGGTTGAGGGGGGGTCCTACCGCCTACTTGTACCACCCCCTGGGGCCCTGATTGAATTCAGTGAGCAGTGTTGGCGCTGTGCCTGGTCCTACCTGCCATGTGTCACTTACTAAGCTGCAGCTGCTGCTATTTATAATCCACTTATCGATTGTCTCCCTCATAATGCAATCTCATTGTTCTCTGCTTCCCTTTTCCATGATTAATTAATTCGATGGAATTATACATTTCATTTTAATTTTCCCGCAGTCTCATTTATTTCAAGTTTATTATCAAGTTTTTGGGCAATTTGCCAAACCTTAGTTCCTGTTTCCCACAATATGAAGCAGTTTAAATGGTCAGTCCACCCTAAAGGGATGATCTTTTTTAATACACTTTACAGCCCGAGGATTGTGGACACCTGACCATCACATCTACCTATATAACCAAAAGTATGTGGACACCTCTCAAAGTGATTGAATATCCTACAACATACAAAGAGATTGTAAACAATTGTACATTTCCAACCTTGTGGTAACAGTTTGGTGAAGGTCCTTTTCTATTCCAGCTTGACTATCCCCTGTGTACAAAGCCAACTTAATAAAGGCATGGTTTGATAGGTTTGGTGTGGAGGAACTTTGGTGGCCTTCACAGATCCCTGAACCCAACCCTACTGATCACCATCCATAAAGACATAGTTTGATGGGTTAGGTGTGGAGAAACTTGGGTGACCTTTACCGATACCTAACCTCAACCCTACTGAACACCATCCATCAAGATATGGTTTGATGGGTTTGGTGTGGAGGAACTCCAGTGGCCTGCATGTATCCCAGGCCTCAACTCTACTGATCACCATCAATAATGACATGGTTTTATACATTTTGTGTGGAGGAACTTGGGTGACCTTTATAGATCCATAACCTCAACCCTACTGAACACCATCCGTAAAGACATGGTTTGATGAGTTTGATGTGGAGAAACTCCAGTGACCTGCATGTAGCCCAGACCTCAACTAATGAACACTTTGGGATGAAGTAGAACCCTGATTGTGGACCTGATCTTCTCATACAACATCAGTACCTAACCTCACAAATATTTGACTGAATGAACACAAATCCTCACACTCCAAGACATAATCCAAAATCTTGTTGAAAGCCAACTCCATATTAATGTCCACTGTTTTGGAATGGGATGTCCAACAAGCTCATAGAGGTATGATGGTCAGGTGTTCACATATTTTTGCCCATTTGGTGTAGGTACAGTCTAGTGTATTTAATGACCTCCTGATTTCCTATGTCTGTTAGGGTGTCTATTTCTGAGATCTCTCTCTCATGGTTTCTGACTCTATTCAGAAGTTTTTGTGCTCTCCAGTATGGGATGGTAGGACTCTCTAATATTGGTCACAGCAGGTGTATAGACCAGGAAACAAGGCTGTCCACAAGTTGAAGATAAGATAATTGCTCAATTCCCCTCATCAGTGTTGATGAATCCCTCCCGCTGCACGTTTCCCCACCGTCAGAGTACAATGATCACTGCTGATGGCTGTGATAGCAGACAGTGATCGCAGGAGAAAAACCTGACACGGTGGTTGTACTGAAGTCAATTGATAGATCGACTACAATCAGCTTGCCCATAGATGGATTGAAATTGGACAAATTTTGATCCATCCATGGCCAGCCTTACTCTCTGAAGTGGTCTAGCTGTGAGTCAGTAGGAGGCACACACCACTGTTTCCACACATAAAGCAAGAGTTTTTCTCTACAGTATGCAGGCAGTGGACAGGCTTTTCTACTCAGGCTGTGACTTCTTACTAAAGAAAATGAACTGTAGGACTTTTGCATACATTTTGTTTTCATGCACATTTTTAGGAGTGGTATTTTTCCAAAATGATGTGGAAGGTGGGTGTGTGGCCAGTGTATCTGCAGACGGTACTCAGTGGACTTCTTTGAACACCATAGAATCACTCTAACAGGGACTGTCAATTTATGTTTGTATAAGAATGTTCTCTTTCTTTATAGGATAGCCACTGTGCGAAGGAATATGTTCCAGAAGGGAGAGGTGCAGAGCCGCCCTGGTGGATTCTGGGGGATGATAAAGAGTGTCACATCTTCGGCTCCTGGCAGTGAAAGTATCCTAAGCCGCCATTTATCTGGCTTGTTGTGGTATGGGAGGTGGCCAAGACATCTAATATATTGCAAAAATTATGCAAATCTTGTAACATAACCTTATCACTAGGGTAAAAGAATTTAATTATGAGCACATGTTAAAAAAAAAAAAAAGATGTTTAAAGTACCCGTGTCAGGGTAGCAAAAAGTTCTAAAAAAAGATGTATCATAGCCCCCTCTCCAGCAGCCCTTGTCTTTTAAGTTCTCTCCATTACAGGACTGCTGCCACTGTCAGTCTATTCAGTGTTCAACATTTTTGGCAGTTTCAGATTCCTTTGACCCCTGCGACATACAGTGGTTCCTTCCTCCAACCCTTAGGTCATTACAAGACTCAGTAGTGACATGGAGATCAGAGGATGGAACCATGGTGCACGACGGGGGACATAGGCATCCAACTTTCCTGGAAGCGTTGAATGCTAAATATAGTGTGACGGAGCCTGCAGTGGAGTGAAAGTAGGAGACGCTGGCCACCAGAGAGTTGATTTTAGTACCTCTTCTATTGCACGGTACTTTGGCCAGGATTTTTTCCTTAACGGGATCCCTTCCCTTTCCTTTTAGTGGTGAGTCAGAGCTTCGCTCTCGAGTATTACAGGCCCCACTGGTATCCAACACTTCTGGGTAAGTCGGATACCTGGTCCATTGCTGTATGCTGTAGTTTCTCCTGTTGGCTGTTATACCATTACAAGACACAGTAGTGACCAAGCGGGAGGAACCTCAGTGGGGGGCGCACTATCCTACACACCCAGAAGTTGTGAACACAAGATGTGTGACACCGCATCCAAGTTCAAATCGCATGTGATTCTTTGCAGTGCAATTAGAGCCCATTCATTTTGTATGACCTCATATAACACCACAAAGGTATCAGTACTCGGTATTGGCAAATACTTGACCGAAAGTATCGTTACTTATACTCGCCGCAAAAAAACAGTACCGGTGTAACCTGAATATTTATTGAACTCAGATTTTAGGTGTCCGATGAAAACAACCATTGAGCTACAAATAGCATCCAGCAACCCCTGAGGTTTTTTTCTTTTTGTTTTTTTTTTTTGTGTTTTATTTACATGATGCTTTCTGTATATCCACCCAAAAGTAAAATATAATTTTTGGGCAAGGTTGCCTTTCAAAGTTTATGAAGTATGGACTGTCTAAGCTACTCTCCAAACCAGTGGTTGTTAATTTATGTGGTAAAGACTGGGGACGTAGCAGAGGAAAGGATGGTCAGATACTGGGGACATACTTGGGGAAAGGATGGTCAGAGACTGCAGACATAGCAGAGGAAATGATGGTCAGAGATTGTGGACAACTAAAAGAAAGAATAGTCAAAGAGTGTGAACCTAGAGGAAATAGGTGTTAGAGACTGCAGACATACTAGAGGAGATGATGGTCAGACACTGCAGACATACTGAAAGAAAAGATGATTAGAAATTACAAACATGCCAGAGGAAATGGTGGTCAGAAACTGCAGGCATACTAGAGGAAATGGAGGTGAAAGATTTTGAACAAACTAGAGGAAAGGATGGTCGGAGAGGAAATGATGGCCATAGACTGCAGACATACTAGAGGCAATGATGGTTAGAGACTGCATATATACTAGAGGCAATGGTGGTCAGAAATTGCTAACATACTAGAGGAAACGATGGTCAGAGACTGGGGACATATTAGAGGAGATGGTGGCCAAAGACTGGGGACATACTAGAGAAGAATGAAGGCCAGAGATTGCAAAATTACTAGAGGGAAAAATGGTCAGAGATTGCTAAGATAATAGAGGAAATGTTGGTCAGAGACTTTGGACATACTGGAAGAATGATGGTCAGAGCCTGTGGACTTACTAGAGGAAATGATGGTCAGAGACTGCACACTCAGTTGAAGAATGATGGTTATAGAGCAGTGATGGTCAGAGACTGCAGACATACTAGAGGCAATGGTGGTCTGAGATTGCTAACATACTAGAGGAAACAATGCTCAGAGACTGGGGATATATTAGAGGAAATGATGGCCAGAGACTGGGGACATCTGAGAAGAATGAAGGCCAGAGATTGCAAAAATATGAGAGGAAACGATGGCCAGAGATTGCTAACATACTAAAGGAAATGATGGTCAGAGACTGTGCACTTACTAGAAGAATGATGGCCATAGAGTGCAGACATACTTGCAGAATAATGGTCAGAGACTGTGTACTTGCTACGGGTTTGATTGCATGAAGCTTGTAGAGATCACTGCAATTACCCCCTACACAAGTAGAAAATGATGGTTTCATGTGGCCCTTGGGCTGTAGGTTGGACACCATGAATCTAAACTGACCTAAATAGTTACTAGATTAAACTTGCCTTGTAAAGTGGCAACTGGAGAGCGAATGTTTGAATATTGTTGATTGCTGGAGGACAACTTTGAAAATTCCTGAGTCCTGTTGTGTTGCTTCTTTCTTAACTCTGTCCATAGACCTTTCTCAGATCCAACAGGAGGTGGATGCTCTGGAGGAACTGAGCCGGCAACTCTTTTTGGAGACTGTGGACCTTCATGCCACTAAGGTGAGAAGATCCCTAAGAAGTGTGTCAACACAGGAACAACCCAATTATAGCCAACATCTTTGTAGTACTATTGTGTAACATCCTAAATGGAAGCCCTTTACATTTCAACAACATGCCACTTCTCCGTCTGTTATAAAATAAAGTCAAACTGTACCCAAAATGTTTTTAAAGTTTTGCACAGAGATGGGAAGGTTTAGAACTTCTGTAATGTGCCGCCATTAAGGAGATTCACCCTGTTTCAATGACAGAGTGTCATAAGTGACCTCCTTGGACAGGAAGTGATGGGATATACCCCTTATAGGGACAGATAGAGCAACAACATCGCATTTACTTAAAGTTGAAGTAAACTGAAGTAAATTGTTTTCAGCCAAGGAAGCTACCATCTTGGCCCCTGTTTAATCTCCAACTGCCATGATGCCGCGCATTAGAGCTGCACGATTAATCATATTAAAATTGCGATCTCGATCTACCCCCCCCCCCTGCGATCTCCATTGGGCATTACGGCGATTTTTCAGTGCAGTTAATGGGGTCCGACTTGCGGGGCGACTCAGCGCGACTTGACAGTAATAAATGTCAATGCAAGTCGCCTGAAGTCTTTACTAAGTTGGAGCGACTTGAGTCTCAGGGGAGACAGCCAAGTCTGGGCAGAGAGCAAAGTTCTGAGAAAAGAGATACAAAGTAATTTACTTCAAAGGCATGAACTCTGAGTGAACTCCCCTTGTATAGTTGTTTGATTTAACCATTTAAAGACTAAATCTTTCCTGACACTTGCTGTTTACAAATAAAAATCCATTATTTTGTGCTAGAATATGACTTAGAACCCCCGAAACATTATATATATTTTTTTAGCAGAGACCCTAGAGAATAAGATCGCGGTTGTTGCAATATTTTATGTCACACGCTGTTTGCGCAGCGGACTTTTAAACACAATTTTTTTTGGAAAAATTACCCTTTCAAAAAACTAAACAGTGCTGTTAGCCCGATTTTTTTGTATATTTAATATATTACGCCGCGAGAATCGTGAGAGAATCGTGATCTTTATTCTAAGCAAAAAAATCATGATTCTCATTTTGGCCAGAATCGTGCAGCTCTACTGCACATGTGATCAATTATGACAGCGCCCAGTGGATGGTTTGATGGCTAGGTTGAGAACACAGCCAATGTGAAAGTTACATTCTCGGCACGTGCCAGTAATATAACTGGTTTTTGAAACTGTTAAATCGATGGGTTTACTTCTGCTTTAAAAGGGTGGCAAGAGGTCAGAACATCTGGGATTTTTATTGCTCTCTGTGTCCCGGTGGCACATACACCCTCTTATTTCCTCTACTGGTGTCATTAAGACAGGAAGTGAGGGAAAATCTCCCCAAAGAGAATACAGGCAGCAACAAAATGTTGACAGACGTTCTGATTTCTAATTAATCTATTGAATACTAAAGGAAGGCTGGAGTTTGTGTTTAAAAATTAAGTCCACCTTTGTATGAGTTGAATGCCAAGATCAGCTAATTGTACAGTATTTGTTTTATTTATATTGTTTTAATTCCATATGACTGTAAGAGCACCTGATGAATAAACGTCTTTAAAAATATGCAAACCCCAGAGGCTTATTGTATAACCTAATTTGTCATCCCGACCCATGTGATATTCAGCTCTGTTCTGGATTGGAGGATTTCCTGAAGGTCTCTTCATGTGTGTTCATTTATGTCTCTGTTCTAGGAGAGAATTGAATATTCTAAAACCTTCCAAGGCAAATACTTCAATTTCCTGGGTTACTTTTTCTCTATTTATTGTGTGTGGAAGATATTTATGGTAAGTAGATTCGGTCAGTAACATGTACCATTGTCTGAACTCTTTTTATCCTCCTTTGAATCAAAATATCGATGTAAAGCCTATTTTTTTGCTTTAAATTCATTTAATGTCTGAAGGTAGCCATATCGGTCCCCACGTATATGTAAGACTTTTCAATCAGTTTGTTGGACAAACATTGTCCAGAACTCTGTGCAACCTTGAATTTTCTGCTTTTTTGGGGTTTTTTTTGTCAAACTATTTTTTTTTTGCCTTAAAGCGACTTAAAAAACAACAACTTCCTGATTAATGAGATATGATACTTACGAGTCCCACCCCTGATGACTGCATTTTTTTGAGCTCTTGCAGAGCGACACCTTCTGAGGAATTTTCAGCCGCCAACATGTTTGGAAGTGTTGCCCGCATTCTCCACCACAAACTGTGGTCGCACCCACCAGCTGCTACATCATCACTTTGGCTCTGCAGAGGACACAATTATGACATAGAAGGGGATGCAGGCAACAGCCACAACTGGAAGTGTTGTATGCTGAAGATTGTTCAGCCTTTGTAGCTCTGCAAGAGGGTGAAAAGTGTAGTCACAGGAGGCAGGACTGGTAAGTATCATAGCTCTTCTTTCAAAGGTGGCTTTTTTATCTATCAATTTTTTTACCAACAAATTTAGATTCTGTACCATTCAAGGCATATAATATATTTTCTGGATAACGTGTTTTATGGAGCCTGTGTTTACCTTCCATAGCCTCACCCGACCCCCAGTGAGCATTGTCTCGTGTCTTTGGGTCACCTAACCTTTGCATCAAACCCTTCCTGTAATTTCTCTTCATACAATTCTGTCTTTTCTTCATGCAAATGCAGGCTACAATCAACATCGTATTTGACAGAGTTGGAAAGACTGACCCTGTGACCAGAGGGATCGAGATTACTGTGAACTACCTGGGCATACAATTTGATGTAAGATGTTTCTAGTCTATAAACAGTAAATGCCCTTGAAGACTTAAAAAGGTGGCCAGACATGCATGTGTGATCCCACTACCCTTAGGTAGCAGGATTGGCTGATGGCTCCATAATCAGGCACATCCTGCTCTGCAGACAATTCACGTTCATGTGGATGCGGAGTTCTGCTTCAAGGGAAGCTAAACCCTCCTATACTTTACAGCCAAGCAAGCTTCCCGCTTAGCCTCTTTGATCTGCAGTTGCCATGATGCTGCACGTGTGATCAGTTACGACACCGGCCATTTGATGGCTTGACAGTTTGAGAGCACAAGCAAATGTGACAGTTCTCTTTCACAACATGTCTTCAATGTAACTGTTTGGGAAACACTTAAATTGATGGGTTAAAGCAGAACTAAATGCATTGATTTGACAGTTTCAAAAAAACAGTTATGTTCCTGGCATGCTAGAATTGCCAACTGTCACATTTGCTTGTGCTTTCAACCAAACTATAAAACCATCCAATGGCCGGTGTCATAACTGATCACGTGCAGCATCATGGCAACTACAGATCAAACAAAGGCTAAAATGGCAGCTTCCTTGGCTGGAAAGGAAGATTTTGTTCTGGTTTAATTCTGCTGGTCAAAAACATGTTTAGGCGGTAATTAAATTAATTATATACTTCATATTTCTTCACTTCTTTTTCTGTTTTTTTGTTCTTGTCTTGCTCAGGTGAAGTTCTGGTCCCAGCACATCTCCTTCATTTTGGTGGGAATCATCATTGTCACCTCAATCAGAGGGCTTCTGATCACACTCACCAAGGTACCGCTATAGGCTGTATGCCTCCCATAATGTATCTTTTATTAGTAAATTGGGGGTCAGTGAAAAGTTCCATAGCCATGTAAAGGCGGGTAGATCTGCTGATTGATCGGCATTTTAGAGGTGGCGTGTCAGTGTTAATTATATTTTATATTGACTGTATTGATTATATTTTATGCTATCAATACTTTAACCTGTAAATATACACGAGCGCAACCCGAAATCCAAATTGGTATGTGACCTCAATCAATAAAAAATAATTGTATTCAAACATATATAGATCCCAGAACCCCCTTAAATTTTTCACTCTTTGTTATATTGCAGCCATTTGCTAAAATCATTTAAGTTCATTTTTTCCCTCATTAATGTACACACAGCACCCCATATTGACAGAAAAACACAGAATTGTTGACATTTTTGCAGATTTATTAAAAAAGAAAAACTGAAATATCACATGGTCCTAAGTATTCAGACCCTTTGCTCGGTATTTAGTAGAAACCCCCTTTTAACCTAATACATCCATGAGTCTTTTTGGGAAAGATGCAACAAGTTTTTCACACCTGGATTTGGGGATCCTCTCCAGTCCTGTCAGGTTGGATGGTGAACGTTGGTGGACAGACATTTTTAGATCTCTCCAGAGATGCTCGATTGGGTTTAAGTCAGGGCTCTGGCTGGGCCATTCAAGAATAGTCACAGAGTTGTTGTGAAGCCACGCCTTCATTATTTTAGCTGTGTGCTTAGGGTCATTGTCTTGTTGGAAGGCAAACCTTTGGCCCAGTCTGAGGTCCTGAGCACTCTGGAGAAGATTTTCGCCCAGGATATCCCTGTACTTGGCCGCATTCATCTTTCCCTCGATTGCAACCAGTCGTCCTGTCCCTGCATCTGAAAAACACCCCCACAGCATGATGCTGCCACCACCGTGCTTCACTGTTGGGACTGTATTGGACATGTGATGAGCAGTGCCTGGTTTTCTCCACACATACCGCTTAGATTTAAGGCCAAAAACTTCTATCTTGGTCTCATCAGACCAGAGAATCTTATTTCTCACCATCTTGGAGTTCTTAAAGTGTTTTTTAGCAAACTCCATGCGGGCTTTCATGTGTCTTGCACTGAGGAGAGGCTTCCGTCGGGCCACTCTGCCATGAAGTCCCGACTGGTGGAGGGCTGCAGTGATGGTTGACTTTTTACCACTTTCTAAAAACACACTAAAAACTGTCCCCAATGGACATGGTTATACCTCCGCTATGGCCAGACGGAGGTATAACCATGTCCATTGGGGACTGTGCATGCTTCACCCTTGGGACGCATTAGACGTGAAAGGTATATCTTATACCTGGTTCCTCTTTTCTGTTGATCTTGGCGTTGTGATGAAGCAGAGCCCCATTGGTGATTGTTTAGACCCTCCTATTTCTATATAGAGTGCTACACGCAACAACTTTAGAACTTGAAGGGGTGTCATTCCTTTCTGGGACACCGGTTTGCAACACATGTCCCCGAGTGAGGAAGCACGTATTTCTTGACACCATCCCATCTTTGTTCCTGTTGTCCATTGGCCACCACATTTGTCTATTTATTTATTTTTATGGTCTAGCTGACCTTGAATCAACTATTGCACAAGAGTACCTACTGTGTAGATCTCGGCATCTCCTTTCCTTTCTCTGCGTGGACATTGCTATCTCCGTTTTCAGTGCAATGAGGGATGACATATTTCAACACATTTTGTGCCTTTGCCTTCCCTGAGGAAGCCTTGAGAAAGGTGAATGCATTGGGAAGGACCTAGCATTACCTGTATCCTGTGCTCCAACCCTATCCCATTCTATCGGACAATCTTGGTGTGTTTGTTTCTGATTGGGAGGGGGGGAGACCACATACTATTGGTACGGTGTGCACATCCATGAAGGCATATCTGTGTGGCACATACTTTGATCATTTTGTTGTGGTATCAATAGCCTGTGTATTTTTTATATCATATACCAATAAAATGTGTTTTTAATGACGTTAAGTGTGTAGGACTATTTTTCCAGATATGGAGTTCTGACCGACACCATTATAGTCCCATTTTCCCTATAGGGGGTTATCTTATCCCCTTTCTTTTTCACAACTTTCTCCCATCTACCGACTGCATCTCTGGAGCTCAGCCACAGTGATCTTTGGGTTCTTCTTTACCTCTCTCACCAAGGCTCTTCTCCCCCGATAGCTCAGTTTGGCCGGGCGGTCAGCTCTAGGAAGGGTTCTGTCATCCCAAATGTCTTCCATTTAAGGATTATGGAGGCCACTGTACTCTTAGGAACCTTAAGTGCTGCAGAAATTTTTTTGTAACCTTGGCCAGATTTGTGCCTTGCCACAATTCTGTCTCTGAGCTCTTCGGGCAGTTCCTTTGACCTCTTGATTCTCATTTGCTCTAACATGCACTGTGAGCTGTAAGGTCTTATATAGACAGGTGTGTGGCTTTCCTAATCAAGTCCAATCAGTATAATCAAACACAGCTGGACTCAAATGAAGGTGTAGAACCATCTCAAGGATGATCAGAAGAAATGGACAGCACCTGAGTTAAATATATGAGTGTAACAGCAAAGGGTCTGAATACTTATGACCATGTGATATTTCAGTTTTTCTTTTTTAATAAATCTGCAAAAATGTCAACAACTCTGTGTTTTTCTGTCAATATGGGGTGCTGTATGTACATTAATGAGGAAAATAAATGAAATTAAATTCATTTTTATTGATTGAAGTCACATACTAATTTGGATTTCGGGTTGCGCTCTTGTATATTTATGTGATTAACTGTTTAGTCGAGTGTCTCCGGCTTGTATTAAGTAGCAGCACACTAATTAATTTGAGTCTCAATTCACTTTTTTTGGTCACTAAGTTTCACAATAGGGTAAGCGCAGGATATCCCTTTCCTTTATAAATACTTTAACATTAATGCGTTACTTTACTCATTCAGAGCAGAGTAACAGGCTCACTTGATAGCTCTCAGTCCCTTTCCACATTTTTACATCTCTTAGGCTAGGTCAGTGTTTCTCAACTCCAGTCCTCGGGACCCACTAACAGGCCAGGTTTTCAGGATAACTGAAATGCATCACAGGTGATATCATTTGCTGCTCAGTGATTGTAGTGTTCTAGTCTGCATCTCCTCAAGGTAATACTTAAAATGTGGCCTGTTGGTGGGTCCCAAGGACCGGAGTTGAGAACCACTGGGCTAGGTTCATACTTGATCATTTTATGAAAAGCAATATGTGGTGGATCACTTTTTTCAGGGTGCAACTAACCAGCCACTGTCAGTCATTCGGGAGGTGATCCTACCACCTCCTGAATGACTGTTTTTTTTTTGGCCGTGTGGTGTTGTTGCTGTATCATTGACTTTAACAGGTGAGTTTAACAGGCAGTGCCGCCTTTCAACTTGACATGCCACAATGCAGAACATTGCAGCCATGGCATGTAATCAGTCCCCTCCAGGCTGTATTGTAAGATTTAGACAGGCGGTCGGGGGGGGGGGGGGGTCAGTAAAACCATGGCACAACCACCTATTTTTACTGCACACCTTGCACTCAGGAAGGGCCTTGTGAACATAACCTAACCGTATATGTTATCCTGGTTAGAGTACTTGTACCACTCATCTTTTGCTTTTCTTTTTAAATTGGATTAAAAATGGAAACATATGGAGGCAAAAGAGTTGCTGTTTTGTATAGGAGGTTCAATGTGCCTCTGCGATACATTAAATGTGTTAGAGGCTTGAAATGGGTTAGGGATTCAACTGCAGCCTCAAAGGGCAACTCTTTGTTAATTAGGATATCCTTGGTGGTCCCCAGAACAGTCTAAGACCCCATACACACTATCCAACTTTTGTTGTCAGATTTCCTTTTTCCAAAACCATGTAGTGCAAGGGCCTGCCTGATTGCATACAAATTGAAACTCCTAAGCTTTGACCTCATATTATATGGTTTTGGTAAATCTGAAGGAGAAAATCTACAGAAAATTGGATAGTGTAAATCCAGCTTAAGACCTGTAAAATGGATGGAAGGGCTTTGGAGCCAGTGTGAGGTTTTTTTATTGGGCATGACAACAGAAAAAAATCCAACACATTTTAAGGGATCAAAGCTCCCTTCATCCAGGCTTAAAATGCCAGCAGTGACTAAAAATATAACATGACATACATTTTTTTGTACGTAAAAGCATATGTATGTTATTATTATTATAACACAGGAGTTATATAGTGCCAACAAGTTGTGCAGCGTTTTACAATATAAAGGCAGCATCAATACAATTCAATACAAGAGGGTTAGGAGGGTCCTGCTCCTGAGAGCTTACAATCTAATCTTTAGCAGGCAGCCAGAAGCTGCTAAGACACACATGCTTTTACTCAAAAAGATATTTTTGTCCAGCTTTAATCATGATCACTGCCATCATTTTAAGCCCTGATGAAGGGAGATTTGATCTTGCGAAAGTGTTGTATTTTATCGGTTGTGATGCTCAATAAAGGCCCACTGGACTCATACTAGTTCCATACCTCTCTAATCCTTTCCATTACTCTGATTGTGAGGTCACTGCTTCCTGAAGAGATGATGCTGTATATAATTACCTCTTAGTCTCTGAGTGACAGGTACACGTCATAGTTTATGAGAAACTGTGAACATCATTATCTTTATCGCTGCTGGCAATGGAAAAGTCCTATCAAGGCCACCATTCTGAGATACAGCTTTATCATTTATGGCTTGTGATAGGTCGGGTAACCAAGCTGACGTCTGTCACAGCTGTGCAGGCAGATACTCCGACGGATTGTGTATTAGAGATAGTGTTGTGTAATCCCAGCTGGAAATAAATATTGGGCTCAGTACTTTGACTTTAAAGTGACCCTGTCACTACCTGAAAAAATGATATGGACCAAAAAAAAAAAAAATATATATATATAAATAAAGCCACCCAATTATGACTTTGTGACCACCCATCTACCATTGAATTTGTCCCCCTCTTGATGCCAAAAAACAGCCCTGAACCATCGAGGCATGGACTGCACTGGTCCTCTGAAGGTATGTTGTGGTATATGGCACCAACCCATCAGTAGAAGATCCTTTAAAGTGGTTCTAAAGGGTCAAGGTTTTATATCTTCTTGCATTTTATGCATGAAGGTAAAAAAACCTTCTCTGTGCAGCAGCTCTTCCTAATACTTACCTGAGCCCCATCTGGATCCAGCAATGTGCACGAGTACCTTGGCTCTCTGGGGACCCTGCCTCCTCATTGGCTGAGACAGAAACGGGAGCCGTTGACTGTCAATCACAGCCACTGAGATAATCAGGAGAGAGAAGGGACGGGGTGTGAATGAACACGAAGAGCCGCAGCTGGGAAGTACGGCTGCTCAGGTGCCCTCATTGCAAGTTGCTTGCTGTGGCTGTGCGCGGCAGGAGGTAGGGGCCAATAGTGCCGGTGAAGGACCCCAGAAGAGGAGGATCAGGACTGGTCTGTGCAAAACCATTAAACAGAGCAGGTAAGTAAGACCTGTTTGTTATTAAAAAAAAAAAAAGAGACTTAATATCGCTTAAAAAATTTGTGAAGTGGGGCCTCCATGGATCAGACTTGTTTTTCCAGTACATCCCACAGATGCTTGATTGGACTGAGATCTGGAGAATTTGAAGGCCAAGTCACCACTCAAACTCATTGTTGTATTCCTCAGGAGGGGGACTCGCCGTGTTTGGAGGAAGAAAAATGCTGACTATGACCCTAAGAACACCATCCCTACAGTTAAGCACAGAGATGGAAACATGATGCCTTGGGGCTGTTTCTCTGCTAAGGGTACAGGCTGACTTTGCCGCATTGAGGGGCCAATGGACGGGGCCATGTATTGTAAAGTCTAGGATGAGAATCTTCTTCCCTCAGCCAGAACACTAAAGATGGGTCGTAGATGGGTCTTCCAGCATGACAATGACCCAAAACATACCGCCAAGGCAACAAAGGAGTGGTTCAAGAAGAAGCACATTAAGGTCATGGAGTGGCCTAGACATTCTCCAGACCTTAATCCTATAGAAAATTTATGGAGGGAGCTGAAACTTAAGTTGCTAAGTGACAGCCAAGAAACCTTAAAGCGGTAGTAAACCCGCTTGCAAAAAAAAAAATAATCCTGCAAGACAAAAGCATAATGTGTTTGTATGCATCGCATACTAACATATTATGAAATACTTACCTTAGAACGAGGCCCCCGATGCCCGAGTCGGTCAGAGCTAAGGACGCTGACATGTTGGTCCTCTTCTTTCTTCCGGGTACGTGGCTCCAGCGCTGTGAGTGGCCGGAGCCGCGTGACGTCACTCCTGCACATGCGCGCGGGAGCTCTTCGTTCCGGCAGCCAGCTCTGAGTTGCCGGACGCCTCGGCCGGATCATCAGAGCGCATGCGCCGCTAATGTCAGCGGCTGCATGCAGGACAAATATCTCCTAAACCATGTAGGTTTAGGAGATATTTTTTTACCTACAGGTAAGCCTTATTATAGGCTTACCTGTAGGTAAAAACAGTAGTGGGGGGTTTAGAGAAGATCTGTAAAGAAGAGTGGAGCAAAATCCCTCCTGAGATGTCTGCAAACCTGGTAGCCAACTACAAGAAACATCTGACCTCTGTGCTTGCCAACAAGGGTTTCCCCACCAAGTACTAAGTCATGTTTGCTTGGGGGTCAAATACTTATTTTACTCGCTGAACTGAAAACTCAATTTATAAGGTTTGTATCATTTAAAATACACCTATGATAGAAATTCTAGACCCTTCATTTCTTTGTAAGTTGGTAAACTTACAAAATTTGCAGGGGACCAAATAAGTATTTTCCCCACTGTATCTATAATTCCAATGGTAGCCGCGGCACTCTGTGCTTGAAGTAAATGCTCATCCACAAAGAAATCCATATAAATCCAAAGCTGGATTAGAGGCACTCATGGGTCTTGCAGAGGAAGATGATCACAAATAGCAGTTTTTATTGTCAACGTTTCTATGAACTAAACATAAAAATAAAATATTTGCGCTAAAGTGTTCTTTAAGAGCAGCAACTATCATGTGATAATAAACCATGTGACATAACATATATAGATTAAAGTTGCGCTAAAGAAATTGAATTAATTAAATACGTGCATCAATCATATGTGCATAATTCAAAATGATGAAAAACAACACAAAACTGACCACTTATATAACACATTAAGTGATAAGAAACGGAAAAGTCCCAGGTAGTGACCTGCAAATAAATCAATCCTTTTTAAATATTGCCTCAAGTGTCCTTTAAATAAATGAATATAATCCGACAAAAAGTCCCAAAAGTCCCATATAGGGTGAATCAAGCAAAAATCTTCAGAGTGTGTTGGAGTAGCACTCAAGCTTAATAATCCATCACCAAGGTACACACACCCGATGTGCTCAAATATGGTTTGGGTACTCTTACCAGAAATCCAGGACTCACTATCGCTAGTGGGTCAAACTCACAGGCAGAAATAACCTTCTGCTGGTATATATCTGTGGATAACTGGTACGGG
Organism: Glandirana rugosa; assembly: GCA_018402905.1. Taxonomy (NCBI): domain Eukaryota; kingdom Metazoa; phylum Chordata; class Amphibia; order Anura; family Ranidae; genus Glandirana; species Glandirana rugosa. Next base: position 245,112 of record BLSH010059107.1, on the reverse strand, counting down.
TATACTCCCTCCTTTCCTCCTCTTACTTCCGGCAGTACACCGAGGCTGTCTCCCAGCAGGTTCCTGTGAACTCCGTTATAAATTTTTCCTAACTAAATAAACGTCCAGTGATGGACCCTGAAAAGGCAAAGAATAGTGAA
>BLSH010059107.1:224034-234857 GCA_018402905.1 Glandirana rugosa | reverse complement strand
CCCCACAACCCTGGCCGGTGGTTGTGGGGGTCTGCGGACGGAAACGGATATCACCCCCCCCTTGTAAATGAGTATGGGGTACTACCCATTCATCAAAAAAGTGTAAAAATTGACACTACACAAGTTTTTGAAGTCCGAAGTCGCATGATAAGTCGCACAAGTGTGAATTGGGCCTTACACAATTTTTTGACAACAAACTCAAAAACATATAAGCAATAAGGTGCAGCGCTCTAAATAAATATAAAAATGGTGTCTAAATTCAAAAAGAGTCCCAATATAAAGAACAGAAATCGGGACCCCCTCCGTGCCCAGAGAGACACAGACTTCAGTGTTAGCTTTACACACTATCCACCACTGGTGAGCACATAAAGCCTCTTACCAAAATATATTGCCCCTCTATACCAATGGTTCTCATCCTCAGTCCTCAAGTACCCCCAACAGGCCATGTTTTGGGAATTCCTCTTAAATAAAGTAGTTGTCTAAAATGCCAAGCCATTGACTCTGATTTAAAGCACCTGTGCAAGATAAAGGAAAACCTGCAAACATGGCCTGTTGGGGTCACATAGCACTTGTTATTTGGAGATATCCAACATCAAACACATTCAAGGTTTCACATCCTCCGCCATACCTCATCCATCTACACAGGTTCAGCTGGATCCCTTTCACATGTGCCTGGAATTTTTCTAACTAGCGATCTAAAGGCACCCGGCTCCCATGTATAATCAACTTATGGAAAGCAAAAAGAACATCACGAAACTCCACCCTATGCGATTCGTCATATGGTGACATTGTTAGGGGCGTCCCCTTCTGCACTGAAATTGCATACGCTGATTTCACTGCACACTGTGAGCTTCTCACAATGTGCATTAGAAGCCACAACAAGTCAGATAAAGCCTGTTTCATTTCCTGGCTCGAAGACATCCAGCATCATCTACCTTTTTCCTCCCCAGCCTGATTGTCACTGGCCCGCCCCTTTCATTTACTGGATTTCAGTACTTTTACTCATGGAGGCTCAGCATCACATGTGGGCATTGCCTAGGGTGGTCTGCGTGCAGAGTCAGCCTGCCTTAGAATGCCCACTTTTCCAGACTAACATCCACCCATCGAGGCAGTTTCAAATTTGCATAACTCCTCCCTAAAACCAGCCCACTGCTTGCATACTGGCTGAGGACTCTTGAGAGGAGTACTGAGGAAGGGTGCTGTGATGTTTTCAGGAAGCCAACCCCTTCCATCAGTCATGATCTGCCTCCATTGCATAGAGAATGCTTTTTAAAACAAGAGTATGTGTTGAATTTAATGTAGCCAATGGCCCCTTTAGGGAAGGCTGGTTGATGTGGTTCACCTGATCACCCTGCCCTCAATTACACTTGGATGGGATAGGGATGATTATAGGATGCCCAGGAATTGAACAGTTCTGTACATGGGACTGACTATATACACTCGCCAGTATATACATCTCTCCATCTTCCTCCAGCACATCACTTGCTGACCGTTACACTCCTTGTACTTCTCTCCAGCAGAACACTTGCTTCTACAGATGAGACCTGAGAGGATATTTATCAGGCCTCCATTACATCTTCTTCCGGCCTAGCTAGCACATGGCGAGGCCTGCTATAGTTGGAGCAGGACCTCTGGACGTCCCATTACAGGTAGAGGCAGATAGCCTCTGTTGTGTAGCAAAGTACTGTGTGCTAGCTAGCTACTATTCCCAGCCCATCCTCCTCCAGGCCCCTCCAGCTGTCATGGCCTTCTCCACTACCACAGCAACATAGAGTTGCCATACTGGCACGCCTCTAACAGTATTGCAGGGTATGTTGCTCACTGGCATCCTGATACTGATAGTACCACACTGGAGATCTCCCCCGGCTATTGCTCTCTCTCGCCGTTTTTTACGCTCCGCCTTGTGCCTGCCACAAGAATCTCTCTCCTCCTGGCTGCACTCCAGTGCTGGGGTCACTACCCCCAGACTGGGAGCTTTCCCCTGGCCATGACAGTCCACACTACTCCATCTCCAGGCTTCCACCCGAACTTCTCCTCCCAGATGGGCTGACCCAGGGTATTTAAGGAAGCCTGCCCCCCTTCCATCCCAGATTGGGGATTGGTCAGGGCTCCTTAGAACACCCCAGATGGTTACACCTCCCCTCCCAGCTCTCTGTCCAGAATATACCCGAACCTTTTTGGAAAGAAGTGGGAGGTCCTGATGACACCATTCTGTGAATCATTCAATCCTTCCTGAGCCACTCCCAGCCCAGAATCAAAACAATCAAGCCTGTACTCAGTCAGGCCTGACTAAATTTTACCTTACCTACCAAAAAACTATCACTACACCTACCTAGCGTGGAGGCCACTACATTAATTATCCAGAGAGCTAGCCTTCAGTTTGCAACAATGAAAAAAAATAGGAAAAGTTAGGTGCTGCCTTTGTGGATTTGGGTTCTACATCAGGGGTCATTGGTTACTAAGAGGCTGGCAGGAAGCTGTGTTGGAGACTGCAGGGTGGAGGGATGTAGGGGGAAGGGGTGGTAGCCACCCCTACACCATTGACCCTAGCTGTTGGCCTGATAAAATTCTTTATTGGGCTGAATGTGGCCCTCAGGCTCTAGTTTAGGCATACATAATAAAAGGCACCATAAACACCAGAAATGTACCAGTATGTTGGCACCCAACACAATTGACCCATCTCCCTTGTTGTTGCAGGGCATGTACTTTGTTTCCTCAGTACTCCTCATCCGGATGAGTATGCCTTTGGAATATCGCACCATCATCACCGAGGTTTTGGGAGAACTTCAATTTAACTTCTACCACCGTTGGTTTGATGTCATCTTCTTGGTCAGCGCCTTGTCCAGCATCCTCTTCCTCTACTTGGCACACAAGCAGGCCCCGGAGAAACACATGGCCTTATAACAGTGACTGCCTAAAGAGAACTCATTTTGTTTTATGGCGTGATTGACACTGAGAGGCCGGGCAGAGGTTCTGTCCAGTCAAGGTGAACTTGGGAAGAGATTTGGTGGAACCACCTAACCCAATAAGCTTTGCCTCTTCTGTACCTCTGTTATCCACTGTGACTGAACAAGAGATTCTGAACCTTGACCATTACAATGACAGAGCTTCTAGTAAAGACCTTCAACACTGGCGTTTAGTTATTTTTATAAATTTTTAGGTCTTGAATGGATGTCTGCACTGTCAAGGATTTATGTAAAAGCCATCAACACCAGTTTGTTTTTCTTCTAATAAAAATTTTAATTTTACAAATGGATGCCCTAGAAGTTGGGCAAATAAGAGTTTTAAAGACTTTTTTTATTTTAGCATTAAAGCACAATTGAACTTTCAGTTTAAATCAAGGAAAAACACCTTCCATGTGAATCAAAGCAAAGGTGCTCAAAGTCTTGCAGCAGTTTATTTTTCTGTACAAAGCAGCCACAGCCTATGGAAAAAGCCTGTCCCATGCCAGCATGCTGTAAGAAGGATCCTTGCTCTCAATGTGGAAGAAGCAATATCCCTGTAGAGGTGCGACATGTTCCTCCCTGCAATTCAGACCTAAAGGTTTCAGCAAAGCTCATACTCCCTGCTGATTGGAGAAAGCTCTTTCCTTGACCTCTGCAGATTCCACATAGATAGCAATGATCCTTCCCTGCAGCATGCTGGCAGGTGACAGTTTTTTTAAGCTGTGGCTGCATTTAGAAAAAAAAAAAAACTATAAGACTTTGCACATTTTGTATGGATGCACCTGCAATGTATTGAGCAGGTGGATATAAACCTCAGACATGAAATATGAACAAATCATATCTCTCTATAGTGTACTTGTTTCAGTCTAGAGCACTAAGTGCCATTTCTGGCTGATGCTTCGTTCCTCTGCTATCAGCATGAATAATTTCTGACGAGTTTTCTTGACACCAGAAGAAAAAAGGTGACGGGAGGGACCTCCAGCACACAGCGTGTTATTGAAAGCCTCAACGTTATTCCTGTGTGAAGAGGGGTGTGTTTCTTCCCTTCAATCAGCCCTCAGAGCTCTCCTCAATGAGCTCTGCAGAGTGCAACTTCAGTTCTCCGTCCCCTTTTTTAATACAGCTCAGACAAGCTTTATTAATTCTGAACGTTGAACAGATGCAGAGAAGAGAATACTGCAGATAAACAGGTACAACTTAAGGAGGATTTGTTTAATCTCTGTGCATCTCCCGAGGCCAGTCACTTTACTTGGTATATGTAAGGGTTTACAACCACTTTAAGTTGAAAGTTCACTTGGAGTTTAAAATAGTATTAAACTTTCCTCTTTTTTGAGGTTGACTACATTCAAATCCACTAAGACATTCCCCAATATTTTATTCCTAATTTAAGACCAGGCATGTACTTTTGAAGGTTGCTCCTTCTGAGTCACTCAGTGCTACGTACCCAAACTTCTGGCTGGGGAGTGGGCACTAAGCACATGACCGCATTCACGTCCTATTGTTCCTAGGACCGTTTAAACAAATTATAAGTTGCCCTGTCTTATAGACCTTCATAGAGTCTCAGCTGCTGCTATCAATCAACTGCCTTGAAGGAGATGCAGGAGAGTGGCTTCAGACATACACTATATTGCCAAAAGTATTGGGATGCCTGCCTTTACACGTACACGAAGTTTAGTGGCATCCCAGTCTTAATCCGTAGGGTTCAATATTGAGTTGGCCCACCCTTTACAGTGGAGATTGTGAGCCAGGCCTTCTCGTTCACATCAGTGCCTGACCTCACAAACGCGCTTGTGGAAGAATGGTCAAACATTCCCATAGACACTCCTAAACCTTGTGGACAGCCTTCCCAGAAGAGTTGAAGCTGTTATAGCGGCAAAGGGTGGGCCAACTCAATATTGAACCCAACAGACTAAGACTGGGATGCCATTAAAGTTCATGTGCATGTAAAGGCAGGCGTCTCAATACTTTTGAGAATATAGTGCATATGTGCATGTCAGTGCACACACACAAAGTTGGAAGGTCTGGCTGTGGTCGCTGTCAAGGTTGGCTATGATGGCACTCCATGGAACCCTGCATGGCGAAAAATCAGGAACAGAGGAGAGGATTTTCACCCATTGGTGCAAATGGAAATTGGTGCAGCTGTGCATAGTAACCAATCAGCTTCCAGGTTTTATTGTCCAAGATTAATTGAACAAGCTGAGCTTAGAAGCTGATTGGTTACTATGCATAGCTGCACCAGATTCTATGTGCACCAGTTTCTGTAAATCTCCCCCAGAATGTCAAATAATGATAGTCTTCAAATGCAAAGCACACAGCAACCACAGTAAGCGCTGAGGTCTGCAGCCTGTGTTTATTTCTTTGATATAAGGATTGAATAATAATTTAAAGCACCATATACTTACATATCCTTCACTCCTCCACTGCTTCCTTTAGCGCTGGGAGGAAATACCAGGTACCTCCTGGTATGGAGGAACATGTGACTAACCCCATGTGATAGTGTTGGGCCAATCAGCAATGTCACAGAGGAGTTCATAGCCTTGTGCAAACTACAACTTTAGCAATTATTACCTTACACAAGTCTTGTACTCCTAGCAGCTGCCTAGAGAGGCAGGGGAGAAAAAGGGAGGTAGGTATGTGCTACTAAGGATGGCAAGATTAAAGTGAACAGGTTATTGTGCAGGAACACTCCAATGCAGGTTTTTACTTCTTTCTCTTCCCACTCACTCATTTTTGACAGCTGTCACCCGGCCAGGTGCCATGTTTAGGAGATTTACACTTTACTGCTGTTTCAACTGTACTGGCCTCCCTCTCGTATTTTTTTACATTAACATTAAGGCCTCATACACACGGACGTTTTTTGACGCCAACGTTTTCTGGCGTTTTTTGCAGCTCTCCATGTTAGTCAACGGCCCCATAAAAACATTGGCGTTTTTGAGCTGTAGATGGCGTCAGCGTTAGTGAGCTGTAAGTAGAATGCATAGCCATCGCGTTCTGAGGCTGTAACGTTTTGGCATTTTTTGACGCCGACGCCGCAAAACGCCAACTAACGCCAACTAATATTGTACCGGCGTTTTCCTGCGTTTTTTGACGCCGCCGTTTTTAGGTTGAAAAAAAGCAGAGGGATGATTTTTTTTTAAAAACGCCTATTGACGCCGACACTCACTAACGCCGAAAAACGCCAATTCTTTTTCCTTGACGTCGGGCCCGACGTTTTGTTTATTTTTAAAGATACGCCCGTGCGTATGAGGCCTTATTGTCTACTTATCAACAGAAATATGAAATCATTACTGAATCCCTCAGTGGACCAACTGCTTGTACTATTTGGTCCCAATATGATCCATGGCTGCACTGTGCATAAAGGCACATCTTTAGTCGTCTGTTTTGCACACACTACTAATGTGTAAGGTAAAGTCTACAGGCTTGGAAAGATCAGTTTGTAAATGGATAAAAAGCTGGCTAGAATTCAGAGAGTAGTGGTTAATGATTCTTACTCTGAATGGTCTAAGGTTATCAGTGGTGAACCCCAAGGTTCAGTGTTGGGACCCTTACTTTTCAATACATTTATAAATGATATAGGGCGGCACAGTGGTGTAGTGGATAACACTGTTGCCTGGCAGCAAAAGGGTCGCTGGTTCGAATTCCAACCACGACCCTACCTGCCTGGAGTTTGCATGTTCTCCCTGTGCCTGCGTTGGTTTCCTCCGGGTATTCCAGTTTCCTCCCACACTCCAAAGACATGCTGGTAGGTTAATTATATCCTGTCTAAATTGGCCCTAGTATATGTATGAATGTGAGTTAGGGACCTTAGATTGTAAGCTCCTTGAGGGTAGGGACTGATGGAATGTACAATGTATATGTAAAGCGCTGTGTAAATTGATGGCGCTATATAAGTACCACAAATAAATAAATAAATGGGGTCAGGGATTAAAAGTACCATTTCAGTGTTTGCAGATGACACCAAGCTATGCAGTGGAATAACTTCCTTACAGGATGTCTCCAACTTGCAAGCCTCAATGTCTAATTGGGCGACTATGTGGCAAAAGAGATTTAATTGAAACATGTAAAGTTATACACTTTGGAGCTAAGATTATGGACACATTGTACATACTAGGGGGAGTACAACTGGGGGAATCCATAGTGGAGAAGGTGGAGAAGATCTGGGGGTTTTGGTAGATCATAAGCTTAATAATAACATGCAATGCCAAGCTGTGGTTTCCAAAGCGAGCAAAATCCCTTCTTGTATTAAGAGAGGTAAGGTCTCCAAAGAGAAAGATATCATTTTGCCCCTCTGTACAAATCATTAGTAACACCTCATCTGGAATATGCAGTTCAGGTTCTGGCACCAGTTCTCAAAAAGGATATCAGGGAACTGGAGAAAGTGCAGAGAAGGGCAACCAAACTAATAAGAGGCATGGAGGAGCTCAGCTATGAGGAAAGATTAGAGGAACTGAATTTAGTCTCTCTTGAGAAGGAACCCATACATACATGATGCAATATTGGACTTTGGTCACAAAGGAATTTTTATAAAGTACACCTTTATTTAAAGTATTAAAAAGATGCCCACAGGGGCAGACATACAACATACAGACACTTTTCACATTATTAAAGAGCAAAGTGACACTCTATTTATACCAATTACTCTCATATGGACTGGAGGAGGGTGGATGTGAAAATCCTCTCACATCCACCCTCCTCCAGTCTATATCAGAGTAATTGGTATAAATAGAGTGTCACTTTGCTCTTCAATAATGTGAAAAGTGTCTCTATGTTGTATGTCTGCCCCTGTGGGCATCTTTTTAATACTTTAAATAAATTTGTACTTTTATATAAATTCCTTTGTGAATTCATACCATGCCACGAGAGTCTAATATTGCCTCATATATGCATGGGTTCTTTCAAATTGATAGGATGAAGGTATTCTTATTAAGATTCTCAAAAAGTGGAATATCGCCCCTTCTCTTGAGAAGAGGAGATTAAAGTGGTTGTCAAGTCTTTAAAAAAAAAAAAAACCTGCAAGAGAAAGGCATAATGAGCTAGTATGCATACTAGCTCATTATGAAATGCTTACCTTAGAACGACGCTGTAGCAGCGGTCCCCGAGCACCGCTGTGACCGGCGATATGCTATCTCTGTCGTCTTCCGGGATCTTGGGCTCCGACCAATCACAGCACGGACTCCAGCACTGTGATTGGCAGGAGCCGCGCTGACATCACTCCCGCACAATGCACACGGGAGCCGTCATTTACGGCACACATAGTGAAGGAACGGCCCAGTCGGGCCGTTTCTTCATTGCGCATGTGCCGATGGCGTCGACACATGCAGATACAGGGAATATCTGCTAAACGGTGCAAGTTTAGGAGATATTCCCGGGACCTACAGGTAAGCCTTATTATAGTGGTTGTCTTGACTTGAGGGGAGATATGATCAACATATACATAAGTGTTCCATATAGTGAACTTGGTGTTGAGTTATTCATTTTAAGGACAAGCTCACTCATTATGTTTGGAGGAAAGAAGATTTAATCTCCAAATGTGGAAAGGTTTCTTCACAATGAGACTCCCTCCAGAGGTGGTTCTGGCCAGTTCAGTATATTGCTTTAAAAAGGCCTGGATTCTTTCCAAAATGTACATAATATAACTGAGTACTGACATTTATAGGTAAAGTTGATCCAGGGAATATCCAATTGCCTTTCAAAGATCAGGAAGGAATTTTTCCCCCTGCTGGAGCAAATTGGATCATGCTTTTCTGGGGTATTTTGCCATCCTCTGGATCAACTGTGGGTATAGGATTCTGTATATAGAATTGCATTTCCCCCCCCCTTTTTTTGGTTGAGCTACATAGACTTGTATCTTTTCAACCAGACTAACTATATAAATGTGTTTGTTCTGTGCTGTAGCTCAACCCCAGACTGGAGCCCAAATTCTGGGCGTTCCTATGGGGGGAGGTACAGCACAACAGTGTAGCCACCGCCCCTTTTCCTTTTTATGCTGTGAAGTTCCTCCAAGTAAATAGTGCAGAGATGCTCCTCATACATAAAACATGAATGTCCTTCATCTACTACTCTACAGCAAGTGTGGCACACACAGACAAGCACTAATGGGGATTTTGAGTCTCTGGGTGGTATGATGTGTGCCTTACCCAGGCAATGCATAGAAATAAAAGGAAAATTTGCTTTTGGGTGGAAAGGACCCTTAGCAGCATACATCGCCTATCCATCCCAGAGGGCTGCCAGCCTTGTGCTGTTGCAGTGACTTGTTGCTGCTCTCAGCCAGTCCCCTTTTAAAGTCTCCTCTCCTAATTGGGACTTGCTAGGTCTGGGAGAGAGAGACCGCCCAAGCACCCATCCCTGGAGGAGCATGTATGCATAGGGTGCACAGCTGCTGGCCTACAGCCCTGGAATGTCTTCCCAAGAGAGAGACATTGTGAGAGTGCATGAGCTCCAACCCAGGCTGGCCCTCCTCCATAGGTTACTTGTACTTGACACATTGGGGTTGATTTTCTATAGGTAAATAGACTGCCCTTGCAAGTGCAGTAACACCGGATCTTAGTGAAGGTGATGCTCTATTAACTTCCATCATCCAATGTGGAAGCAAAAATGCTGTTTTATTTACTTTCCTTTCATGTGATTGGGTATTCTTTGCAAAGTGAATCTTTACCTTATTTACTAAGCTCTGGAGCAACTGCACTTGCAAAGGGCACAGTCTGTTTGGATGCACCCCCGTGTGCTATAAACACCCCCCACCACCTCCTGCCTGAGGCTCTAATTGGCTTCAAAAAAGGGTGGGGTCTAAGGGCGCCCTGTGTCCACCCAATTGTGTGACCATAGAGAATTATCGGCTCCACGATTCAATCATTAGTATTGGTGTGTGAGTGTAATGATATACATAGCAGGTGTTGTTCTCAATTTAATGGGTGTTCTGGGATGTTAAACAAAAGCATAGTCTCTCATTTATCTATTTCTTGTGGAAGTATAGAGATGTCAACAAAACTTAGAATGATCTCGTGGAATGTAAGAGGGTTGAACTCCAAATTTAAGGGGGCTTTAGTATTGAAGTACTTGCAGTCCTGGGATCCTCATATTATTCTCCTGCAGGAAACCCACTTGTTGGGAAGCAAGACTTATGCTTTGAAGCGTCCTTGGATACACAGATCCATACATGCCACATTCTCTTCCTATTCTCGGGGAGTGTCTACTCCTGCATAGGTCATTGTCTTGTGTAGTAGAAGAAACAATCTCTGATCCTGAAGGACGTAATATAATAGTCCTAATTTCTATGCATTCAAATCGTTTAGCCTTGGTAAATATGTATATCCTGCCTCCATTTTCTGATAAAGTTTTATATGAAGTGCTGGAGAAACTTGCACCATTTATACCATTCAAATTATTAATAGCGGGGGACTTTGATAATATATTGGAATATTATTATTATTATTATTATACAGGATTTATATAGCGCCAACAGTTTGCGCAGTGCTTTACAATAAAGAAGGGACACAGTACAATTACAATACAGTTCAATACAGAAGTACCATATTTACCACGTTCAAAGAGGTCGTGAAGTATATTTTGAAATAGTCTTTTACCTCCGTCCTATATGTATAAATGGTTCCGATTTGCTAAACTTACGTATCTTTAATCCTGATAATATAATGCAGGAAGTCCTAGTCTCTAACAAAGAAGATGATGTGTTCTGTTACTGGATACGTCCTCATCTGTGAGGGGCTCTTATCCTTCTCTTACACCGTACATACCTAGACACATAGGTTCCTGCGAAGTTTCGTATTCAGAACGAAGGGTTGTTCACCCAAAGGACGTCCTCTTATTATACTCCTAGGGTCCTGACGTTCATGAAGTTATGATTTCGGGGGAATTTAAACC
>BLSH010059107.1:175494-198725 GCA_018402905.1 Glandirana rugosa | reverse complement strand
GATTCGAGTAAAAGCCTCGAAACCTCTCTCCTTGGGGGACCGGTAGGATCACTCCCTGATCTGAGAGAGCCTGCACCGCCCTGAGAAGGGCCTGTCTGCGCTCCAGCGGGAGGCTTAAATTTGATGGGAAGAACCTGTCTGGGGGTAGAGAGATGAACTCTATCCTGTACCCGGTGGACACCACCTCGCAGACCCAGCGGTCGGAAATGCGAGCCAGCCACCGGTTTGCGAACCCCCGAAGACGTCCCCCCACCCGACAATCGGGTGGGGGCGACCCATCAGGCTGAGGAAGGCTTGTCTTCCGTCTTTCCTGGTTTGCGCTGCCACTGCCGGCGTCCGGCCCCTGCAGCAACCTTACTGGGACGGGTTCCCTTGCTTGCCGCGCCTGATGCACGAAAAAGCTTCCTCTGACCAGACGTAGAAGGCTCCTGTCTACGGCGAAATTCACGCCTGCCGTGAAATCCTTAATGATTTCATCAAGTCGCGAGCCAAATAGGCGTCCACCCTGGAAGGGAATATCAGCCAAACCTAGTTTGGAAGCGTGGTCACCCGACCAGGATCGCAGCCAAAGAGTTCTGCGAAGCCTAATGGCTGATATAGAAATTCTGGACAACAAGGGCAGAACATCCACCGCCGCATCACAGAGGTAATTAATCCCCTGCAGTAAAAACTCAGCCTTCTGCGGTGCCTCGATAAGGCGACCGTCTGTCAGGTCCGACTTAAGTTCCGCCATGCACTCCGAAAGGTACTGCGCTGCCATGGCCGCAGCCAAAGCAGGTCGCACCGCGGAGCCCGCATTCAAAAACAAGGACTTCAGAAGTGCCTCTGTTCTTCTATCAGCAGGATCCTTAAAGGAAGGAGTCCCTTCCATAGGAATGGTAGTCGCCTTAGTAAGGCGTGCAATAGGCGGATCCACCGCAGGAGATTCCCATTTCTTCAGGAAGCTCTCCTCAAAGGGATAGCGTTCAGAAAAGCGTGGAGTCAGTGAGGGGGAACGGCGTGGTTGTTGCCATTCACGGTATAGGAAATGGTCAAAAAACTCATTGTAAGGATAGGACTTGGGGGCCTTGGGGGGCCTGGAAGACCCGCACACATAGGCAGACCGCGATTCGCCCGCTTGATCCAACTGCAACTTGGTGCGAATGCCAGCGATAATGGTGGCTACCAGCACATTGTCCTGGTCAGTCACAGGCTCTTGGTCCTCAGTCCCCATGTCACCACCCGTTTCCTCATCAGACAGGTCCCCCGGGGTCCCTAAGACCCCTGAAGCCACCTCCGGCTCAGAATCTTCCCCCGAGGATAAAGGGGGGGAAGGGGGCCGCTTCCTGGGGGCCCGTGGAGCGGCGTCCTCACGTGGAAGAAACTCAGCAAGGACATCCCGCAGCTGGGAGAGAAAAGCCCCTTGTTCAGACTGTGTGGCTGCTGAAGCCACCTCAGTAGGTTCAGCAGGGAGATCAGCCATTACAGGGATGGATGGATGGATGGATGGATGGAAGGAAGGGACGCCCCGCACACAGCCACACACCCACAGGATCCAGAGGACAGCACCCCACCGCCACCAGTACCCAGAGGGAGCCCAGCTATACTTGCTGTTTTGCTGCCTGATAGCGCCAATCGCTCAGAAGAACTGCCTCTGTCAGCCGCCGTTTTCTGTGAGAAGAAGAAGCTGCAGCCACGTGTAGAATGCAGAGCATGCAGTGAAGATGGCCGCCAGGAAGCACTAGAGGGTGAAACACACCTCTCAGGCAACGTGCAGTACCGAATATGGCCGCTCCGAGCGCTAGAGGGAAAGCCCCATAGACTGGAAATGTCCGCGGCTACGGCAAAATGGCGGCGGTCCGCCGCAAAATGGCGGCCGAAAGACCGCATGGCGATGCTGGACGAGAAGGCTGAGCGAAGGTACAGCGCTGGGGAGGGGGGTGAGGGCGGGGGGTAGCAGGGGGCAAGATGAGAGGCTGATTCCCACCGGTGGCTACCCTGGACAGCTACAGGAGCAGTGAAAAAAATTGCGTTTTTGGACGTCGGGCCCTCTTCGCGGGGAGGAAGGCAGGGCGCTCACTTACCAGTCCGACGCCACGGTAGCCACCCGGATGCAGACTTTCCACCTTCGGCGGGGGGTACGCTGCAGGCCCAGGGTCACCCTGCCGAACGAATCGGGAAGGGGACCAAAATGGGGGATCTCGCCCCGGGCCACCCGCACGGAACGGGTAAGATGCGGCGGGTCCCTGTGTTGGGGCCGGCTTGGCATCATGTTGGCCAGGTCGGGGAAAGTACAGAGCACCAAGACTCTCGATGCCCCGACCGGCTTCTTGTTAGCAGATCATCTTGATTGCAGAAAAAAGAAAAATAAAATAAAAAAGAAAATGGTCACAATAGGACCGCAGTTCCCATAGGGAAGCCAGGTCAACTCCTTGCGAACTAGGCATTGAAACTGGAGAGCTCCTCTGTGAGGGGGGGTTTTAATGTAGGAAAAGAGGACGGCCCCCAGGGGAGGGGCCAGCTGATTTCTTTTCCCTGCCTAGTTAACTCCTGGTAGGATGAACATAAAACCCACAAAGTCATGAAGAGCTGCGTCTGTCAGTGAACGTAGGAGAAAAAAAGTTTTAATTATTAAGACTTTATAAAATAGAAGTAAATAAAAATAAATCAGCAGGTAAATAATAATTAAATGAAGAATGAGAATACGGAGGCTGATTAGAGTAAATTAAGGGTTAATAAGGGGTTAAACAGGGGAACAATTTAATACAAAACAAAAAATTTTTTTTTTCAGTTGACAAGGTTGCTTTAGCCCTGGTTCACATCGATGCTACTTTGAAATCGCTGCTACTTCAATAGAAGTAGCGTGATTTCAAAGTAGCAAGGTCAGCGCGATTTCAGGTGCTACTTGATAGACATCTGTGTGGCTTCCTGCTCAGATGTCTATTGAAGTCGCACCTGAAATTGGCAAAAGTAGTGCAGGAACTACTTTTGCAAATCCGTGAAAAATCGGTGTCGCACCGATTGGAACAGTGCCATTGCGCCAATAGGCTGCGACTTGTCATGCAATTTGATCTCTCAAATCGCATGACAAATCGCTCCAATGTGAACCTGACTTAATTTGCAGACCAAAGTTCATCCCCTTGATCTGTAAATGAATAAACAGAAGGACAGATAAGAAGATACAATGTTTCTTTTTATCTGTGTCTTTCAGCAGCTGAGCAATGTTGTTGATAAACAGTGATGGCTGCTATTTTTGTGACAGCTGTGAGCAGGGGAACTGCTCTGTTAGCTGAATGAGTCATTGGTTGTTAAATAAGTGACGGCCCCTCTTCCTAACAACTGCTGATTGCGGCTTTTTTTTTTTTTTTTTTTTACATTTCAGCTGTCAAAGGGGGAATCCTGCTGTCAGATTAAATAACCAAGCCTGAAATCGGTGCAACCCTACTTTTTACATGAATTGCAGAAATGCTGGATTCAGATCGTGTGTGCGTGTGTGTCTGTCTGTGTCTGTGTCTGTGTGTGTGGGGGGGGGGGGGGGCTGAAATCGAGATCATGACCTTTTAACGATTAATCATGCAGCTCTAACCCAAACCAGAGTTGAAAGAATCCTGTCCACTGGGAAAGAAAGTGATTGAAAAATCCAGTTCTCTCCAGTACAGGAGATGAATGGAAATCTTGCATTGGGAGATCCAATTTTTAAGGCCATTTCCCTTCGCTTTGGAGAGATTTCCTTTCACTTTCTCTTGTGCTTCTAGGGAGGGAAGTAAAGAAGAATCTACACAAAATAACCCAGATAAAACTAATAAAAGAAATGGAACCCAGTGGAACACAAATGCAAATATAGCCTTACAGGAATTTTAAGCCAAAACTAAAACTTCCACCCAAAACTAAAAAATAGTGTTGGCTTTAGATACACTTAAAGTGTTACTAAACCCACAACAGTAAAATCAGTCTGTATATGCAGTAAAGCGTGCTTGTTATACTCACTCTGGAACCTAAGGGGTTAATCCTCCGTATTGTGTAAAAAGGCGGTTTCATCCTCCCCTACTTTTACTGTCCTCAATCCATCTCCTGATAGAACAGAGCCTTGGAGGCACTCTGCACATGCTCAAAGAGGGTGCATGTGATCAGCACAGGGCCAATCAGCACTGTCCAGATAGAAAGTTAGGGGTCATGCAGCCCCATAGGACAGCCAGAGCAGAATGAAAACTCCTTCTACAAGCTTTAACCAGACACTGATAGAAGTCCCAAGACTGCTATATACTGCTGATGAGAAACTAAAATAATTGCATTTCCATGTTCTGTGTACTGTGGGAGACCAGATATAGTGAATGCAGGGTTCTGGGTTCAGTAACACTTTAACCGGAAGGATTTCCCCCTTTAGGACCAGAGCACATTTTGCGATTGAGCACTGCGTCGCTTTAACTGACAATTGCGCGGTCATGCAACGTTGTACCCAAACTAAATTTGCGTCCTTTTTACCCCATAAATAGAGCTTTCTTTTGGTGCTATTTGATCACCTCTGCGTCATTTCTGATCGCCGCTATAAACAAAAAAAGAGCGACAATTTTGCAAAAAAAAATTTTATTACTTTTTGCTAAAATACAAATCCAAACAAATATTAAAAAAAAAATGTTTTCATGGGTTTTAGACGATTTATATTTTTCCTCATATTTTTGGTAAAAAAAAATTGCAATCTGCGTTTATTGATTGGTTTGCGCAAAAGTTGCGTTTACGAATGATGAGAATTCATTTCCGGGGTTTTTATTATTTTTTTTATTTTTTTACCAGTAATGCCGGCGATCTGCAATTTTTAGCGGTACTGCGATATTGCAGCGGACATGTCGGACCATTTTGACACTTTTTTGGGACCAATGACATTTATACAGCGATCAGTGCTATGAAAATGCACTGATTACTGTGTAAATGCCATTGGCAGTGAAGGGGTTAACCTGGAGGGGGTGCTCTAAGGGTTAACTGTCTTCCCTCAGTGTATTCTAACTGTATGGGGGCTGGGCTGGCTGGGGGAGGGGAGTGATCATGGCTTCCATATAGAGGAAGCCTGTGATCACCGCCCTTCCCCCTCTGTCAGAACGGAGATCTGTGTTTACTTACACGGACCTCCGTTCTCTCACTGCGGGGGGGGGCATCGCGGGTAGCCGGCGGAGATCGAGTCCGCCCTACCCGCTCCTTGACCCCCCCAGAACACAGTGAGCGTGCCAGCGCGCCTCCGGCGGCATGCGTATACAATACTAGTTATCGCGGCCGCTGTCAGGTGACGACGGTTTGCGATAACGAGCCGCTTTGCCGCCGTGAATCCACGGCGGGTGGTCGGCAAGTGGTTAAGGACCTGTTTATATTTTTGGAGTGAGTTAACGCACGTACGTTAATGCGCATTCCATTAAGGCAGCCCATTACTTTCAACGCACCAAACCATCTTGAAAATCAGACGTGGCACAAAATTTGTAACGGAGAGCCATGCACTATGGTGAGTGCTCAGCGCCATGATCCTGGGCAGCCGCCGTGTTGTGGCCTGATCTGCAGTTATATTGTTCTAATTCTGCCAGTAGTGATTGTACATAACGTCATCTACCACCAGGAACATTACAACCCAAAAAAAAAATAGTAATAACTTTAGATGCACTTTAGGACCCAGCTACATTTTTGCAGTGCCTTAAAGCAGAATTACACCCCTGCCATTTTTTGGGGGGGGGGGGGGCCCCAGGAGCTTTTCAACATAGCGTGCTATTATGCACAGCATTTTAGGGCATTATGGCAGATTTATCTGTCAAGCGATCTCCCCCCAGTGTCACGGGTGCTGACATGTTCTCCAGGTCTTCCTACCAAGTCCTGAATCATGTTGTTGTTTGGTTGATCGGGCCCCAATGATGCCATTTTGCATGGTTCAGTGTACATAAATGCTAACAGGCAGGGAGAAGCAGGGCTGGTGCAAAGATTTTTGACACCCTAGGCAAAACCTAATATTGCCGCTCACCCCCCTTGGCTCCAACCCTGACACCACCCTGTTTTCCCTGCCCAGCGTCAATCAAATGCAGCCTTGCCAGCGCCAATCAATACAGGCTCACCTGTGCCCATCAAATACAGCTTCACCAGCGCCAATCAATACAGCCTCACCTGTGCCCATCAAACACAGCTTCACCAGTGCCCATCAAATACAGCTTCACCTGTGCCCATCAAATACTGCCTCATGGGGGGCGGAGGGTGGGGGGTATTTGGCAGATCAGTCACGATTTCTGTATACATTTGCAAATGGCATGTGATAATACAATCTCATTATCTCAGTCAGACAGTGTCAGTTTTTACATGAATCAATGCAGAGCAGCCAGTGACAGATCAACAGTGGCCAGGTGCCCTAGGCAAGAGTGCACCCTAGGCGACCACCTACTCCGCCTAGTGGTAGAGCCGGCCCTGGGGAGAAGAGTTTCTGACCAGAGAGATCAATAGGGTCTCTGTTGTCATAAAATTCCTACCTGTCAAAATCTTTAAATTTTTTTTTTATGTTCATTCCCACTTCCACCCTATAGCAGATTTACTGCTACAGGACGGCCCTTCTGTGCAGGATCATTTATATACACGTGGTTCTGCACTCCCGCCTACAGGGGGCACATGTGTGCTGCCGGCCGGATGCTTCTACTGTGGTTGATCACAACAGAAGCCGATCTGTGTGTGCCGGACACTCAATGTCTACTACCAATCATTGGTAAAACATACACAATGGAGATCTGCAAGTGTAAACAAGGGGAAAGGGATTTATTTTGTGTCCCTGCAGAGCAGGTAATAAAATCCATCTATTCCCCTAGTAAAAGCAGCACATACAGTACACAAAACCACTGGTTAGGCACATATTTAACCCCTTGATCGCCCTAAATGTTTAACCCCTTCCCAGCCAGTGTCATTAGTACAGTGACAGTGCATATTTTTAGCACTGATCACTGCATTAGTGTCACTGGTTCCCGCAAAGTGTTAAAAATGTTAGTATCATAGTCCTGCTATAAGCCGCTGATCGCAGTCATTACTTGTAAGTAGCGGTACCCCCGTAGGAGCTGCTGGTTGTTGTGATCCGTCTGTCACCCTGCCCAGTCAGGCACATAATCCTCAAGCATCCAGCAGACATGAAACAGTCCAAGTACTTTGGTTTTTTATTGGGGGAATTCAGCTTGGATGGGGATGGGGTAGATATGAGATGCCCAGTTGATCAAAAAGACAACGTAGGGACTGAAACTATATACATCTCCAGTATATACAACTTCCTCTCTTACTCCAGCACAAAACTTGCTTGCAGATTATGACTCCCTGGAGCAACTAGCACTGCAATGCAGGACTGACTCTGGCTCAGCCAGGCCCAAAAGCAAATGCCCTTTGCAGCTGCCTCTCTCCACTGCCCATGCCATTACAGTCCACTCCCCTGGCTCTGCACCCATCCCGGACTGCACTCTCCCAGTCCTCTCAGGTGTGCCTCCCCAGTTCTCCTGACTGTGTGTCACTCAGCTGCCCACCTGGCTGCGACCTGTTGGTTCTCCCTGGAGACTTGCCTGCCAGTGCTCTCCTGCTGTGCTCTCCTTGGTCCTGTGCCTCCTGTCCAGGACACTTCTTTGGGTTGTCAGAAGGTCCTGTCCGCACCCGAGCCCAGGCCCAAAGTCACCCCCCTCCCCCAGACTGGGGAGCTTCCTTCAAGGCCACGACAGCCTAGTTCTCCATCTCCAGCTTCCACCTGCACAACTCCTCCCAGCTGGGGTGACTCTGAGTATTTGATGAGGCCTGCCCCCTGCCAGTCCAGGTTGGGGATTGGTCAGGACTCCTCAGAATACTCCTGGCAGCTACACCTCTCCTCTCATCCTTCCTTTCCAGAAGATTCCAGCATGTTCTGGAAAGGAGTGGGAGGCCTCAGTGATGCTGCCTGTGAGTCACCCAGCTCTATCTGAGTCACTCCCAACCCAGATCAAAACAAAGTCTGGATGCCAACCAAGCGTGGAAATTTACCTACACTAAAAAAAAAGACTCTGCACACATCCTAGTACCACTAGAAGGTGCTACACATATAAAAAAAATAAATAAATACAAATTCTATAAATACATACCATAGTTTGTAGACGCTATAAATTTTGTGTAAACCAATCAAAATACGCTTATTGGGATTTTCTTTTACCAAAAACATGTAGCAGAATACATATTGGCCTAAATTGATGAAGAAATTCGATTTTTTACATTTTTTATTGGATGTGTTTTATAGCAGAAAGTAAAAAATATTGTTTTTCTTTTTTGCAAAATTGTCAACTTTTTTTATTTATAGCGTAAAAAAAAATAAAAACTCAGAGGTGATCAAATACCACCAGAAAAAAAGCTCTATTTGTGGGAAAAAAATGACATAAATTCTATTTTGGTACAGCATTGCATGACCACACAATTGTCAGCTCTATTTGTGGGAAAAAAATGACATAAATTCTATTTTGGTACAGCATTGCATGACCACACAATTGTCAGTTAAATAACGCAGTGCCGTATCACAGAAAATTGCCTGGTCATCTACATTTTCGGGAGGTCAATATTCATTGCATTAAGGTAGCCCATTGAAAACAATGGGCTATCAATGCATAAAAATGTCCTGAAATTCATATGTGGCACAAAATTTGTCAAGAACTATGGTGAGTTGCCATTCTATGCGGCCCGCTACAACTCATACGTGTTGCCTTAGTGCAATTGGGTGCAATTCCAAATGTAACATGTAGGCAGGTATAGCCTATACTCCCCACTGCAGGTGGCGATAGACTGAAGCGGCAATGCAGGAGGGGAAAAAAGTTGTGAGGAACTTGGTTCCTCTATGACTTCCTGTGGTTGCAGGAGATGGCTGTCTGATTGGATGCTGCTATTCTATGTGACTCCAGTGGCCATCTTGGGTCAGACAGAGTCTTTTTTAGGAATCCGGCTCCCAGGTTTGGCATGCTTTCTACAAATGGCTAGTGTAGAGACAGGAGCCCTGTCTGGCAGGGACAGTACTTAGAAATAGGGAGAGGTTCAGAGCAGGGACTACTTCCATCTCGCTTCAGGAAGCTTCCCCTTTGGGTGTGGACCAGCCAGGCTGCACTCCGCTCCTCATTGCAGACACTTTCGACTGCCACGGTTGGTAAGTGGATTCAGACAGGCGTGCCTAACTGCTGGGCCTGAATAAGTTGTGTTGAACCTTTTCTACAAAATAACTTTATTTCCTGACTTGGACTGTGTGTTTGCTGCTCTCCACACCACGCTGCACCTAGCTCACACATATGCTTTGCCATGCGTTGTGATCAATGGGAACGTTACCACAACACACAAGCAAAGGATATTAGGATTAAGTCACAGTGAAGCTCAGTGAACTTTGTTAACGCACTGCTTGTGTTATACATTTATATGACCATTGAACTTTTCTAGGAATTTTATCTTATTATTATTATTACCTTTGCGATTTTTCTCTTGCCTAAGATAGAACCCATATCCATCTGATCCCTTGGTCAGCTCCACGATCCGGGGAAGATGGGGCAGGAGGCTTGTTGTTGCCTGATCTGCTGTAATACGGTTCTTGTTCTTCCGGAAGTGATTGTACGTAGCTTCATCTACTACCAGGTACATTACCGAATCTCCTGATTCCCTTATCTAGAGACCATGGAGAACAAAATACAGAAGTGTGTATGTTAAGGAAGAAGGCCAAGAAGAGATCAAACATGGCTACCAATTATTTTAAACTCTTCAGCATGTCTATGTTAGATTTGTGACCCCGCAAAAGCAAATTCATTGTCTTTTTTATTTTTTATCTGGCAGAGAAAAGTATCCAGGCAAATTTTCCCTGTGCCTGGGTATGAACTACAATTCTATGCATACCCTACATCACTAGGCAGGTGACTAGGTGTGTGCCACGTGTAAAATACTGCTGGTGGCTTTGCTCTGCAATTTTGTGAAGATAATAAGTATTTTTATTGATAATTTTTAAAATTGCAGCAAAAGTTGCAATAAAGCTGAACTTAAGGATAGAAAAATGTGGTATGGCCAGGTGTCGCTTGTTGTGTAATCTTCTGCCCCCGCACCCCCCTCCCCTGCCGGGTTGCTGTACAAAAAGGAATGCAGCTGTATTTTCTCCTTCTCACTGCTGGCTGAATTGTTTCTGTGTGGACTTCCCTTCTTGGTTGTGTAAACCAGAGCCGAGAGACCAAGCTGCGGGGATCTGACATCTGATACTGCTGACTGCTGACCGCCAAGTGTATGCAACTGGACCTGTTGCCTGTCAGGAGTGGTGAGCGGAGACACAACACCCTTCCTCACCCTCTCAAACCACACACAGTGCAGCAGAGATTACTCTTTATTCTGCAGCAGCAGCCCTGCAGCTATCCACTACATACTCTTAAAGGGACAGTTTCATGTGAACCACTTACAGAAGGGCCCCACCACAAGCCAGTCAACACTAACATCCAGGTGCCAGGAACTTTGAAAACACTTTCTAGGGGTACCCTGTTCAGGAACACTCACGCATACCCACATCTGGGGTATCAGTATAGAGTGCACTCAAAAACATTAACATTGTGTTAACTGATTCAGATCCCGCTCATTACTAGCTACCTCAGTTAAAAATTG
This sequence comes from Glandirana rugosa, assembly GCA_018402905.1. Classification (NCBI taxonomy): domain Eukaryota; kingdom Metazoa; phylum Chordata; class Amphibia; order Anura; family Ranidae; genus Glandirana; species Glandirana rugosa. The sequence continues at coordinate 188,126 of BLSH010059107.1, read as the reverse complement.
ATTTAACATTTCTGCAATTCAGTTAAATCATCCTGTTATAGGCCACTGTTCACTTTACCTAGTTCAGCAACTTTAAAGTGTTCTGGTGTTTGTTTGCTAATTCACGCACTGTTTATTTGCCTTGATATAATACATTTACTTGACCTATCATTCGGTAGTCTGTGGCCTAATTACTGTGCATTATTTTAGAGTGGTAGTTTATTAATGTTTAAGTTACCCAGGTGTGAGTGGCCTTCTACCTACAGTATAACCAGGTGTGTCAGTGGGGACTGAGCGGCTTTAGGAGTCATGGCAGTAAAGAAGAACCGTAATCACCAGTGGCTTCTGCAGGGGTAAGCACTACAAATATTTAATTTTGGTGTGCCTTGCATATTTTTTTCAGATCTGCGCAGTAATCCAGTGTGAGACTTCCTGTAATAAAGGCCACTCACTGCTGCTCTCCCTCCTTGTGCAGGGGGACTGGTCTTGTCTCCGCCCCCCTCTTGTAGTTTTCTGCAGGCAGCCCATAGTGGGTGGGGCCTGCTGGCTCCCTCCCATAGCTCTGTTCTCTGCACAAGCTATATTCAACACAGTGATGGCAGGGCCGTCTTTAATATTGATTGGACCCTGGGCAAATATTATCTTGGGCTCCCCCTCATGCAATTCCCTCTCCACCTGCTCTGAGACATACAATAAATAGCAACTAGACTCAAAATCGGTTTACTGAATCAGATCAGCAGTGATTTCGATTGGTTGCCAGAGGTTACAGCATATCATTACCACGTACTGACTGGTTGCTAGAGGTTACAGCACATGCTTTCTGCTTGTTTGGTTGCTAGAGATTACTGTACATCAATACTGCTCACTAGAGGTTACCGCACATCATTACTGCCCACAGATTGGTTGCTAGAGGTTACAGCACATCATCTCCTCACTGCCTGCACACCATGGACTGGGGAGCGCAAAGTCGCTTTCCTGACACCACAGAAATGTGCTGCCCTTTAGCAGATACACAGCAGTGGCATCAATTATTATTGACACCCTCACGCATCTGCTGACATGTGCTGTGGAATTTCAAGCATGCCTTTGTCTCCCCAGTGGCAGCATCCAGTATAGGTGATTGTGAATATGAGCTCAGGGGGGCATGATATACATATGAATGCCACCTTTGTTTACATATCAGTGCAGCTGCAGTTATTTACATGTTAAGATAGGGTCTGCAGTTGAGTCATCTGTACACAACAATAGGGCAGAGTTGGGCAGCTTTAGTAGCAGCACTTGGATATCGGGACACAGCACAGGTCTAAAACTTCAAGGGACAAGGAAATTTAAACCAGGATAGTTGGCAAGTATGAGGCAGCTGCTTTGGGCCCCACAACAATGACAGGGCCCAGGGCAGCTGCCCCTTTTGCCCTGCCTAAAAGACGGCCCTGAGTGATGGTGTCACTGCTATTTTTACAACATATCTGGGCTGGTGAGGTAATTCAATGCACACAAACTGGATTAATATCCTATGAGGCTATTGAAGAATGTATTGAAATGAAAGTATTTGTGTCCGGAGTTCAGCTTTAAACTCCATTCACACCTATACAGGTGCGACAGTGCACAATTTTGCACATCACGTTAACGGCAGCCCATTCTTTACAATAGGTTGCCCTCCATGTCAGGTTATGGCAGGGTGTCCCCAGTACAAGCGGTAAGGGAAAATCTCCCCAATTTTTTAATTTTTAAAATCTCCCAGATTTTTTAAATGTACACTATATTACCAAAAGTATTGGGACACCTGCCTTTACACGCACATTAACTTTAATGGAATAGAAACATAGAAACATAGAAACGTGACGGCAGAAAAAGACTGAGTAGTCCATCGAGTCTGCCCCTTTTTATTTATTTTTTTTTTTTTTACATTAACCTTGTTGTCTGACTATGGATTTATGTTTATCCCAAGCATGTTTGAAGCCATTTACTGTTGACTGTCTCACAACCTCTGTTGGTAGTTTATTCCAATCATCAACCACCCTTTCAGTAAAATAATACTTTCTAAGATTAGTTTTGAACTTCCCCCCAGTTAGTTTGAGGTCCCCGTGTTCTTGATTTTGGTTTCATATTGGAAAGACTGCCCTCCTGAACCTTATTCACCCCCTTGAGGTATTTAAAGGTTTCAATCATGTCTCCCCTCTCCCTTCTTTCCTCCAGACTGTACATATTAAGTTCCTGAAGTCGCTCTTGATATGTTTTATCCCCCAGACCTTTCACCATTTTTGTTACCCGTCTCTGAACTCGTTCTATTTTATCAATATCTTTTTGTAAGTGAGGTCTCCAGAACTGGACACAGTATTCTAAGTGAGGTCTCACTAAAGATCTATATAGAGGAATCAGAACCTCCTTCCTCCTGCTGGTGATCCCTCTACTGATACATCCCAGAATTCTATTTGCTTTTCCCACTGCCTGGTTACTGGAATCCCAGTCTTAGTCCGTAGGGCTTAATATTGAGTCGGCCCACTCTTTGCAGCTATAACAGCTTCAACTCTTCTAGGAAGGCTGTTCACAAGGTTTAGGAGTGTCTATGGGAATGTTTGACCATTCTTCCAGAAGCACATTTGTGAGGTCAGGCACTGATGTTGGATGAGAAGCCCTGGCTTGCAGTCTCCGGCCTAATTCATCCCAAAGGTGTTCTATCGGGTTTAGGGCAGGACTCTGTGCAGGCCAGTTAAGTCCCCCCCCCAAACTCACTCATCCATGTCTTTATGTACCTTGCTTTGTGCATTGGTCCAAATCATTTGGTGGAGGGGGGATTATGGTGTGGGGTTGTTTTTCAGGGGTTGGACTTGGCCCCTTAGTTCCAGTGAACAAAACTCTTAAGGCGTCAGCATACCAAGAAATTTTGGACAATTTCATGCTCCCAACTTTGTGGGAACAGTTTGAGGATCGCCCCTTCCTGTTCCAGTGCACAAAGCAAGGTGCATTAAGACATGGATGAGCGAGTTTGGGGTGTAGGAACTTGACTGACCTGCACAGAGCCCTGACATCAACCCGCTAGAACAAGTTTGGGATGAATTAGAGTGGAGACTGCGAGCCAGGCCTTCTCGTCCAACATCAGTGCCTGACCTCACAAATGCACTTCTGGAAGAATGGTCAAACATTCCCATAGACACTCCTAAACCTTGTGGACGGCCTTCCCAGAAGAGTTGAAGCTGTTTTAGCTGCAAAGGGTGGGCCAACTCAATATTGAACCCTACGGCCTAAGACTGGGATGCCATTAAAACGGTTGTATATCTGTAAAAAAAAAAAAAAAAACAACCCTGTAAAGGAATTCATAATGAGCTAGTGTGCACTGCATACTAGCTCATTATGAAATGCTTAACTCAGAATGAAGCTCCGACGGGTCCGCTTGGTCCCCGCAGAGGGAGCCGATATGTTCCCTCGGGGGATCCTTCCGGGTACGCGGCTCCGGCGCTGTGAGTGGTCGGAGCTGCAAGACGTCACTCCCACGCATGAGTGCGGGAGACTGTCTTTCCGGCAAGGTTTCCGGCACCTCACTGTGCATGCGCCGCGACGTCAGCGGCTGCAAGAAGGGCGAATATCTCCTAAACCATGCAGGTTTAGGAGATATTCATTTTACCTACAGGGAAGCCTTATTATAGGCGTACCTGAAGGTAAAAGTCAAACAAGAGGGTATACAACCACTTTAAAGCTCTTGTGCGTGTAAAGCCAGGCGTCCCAATACTTTTTTTAGATTTACTAGTTTTAGATAAAATAAGAAAGAATAAAAAGCCCTGTTGGGTATTTCCTCATCCATTAGACATTTTAGCCTGGTATACACTATGCCACTCCTTTCCACTTTGCCTGGAGTTACGCTTTAGGACTCCCTTTAATGACAGAGTGTGAATTGGTGAGTCTACAATAAAGCTCACAACAAACTTGTCCAACATCTGTACATTGAAGTGCGGACCAGACAACTAGGACTTACCAATTTGACAACCTGATCATAGGTGTCGCTAACCACATTCTTGCCATTCACTTCAATTATTCGGTCTCCTGTTTGGACTCCGGCCTTTACAGCAGCTCCACTAGGTGCCAGGTTGTCCAGGAATACACCAGAGGTGCCTTCAAAGGGAAAACAGATGAACATTGATGTGTGAGACGGTGTAAATATACACATTATTAGTTCTATTCACATCCAAAAACATTTAAATGGCTCAGCACAGTGGCTCAATGTTTAATCCTTGCAGCAATGGGGTTCTTAGTTTCCTGGCCAAGATCTGCATGGAGTTTGCATGTTCTCCTTGTCTTTATGTGGGTTTCCCCCAAGACATGCTGGTGGGTTAATTGGCTAGTAGTATGTGACATTCTATAAATCCCAACTGCAGCCTTCTATGGCAAACCCTGATAATGCTCTGTTGAGTAGCTAATGCAGCTCTTGCATGCATGGAGCCGTAGGAAAGTAAGATTGGGAATGCAACAAGGATTGCAATGTGATCATGGTAATAGGGATTGGGGGGGAATTGTCAGCTCTCATGAGTGTGGCCCTCTTGTACTTTAACTGTACTGCCTTTATTTTGTAAAGTAAAAATTAAAGATAATATGGAAATTTTTAACTCACATTCCAGCAAAAATCGGATCTTGTTGCCAATCTATTTGGGTATCATTGCGACTGTGGGAGCTGCACTCTGAACACGGCCTCAGCCAGAGTCGTGACTACAACCTTCAGGGCCCCGGTGCAAGAAATTATGTAGGGCCCCCCTGGCCAGGGCCCTTCCCTCTTCCCGCTGATCCCAGGGCCCTTTACTCCTATCGGGGGTCTCTTTATTACGGTCCCACTGCAGCACCCTTTCACAAGTTCTGCAGCGGGCCCCCTTTCTGCCATCTTCGGGCCTTCCCATGGTCGGTCACAATTGCAACCTTTGCAATCCTGATAGTTCACTGGTGTTAGTAGTTAATTTTTATTTTAATTTTATTATTTTTTTACCATTTCATTTTATTTCTTTATGATTTTATTTTTATAATTTTTTACAATTTATTTTTGGAGCTCTGTTGGGGGGCTTTGATGAGATATCAGGGGTCTAAACAAACCCCAGCCCTCAATCTCCATCTGTGTACGTACAAAAACGTTGCAAAAAACACAGCAAAAACACCTGAAAAACACCTGTAAAATAGCAACGCCTAGCCGTGAATGGAGTCTAAATGTCGCTTTAACCACTTGCCGACCGCAGTCTGACAGCGACAGAGTGGCTCGTTATCGCAAACCGCCATCATATGACGGCGGCTGCGATAACTAGTGCTGTGAGTGCACGCGCGCCGCCGCAGGTGCGCTCACTATGTCCGGAGGGGCCAGGGAGCGTGTAGGGAGGACTCGATCGCTGCCAGCTACCCGCGATGCCCCCCCTGCAGTGAAAGAATGGAGATCCGTGTAAGTAAACACGGATTTCTGTTCTCATAGAGGGGGAAGGGCTGTGATCACAGGCTTCCTGTATATGGAAGCTGTGATCACTCCTCTCCCCCAGCCAGACCAGCCCCCACACAGTTAGAACACGCCCAGGGAACACAGTTAACCCTTAGAGCGCCCTCTGCAGGTTAACCCCTTCACTGCCAATGACATTTAAACAGTAATCAGTGCATTTTTATAGCACTGATCGCTGTATAAATGCCAATGATCCCAAAAAAGTGTCAAAATGGTCCGACATGTCCGCTGCAATATCGCAGTACCGCTAAAAATCGCAGATCGCCGCCATTACTAGTAAAAAATAAAAATAAAATAAAAACCCCAGAAATTAATTCTCATTGTCCGTAAATGTGGCAACTTTTGCGCAAACCAATCAATAAACGCCGATTGCGATTTTTTTTACCAAAAATATGAGGAAGAATATAAATCGGCCAAAAGCGATGGAAAAAAATGTTTTTTTTATATATTTTTTTTGGATTTTAGCAAAAAGTAAGAAATTTGGGGTTTTTTTGCAAAATTGTCACTCTTCTTTTGTTTATAGCGGCGATCAGAAATGACGCAGAGGTGATCAAATACCACCAAAAGAAAGCTCTATTTGTGGGAAAAAAAGGATGCAAATTTCTTCGGGTACAATGTCGCACGACCGCGCAATTGTCAGTTAAAGCAACGCAGTGCTGAATGTCAAAAAGTGCTCTGGTCCTAAAGTGGGAAATCCTTCCGGGGCTGAAGTGGTTAAACACTCCTGGTCAAAGCCTCAGCAAATGTAAACAAAAAGAGCCGAGGCAGTGATTGGGCAGGTAAAATGACAGCTCATCCTGTGTTTAGAGAGAAGATCCCCATCACAGTCCCAGGTCTCTACATTTGCCGAGGCTGTGATTGGGAATGGTTCTCCTATAGGCCTCTTGCACATGGTGCTGATGTTTAAGCACTAACATTTGTGGATGTCATTTCAGACACTTGTTTTGCGCGTATTTGCACATTTTTATGTGCGTATTTGCATTCATGCGTACAATACATTCCTATGCATGTACATGCGCAAAATGCTGACTGGGAACGCAGTTCCCGCTATACTGAGCTTTTCCAAGCTGCCATGTGCAAGGCCATACACAGCCTCAGCTTTCATTTTACTTAACCACTTAAGGACCGGAAGGATTTCCCAGGCTAGGACCAGAGCACTTTTTCCGATTCGGCACTGCGTCGCTTTTACTGACAATTGCGCGGTCGTGCGACGTTGTACCCAAACAAAATTTGCGTCCTTTTTTCCCACAAATAGAGCTTTCTTTTGGTGGTATTTGATCGCCTCTGTGTCATTTCTGATCACCGCTTTAAACAAAAAAAGAGCGACAATTTTACAAAAAAACAATATCTCTTACTTTTTGCTAAAATACAAATCCAAAAAAATAAATGTATTCATCGGTTTTGGCCAATTTATATTCTTTCTCATAGTTGTGGTAAAAACAAAAAATCGCAATCAGCGTTTATTGATTGGTTTGCGCAAAAGTTGCAGCGTTTACAAACCATGAGAATTAATTTCTGACATTTTTTACAATTATTTTTTTTTTACTGGTAATGGCGGTGATCTGCGATTTTTATTGGGACTGCGATATTGGGGCGGACATGATGGACATTTTTGACACTTTTTTGAGACCAATGACATTTATACATTTATACCCACTGATTACTGTATAAATGTTATTGGCAGTGAAGGGGTTAACCTGGGGAGGGGGCGCTCTAGGGGTTAACTGTGTTCCCTGGGTGTGTTCTAACTGTGTGGGGGTTGGGCTGCCAGGGGCATCAGAGATCTAACTGATCCCAAGTACAGGGATCAGTAGATCTCTGACATGCTGCATGTCAGAACGGGGAACCGCCGTGTTTACATCGGTGGTTCCCCCTTCTGGCTCTGTCATGGCTCATCGTGAGTCGCTGGCGGACATCGAGTCTGCCCGACTCGCGGCCCCGCTCAGGGAGCATGTGGCGGGCATGAGCATGCACCGGCGGCACACGCTCGCTCCCTAGCAGCCGTACACTAAAGTGATAACTATAAGCGGCGATTCATGGGACAGTGCCACGCTGTCGCCGCTTAGAATCGTACGTCGGTCAGGGACCGGTTAACTATTTCGGATCAAAGCTTCAGCAAATGTAAACAAAGAGAACAGAGGCTGTGATCAGGCAAATTAAATTACAGCAGAGCCTGTGTTAAGAGCAGCTCCCAATCAGTGGCATCACTAGGAGGGTGCAGTGGGTGCGGACCGCACCTGGATGACACCCGCAAGAGGGGTGACACCAAGGGCGGACTGAGCCAGGCCGCTCTGATGCGCTGCTTCCGCCATAGACATGCAAGGCTGGGGGAAAAGCCACAGCTCCATCCACCTGCTCCTCTCCTACCCTTTTCTCCAATGACCGATCCCTCCTCTGCCCCCCTCTCTCTCCCTGCCCCTTTTCTCTCTGTCTCTCCCTGTCCCCCCTCTCTCTCCCTGTCCCCCCTCTCTCTCTCCCTCTCCCTGCCCCCTTTCTCTCTCCCTCTCTCTCCCTGCCCCCCTTTTCTCTCTCCCTGTCCCCTTCCCTCTCTCCCTGCCCCCCTTTTCTCTCTCCCTGTCCCCCTCTCCCTGCCCCCTCTCTCTCCACTCTCCCTCTCTCCCTTCCCCCCTCTATCTCTCCCTCCCCTCTCTTTCTCTCCCCCCTCTCTCTCTCCCCCCCTCTTCCAGCCCCCTCTCTCTCTCCCCCTCTTCCTGTCCCCTCTCTCCCTACCCTCCTTTATCTCCTTCTCTCTCTGCTCTCTCTCCCACAGGTTGCAAAAATTATTAGGGTAAGTTACCGCACCAGGTGACACCAACCCTAGTGACACCACTGCTCCATCACAATCTCAGTTCTCTGTTTACATTTGGTGAGGCTGTGATTGGGAGCAGTTCTCTTGCACACAGCTTTAGCTGCAAATTACAAGTAACACAATGGCTGGGGGAGGAGTTTTTGTTTCCTGGGCTGGGCAGATATCCAGGGAGAGCAGGATGACTTACAGGCAGCATCACTGAGTCCTCCCCTCTATTTCTAGAATGTACCGGAACCTTCTCGAAAAATGGGGGGGGGGGCGGGGGGAGTAAGGTGGAGCTGCCTGGAGTATTCTGAGGGCCCTGATTAATCCCCAAATGGGATTTGAGGGAGCTCCCCAGTCTGGGGGGGGGGGGGGGGGTGACCTTGGGCCTGGGCTCAGGTGCTGAAGGGACCTTATCAAACCCCATGGAGGTGTCCTGGCCAGGAGGCACTGGGAGCAAGGAGGACAGTGGGAGAACACTGCTGGGCAAGTCTCCAGGAGAACAGGAACAGCCAAGAGGGCTGGCGAGTGACACATAGTCAAGAGGACTGGGAGGCACGACTAAAAGGATTGAGATGGAGCAGTCTGGGATGGGTCCAGAGCCAGTCAGGAGGACTGTGGCACAGGCAGTGGAAAGCGGCAGCTGCAGCCAGGAGGGCTGGTAGTGCCTGAATAGGTGGTACTGGGAGCAGTAGCCACATATAGGACATCTAGCACTCTATTTTTTATACACCATAGGTGCCAGCGGTCCCTGCCTGCAAAGGGCATTCAATAAGATCCTACTGAGATTGTGCTGGGCCTGAAACCTGTGTTTGCTGGTCCTGGGAGTGATATATGTTCCCTTCCCCATGAAAGTTCAATTCCCCTAATAAAACAACAAACAAAGCTGCAAGCAGTGGCGGACATAATGCAGACGGCCCCCTAATCTACATGTGGGACGCCGGACGCATAGATTCCAATGTTTTTTTTTTTTGTTTGTTTTTTTAGAGATTCTAATAGACTTCAAAAAAGGGTGGGCTCAGGACGCAGATTGTTTTATTTGACACCCCCTCCCAAAAAATATACCACCAGCCGCCACTGGCTGGAAGTAGGGGGTAGTGCTACAGACGTATGCCACACAGTATATACTGTATATGGAAGCTGTTGCATCTGCCAAGGGATTTCCTGAGATGTAAACAGCTCTGCCACACAGAACAGCCCTGTCTGGCAGAGGAGGAGACCTGATTTGTCTATGCGTCAGTTAAGTAACAATTACAGGCCTTGTCCCTCCCATAGTCTGTGATTGGACAGGGAAGGGAGAAGTGGCAGACTGATGAGCTCATCTCTTTGTTGCTCTGTTCTCTTCTCCTATCAGCAGACCCCTCATTAGCATATGAGCACTGCGTCACAAATGATTGGCTCCTTGTTTTTCCTTTCTGTTCCCGCCTGATCTTTGCTGTAAAGAGGATTCAGATACGTATACTACTTGTATTTGAATAAATACTTTTAATTGTGTGAAAATTAACCCATAGCTATATTCATTTTTGTCTTTAACCACTTTCCGCCCGCGCGGATAGACATCCTTGTGTAATCTCGCTACTCACGGGCCCCCTGCAGCCTCTACTGTTTGCAGATCGGGATAAAGGGCCAATCACAGTGGCCCTTTACCACATGATCAGCTGTCAGCCAAAGGCTGATCACAAAAGTAAACAGAAGCCGATTATCGCCTTTTTTTTCTCCTCACGCTGACAGCATGAGGAGAAAAAGAGGAAAGCTGGTAAATGGCTTCTGTTACAGGGACATCGGTCCCAACATTGCTTCACCAGTGCTGCTAATCAGTGCCCACCAGTGCCACCCATCAGTGCCCATCAGTACTGCTAATCAGTGCTCACCAGTGCCACCTATCAGTGCCCCTAAGCGTGGCCAATCATTGCCCATAAGTGCCTCGCCATCGCCACCTATCAGTGCCTACTATCAGTGCCGCCTATCAGTGATGTCTATCAGTGCCCATCAGTGCTGCCTATCAGTACCACCTCTCAGTGCCCATCAGTGCCACCTATCAGTGTAGCCTCATCAGTGCCCATCACTGCAGCCTCATCAGCGTACATCAGTGAAGGAGAAACATTTCCTGTTTGCAAACTATGAAAAATGTGGTCTTTTTTGTTTCTTTAGCGAAAAATAAACACCCCAGTGGTGATTAAATACGCTGTACGACCACGCAATTGTCATTCAAAGTGTGACAGCGCTGAAAGCTGAAAATTGGCCTGGGCAGGAAGGGGGTAAAAGTGCCAAGTAAGCAAGTGATTAATATCTGCCTAGAGTTCAGATTGTAAATGCTGGCCCACCAACTGCTTATGCTCAACTTTCCTTCACAATGTTCGTTCACTGGTACAAAGTAAAGCACGCCATACTTCCAGGTATGGGTAAAAATGTGACAAAGTGCCTGATCATCCAATTACTAGGCTCAGACACTGTAATGTGGGGGTGGGAAAAGAGCCTTTAGCCCTGTGTAAGCTCTAGCCAGATTAATTTGGCTTTACCTTTTGAATCTAAAGGCCAAGCAGAGCAGTGGGGATATGTCGATATTTACACATCGACTATTTTTTTTAACCATTGTTATCAACTTATGTTGCATTCCTCATTCCAAGTGTCCCTATCCATAGGTGTGCACCCCAAATGTATTAACACATAGACAGTGTTAGTAGGGCAGTAGATGGTGTCAGTAGAGCAGTGGACTTATCAGTAGGGCAGAGGTTGGCGTCAGTAGGACAGTGGATGGTGTCAATAGTTTTTTATTTTTTTTATTATTTTGTACAATTTTTTTTAGGAGCCCTGTTGGAGGGCTTTGGTGAAATTTAAGCAGGGGAAATCTGCGCCGCTCAGGTGATTAGGGTGTGCCTAGGCACACCCCCTGCGCAAGCCTATGTCCCTATCATTGATATTGAAAGTTGATGACTGAATTAGAATTACATTTACCTCTAAAACTGACTTCAAACTCGTGTTAGATGCTTTAACAGGAAAATGGTCAACCAATCATGTCATCTATGAATAAATCAGTAAAGGGTCTTATGTCTCTGGATACTCAGCAACCGATAGTGCTGGACTCAAGGGGGAATACAATCAGTTGCGGGGACTGGATTTTCCCAGTCAATCCCCATTGCTCCTCCAAGATCAGGGCCAATGTTATATAATGATTGTCCTTCATGATAGCAGGCTCTTCCTATTGCTGCACAACATATGATCATCACACATTGCCCTAAGGGAAAATTGGCCTTTCATATTGAAAGTTGTTGGCCATGGTAAACCTTTGATGAAAAATAAGACTAGAGTGAAAGCTTCTTTCATTTGTTCCTATATGATGTTGACATTTTTTTCAAACATAGGAGACTTGCAGTAAATTTAAAATGTGAAGATTTGCTTATACACTGTATTGCTAAAAGTATTGGGACGCCTGTCTTTACACGCACATGAACTTTAATGGAATCCCAGTCTTAGGCTGGATTCACACCTATGCATCTTTAGTGCTTTTTGCATTTTGCAGATTTGCACTGCAGAAGATGTTCCATAGGAAACCATGTTAAATGGACTGTAGTGCAAATCTGCAAAATGCCCAAAACATTAAAAATGCATAGGTGTGAATCAGGCCTAAGTCTGTATGGTTCAATATTGAGTTGGCCCAACCTCTGCCGCTATAACAGCTTCAACTCTTCTGGGAAGGCTGTCCATAAGGTTTAGGATAGTCTATGGGAATGTTTGACCATTCTTCCAGAATTGCATTTGTGAGTTTAGGCACTGATGTTGGTCGAGAAGGCCTGGCTCGCAGTCTCTGCTCTAATTCATCCCAAAGGTGTTCTATCGGGTTGAGGTCAGGCCAGTCAAGTTCCTCCACCCCAAACTCACTCATCCATGTCTTTATGGACCTTGCTTTGCACACTGGAGCGCAGTCATGTTGGAACAGGAAGGGGCCACCCCCAAACTGTTCCCACAAAGATGGGAGCATGAAATTGTCCAAAATGTCTTGGTATGCTGACGCCTTAAGAGTTCCCTTCACTGGAACTAAGGGGCCAAACCCAACCCCTGAAAAACAACCCCACACCATAATCCGGGGAAGGACAAGGTTGTACTGACGCGAGGTCACACGTTTCGTTCCAGGTATTTCTGTACCTACTCACTCAAACCCCACCTCCTTGAACTGACCGGACTGGAGTTGGGCTATCTTGTGGAAACCCTACTTAATCTCGTCTCTGACGCTCGGTCCGGAAGAGCTGGTTGTAGTCACGGATTTGAGTGTTTACGTTAAGACCTTCTTACCAGTTTGTAAGGGTATCTGATAGGATTTGGAATACCTGTCGGAAGGGTCTTCTCAACTTCGACAATATCGCCGTCTCCAACCCGGTTGAGTTATAACTTGGTATGTCTGAA
>BLSH010059107.1:149317-162688 GCA_018402905.1 Glandirana rugosa | reverse complement strand
TATAACCAGCTCCTGTTTTTTAACATTAGGGAGAAGATCCACTATCATTTTTTGCAGAAATTGCTTCAAATCGCTATTTTTTACGTTTTCGGGTATTCCGCGAAATTTGACGTTGTTGCGTCTTGCACGGTCTTCTAGGTCGGAGACCTTTAGTTTTAGCTGTTTCAATTCCTCCTCCAAAGCAAAATGGTCATCTACAAGCTCATTATGAGCTTCTGTAAAGTCAGTCATTTTATTCTCAATGTAGTCTATTCTCTCCCCTAATTCTTCCGTTTCCTTTTTTACTTTATTCATGCATGTTTGCATGTCAAATTGAAGTGCACCTCTGAGAGAGAGTAGCATCTCTTTTAGATCAGTATCAAGTATGGCTGCACCTGTAGTTGGGAAAGAGTTTAACTTTTCTCCATAAGGGTTAATAGGAGCTGAGTTATCAGCATCCATGCTATTATCAGTCTCCTGTGTCTCAGATTCTAAAATCCTCCTCCTCTGTTTTAAGGGGCTGTTTATTTCAGCATGCAGAGGGTCATATTCTGTGCTCTGTTTTAGGTGAGCCTGCTCTTCTTCTCCCCCTTCTGCAGTTTCTCCCTGCTTGCCTGTGTGTGCTGTGCGGGAGGGGCCAGCACCATCTTGCCTATACTGTGATTCACAGGGGCTGTAAAAGGCTTCTAGTTTGCGGGGTTTATCCCGGGTTTTCCTTTTCCCCATCGGGATGAATGTGCTCACCTGTCCTTCCAGCTTCAAATTGTGCCCTTCGGGTCTCCGAATTGCCGCTGTAAATAGCTCCAGGGATCACGGTGTTCAGGAGCTCTATCACAGTGTGTCCATGCACTAGCTCGGCCAGACACGCCCCCCATGTCGGACCATTTTGACACTTTTTTGGGACCATTGGCATTTATACAGCGATCAGTGCTATAAAAATGCACTGATTACTGTGTAAATGCCATTGGCAGTGAAGAGGTTAACCTGCAGGGGGCGCTCTAAGGGTTAACAGTGTTCCCTGGGCGTGTTCTAACTGTATGGGGGCTTGCCTAGCTGGGGAAGGGAAGTGGTCACAGCCTTCATGTACGGGAAGGCTGTGATCACAGCCCTTCCCCCTCACACAGAACGGAGGTCCGTGTTTACTTACACGGACCTCCGCTCCTTCACTCCGGGGGGGGCATCGCGGGTGGCCGGCGGCAATCAAAGCCGCCGCACCCCCTCCCTGGCCCTCCCCGGACACAGTGAGCTCGCGGGCGCGCCTCCGGCGGCGCGCGCGCTCACTGTGCGCGATCTGGCGGCCGCCGTCATATGACGGCGATTCGCCTTACAGCGCCACTTTGCCGCCGTCAATTGCCGATTGACGGTCGGCAAGTGGTTAATAAGACACAGAAGTTGAATCCAACACATTTTTACTTCACCTACAGAAGATGTATTTCTAGTCTGGGTTCACACATATGCGAATTGGATGCGGGTTTCCAGGAGACTGTGACCGGTGTCGGTTCACACAGCTCCGGGGCGGCCGAGGTGCTGTGCATATTTGTCTCTCTTTTCAAGTGCAAATTAAGGCAAAATTTGGACCTGATTTGCACCTGAATCGGTGTACAGGGATGCGCCGGACCCCGTGCTGGGACCCGCCACTGCATCAGTGTGACCCCTGCCTTACTTCAAGATGCTTTTCCAGTCCTGTGAGGTGTAAGAAGGCATTGACTTTCCTAATCCCTGTCTCTGAGAAGAACTAACAGTGAGCTGAGGGAACATGGAAGATGTGGGTAGGGTCTTGCTAGGACTAACTAGCACTAAACAGGAGGGGTGGATAGAGAGAGAAACCAATATCACAATAGTAAACAAATTGCAGTGGCCTGAAACTGCCACTAGATGTCAGTATACTACAGAAAAATAACCTAATGCAGTTCAATACAACACAGAAAAATGCATGAAAGTGGAGCAGAACAGCAAATTTCCCCCGGGGGCACACAGGCAGGAGAGAAAAAAATGACAGGGCTTTAAAGCCTTTATTACTCAACACAGAAAATAAGGTTTTGGCTTTACATACACTTTTCATGTATTCCTAAAACCCACTTGGCTAGCTTAAACTCCAACCTAGAATTTTCTCTTGGCTGCTCTTGCATCCCTTAACTTTATAATCTTCACCATCCGGAAGGTCAACTTTTAATCGCTTGTGGAGCGCCCACTGTAGATATACTGCGGCAAGGCAGCCGCTCTGTGCCACGTCACATACCTAGTACATGATCTGACACTTCCGGTCCTGGGGTGTACACTGCAGGCAACCCACTGCCACTGTGATTGGACACAGCAGGAGCAAATCAACAGGTCCAGCAGACGCAATGTTCACCGGGACCCACTGATCGTTCGGGAGACAGGCAGAGTGGCAATATGTCTATGTAAACAAGGCAGAACGCCGTTCTGTAAGAGGGGAATTTACTGATCCTGTGTTTCTGCTAAGGAGGAACACAGATCTCTACCTTACCCCAGTCAAATCACCTCTCCCACAGTTAGTAAGCACTCCATAGGAACACATTTAACCACTTGCTTACTGGGCACTTAAACCCCCCTCCTGCCCAGACCAATTTTCAGCTTTCAGCGCTCTCACACTTTGAATGACAATTGCGCGGTCATGCAACACTGTACCCATATGAATTTTTTATCTTTTTCCCCCCATAAATGGAACTTTCTTTTGGTGGTATTTAATAATTTCTGGGTTTTTTTATTGTTTGCTAAAAAAACAAACATAAAGACCGATAATTTTGAAAAAACCCCCCTGAAAACAGGTAATTTTTTTCCTTCGCTGATGTGCGCTGATGAGGTGGCACTGATAGGCTGCACTGATAGGTGGCACTGATGAGGCGGCACTGATGGGTGGCACTGATAAGGGGCACTGAAGTGCACTGATAAGCGGCACTGATGGGTGGTACTTTTGGGCACTGATGGGTGGCACTAATGGGCACTGGTAGGTGACGCGGATAGGCAGCACTGATCAGTGGCACTGATGGGCATTGATTTGTAGCATTGGTGGGAAAAGGTAGGTGGCACTGGTGGGCACTGGTAGGTGGCACTGTGGGCTCAGGTAGGTGGCAATGTGGGCACTGGTAGGTGGCAATGTGGGCATTGGTAGATGGCTCTGGTGGGTTCTGGCAGGTGGCACTGGTTGGTAATGATAGCTGGCACTGGTGTGCACAGGCGAGCCACCTGCGGCTCTTCTGTCTACATCATGTGATCAGCTGTCATTGGCTGACAGCTGATCATGTGGTAAGGGGGCGGGATCACAGAGGGCACCGCATGCGTACCATAGTCTGTAGGCGCTATATAATTTGCGTAAACTAATCAATATACGCTTATTGGGATTTTTACCAAAAGCAGAATATATATTGGCCTAAATTGAAGAAGACATTTTATTTATTTATTTATTATTATTTATTTATTTATTTTATTGGATGTTTTATAGCAGAAAGTAAAAAATATAGTTTTTTTTTTTCCAAATTGTCGCTCTTTTTTTTTTGTTTATAGTACAAAAAATAAAAAATGTAGAGGTGATCAAATACCACCAAAACAAAGCTCTATTTGTGGGAAAAAAAGGACATCAATTTTTATTTGGGTACAGCGCCACACGACTACGCAATTGTCAGTTAATGTAACGTAGTGCCGTATCACTAAAAATGGCCTGGTCATTAAGGGGGTAAGATTCTTCCGGGGCTGAATTGGTTAAACTGTGAACGGCTGTGCTGTGCCATGGTATCCATGCCTTTTAGGTCCGAATCACATCTATGCATATTGCTTTTGAACGTTCCTGCAGTGCTTTTTGCGTTTTTTTTTTTACCGCATTGTTGCCACGATTTTGCAGCAATTTTTTTTTTGGGGGGGGGGGGACTTTGCCGCTCTGCAGATTTAAAAATGCAAAACACAAATCCCTGCAAAATCGTGGTAAAAACACATCAAAAACGCAGGACTTGCATTTTTCTTGCATGCTCATTGTAGTCTATTACATGCAAAACGCTGCATTTTGCATGGAAAAAAAGTCCCCGACCCTTACCAAAAGCGCACGTGCACAAAAAAGCATTGATGTGAACATCTTCAATAGGAACCCATGTTAAAAAAATTTCCCTGCATTTCTGCTAAATGCATCAAAAAACGCATTTGTGTGAATTGAGCCTTAAGGCTTGTACATACGGTGCAAATTTTTGTTCGACAGCCTGTCGTCCGAAATTCTTACCGTTAGCCGATTTTGATTTTTCGTCAGACAAAAGCTGGATGTGCAGGCTAGAAATTTTTTGTTGTATGACAACGCCGCGTCTGATTTTTGTTTCGTTACACGGCCGAAACTACGCATGCTCAGAAACGAAAAAGATGCAAAAATATTCAAACCACTGCGGTCGTACAAACATTTTCGTGTTGTTAGTACGCTCTTCACTTTCGACGTGAGACAAACATCCAACAAAAAACGGACGTTCTGTTGTCTAAAAATCTAAGCGTGTGTACGAGGCTTTAGGCTCCATTCACACAAATGCATTTTTTGATGAATTTTGCAGAAATGCAGGGAATTTTTTTTAACATGAGTTCCTATGGAACGCGTTCACATCAATGCATTTTTGTGCTTTCGCGTTTTTGGAAAGGGTCGGGGACTTTTTTCCCGCAAAATGCTGCGTTTTGCATGTAATAGACTTCAATGGGCATGCAAGAAAAACGCAAGTGCTGCGCTTTTTATGCGTTTTTACCGCGATTTGTGTTTCGCGGTTTTAGATCTTCTAAAGTTGGGTTAATACCGCGTTAAAGTGCTAAGTGCATATGGACAGCAGCGACAAGCCAAAAATTGTAAACCTATAAAATGTCGCGCTAACGTGAATATTCAAAAACACACATAATTGATATGAAACAGTGCATAAAAAATTGTTCACAAATAATAGTCCAACATCAGTCAAAAATGGCTGAGTGATAAGTTCATCAATAGGTGCTCATAGATTACCTGATATCGTGAAAGAAGCTTGGTGCAAACAAATAAATGGTGTTCCCAACGCAAGAAAGAACCTAAACATTCAGGTATAAGTCCAATTTGTAGATGTTTCTCACAGATCCACCACCAGACACAGTGCTCCACCTCTAGTGCAAGAGCCAAAAAAAATGGGTACTCCTTACCAGATAAAATAGACCCACTATCTCTAGTAAGGTCACATAAGTAGGCACATAGGGTGGCAGGTGTGCCTGGGCACACCCTAATCACCCTTTACTTTGCATATTCCCCCTGCTGCCTGGCTGCAATGAAAGGGACTGGGGAATCTCTGTCCTCAGTCTCTTTCTCTGTCTCAAAAGTGAGACATCAGGGGTCTGTTTAGACCCCTGATATTTCACCAAATCCTCCCAGCAGGGCTCCTAAAAAAAATTGTAAAAAAAATAATAAAATATAATATTGTAAAAAAATAATAAAAAAACAAAATTGTAAAAAATGTAATACAATAAAAATAAACTACTGACACCGTCCTCTGCCCATCTGACATATATACACACACACTCCTGTTTGTTTGCGCTTTGTGGTGCTCACCCTAATGCAATAGTCTGCGCACGCCTATGGCCGGCAGATATCACCTTCTGCGAAGAAAACGTTCAACCGTCAGGCTGTCTGGGGGTGTAGAGTCTCAGGGGTCAATAGAGTTCCTCCAATCCCGGCCCCCAGGCACGTTGGTATATAAAGGAAGAAAGGGACCCAAATAGTCTAATTCCGTAACACAATTTATTAAAACAAATGAAAAATGGTTCTCACAAACATCCGTTAAAATCTCGCATGTAAAAATGGTCTTTGCCGGGAAACATTCAACAACTATATCGTCCGCCCTTTCGGGATCGTGTGGGCGTGGTGGCGTCAAAACGTAGTTCCGCCCTACATGTTTCGTCACACATGACGTCTTCCTGGAGTGGTTTTGATGCGTTTTTACAGCATTTTTGCCGCGATTTGTGTTTCGCATTTTTAGATCTGCCTAGCAACAAAATCCCCCCCCCCCCCCCAAAAAAAGCAAAACTTGAATCGTGGAACGCATCAAAAACACTGTAAAAACCACAGAAAGCACAGCAAAAAGCACTGAAAAAACGCTGAAAAGCAAAATGCATTGATGTCAATCGAGGCTAAGATAAGCTGGTTTCACGAAAATAGTAGGTAATAGAATACTGGGGTTGATTTATTAAGGCTCAATGCACACTGGACGTTCTATATAGTCGTCGGATTTCTGGCAGAAAAACGCTGCTTTTATAGCTAGCTTTTATCAGCGTTTTGTAATAGCATTTATGTGCATTTATCGGCGTCAGCGTTTGAGTGTTTTTTCTTTAACCGCTTGCCGACCGCTGGTCGGCAATTGACGGCGACAAAGTGGCTCTGTAACGCAAATCGCCGTCATAAGACGGCGGGCGCGATACAGAGCCACTGTGAGCGCGCGCGCTCACTGTGTTCGGGGGGGGGCCAGGGAGCGGGTGCGGCGGCTTCGATTGCCGCCGGCCACCCGCGATGCCCCCCCCGGAGTGAAGGAGCGGAGGTCCGTGTAAGTAAACACGGACCTCCGCTCTGTGTGAGGGGGAAGGGCTGTGACCACTTCCCTTCCCCAGCTAGGCAAGCCCCCCTATAGTTAGAACACGCCCAGGGAACATAGTTAACCCTTAGCGCGCCCCCTGCAGGTTAACCCCTTCACTGCCAATGGCATTTACACAGTAATCAGTGCATTTTTATAGCACTGATCACTGTATAAATGCCAATGGTCCCAAAAAAGTGTCAAAACGTTCCGACATGTCCGCCCCAATATCGCAGTACCGATAAAAATCGCCGCCATTACTAGTAAAAAATAAAAAAAAATAAAAACCCCAAAAATGAATTCTCATCATCCGTAAACGCGACCACTTTTGCCGATTGCGATTTTTTTTATCGCAAATATGAGGAAGAATATAAATCGGCCAAAAACGGTGAAAAAAAATGTGTTTTTATATTTTTTTTTGGATTTGTATTTTAGCAAAAAGTAAGAAATTTGTTTTTTTTTGCAAAATTGTCGCTCTTCTTTTGTTTATAGCGGCGATCAGAAATGACGCAGAGGTGATCAAATACCACCAAAAGAAAGCTCTATTTGTGGGAAAAAAAGGACGCAAATTTCGTTTGGGTACAACGCCGCACGACCGCGCAATTGTCAGTTAAAGCGACGCAGTGCCGAATCGCAAAAAGGGCTCCGGTCCTAAAGCTGGAAATCCTTCCGGGGCTGAAGTGGTTAAACTTCATTAGCTTCACTACAAAAAACGCCGGATGCCTATAAGCGGCCATTTAACGGCATTTATCGGCGTCCAGCATTGTTTGTGGTCAGAAGAACGACTCTTGACGCCAATTCAGGGCATTCAGATAACAGCCCAAAAACGCCACTGCCGTTAAACAACAATAAACGCCCACGTGTGCATGGACACATAGGATAACATAAAGGGGCATTTTTGGGCTGTTAAAAAAAATGCCCAAACGACCATAAATGGCCGTTTATCAGCTTCAGTGTGCATGGAGGCTGGGTTCACATTATCTGACATTTAAACGGTGCGACGTTGATCCTACTTTGCTGTGCGATTTACGGTCCTATATCGGGTC
This sequence comes from Glandirana rugosa, assembly GCA_018402905.1. Taxonomy (NCBI): domain Eukaryota; kingdom Metazoa; phylum Chordata; class Amphibia; order Anura; family Ranidae; genus Glandirana; species Glandirana rugosa. Next base: position 155,097 of record BLSH010059107.1, on the reverse strand, counting down.
AAAGTCGGACCGATTTTCTGTGAACAGGGATCCCACTTTGATCCCAACAATGCCAGGCACCTTGTGCTCTGGGGATCTTGAAGGGGAACTCCAAGCCAAATTAAAAAAAAAAACAGCATGGGGTCCCCCTCCAGGAGCATACCAGGCCCTTTGGTCTAGTATGGATTTTAAGGGGAACCCGTGCCAATTTTTTTTTAAAAATGACGTGGGGTTCCCCCCAAAATCCATACCAGACCAAAGGGCCTGGTATGCTCCTGGAGGGGGACCCCATGCCAGTTTTGTTTTTTAAATTTGGCGTGGAGTTCCCCTTCAAGATCCACAGAGCACAAGTCGCATGCCAAAGTCAGATCAGTGAAGACAACAATCTGACTTCAATGCCTTTCAATGGGCTAAATTAGGATCAAAGCCGGACAAAAGTAGTACAGGAACCTTTTTCAAAGTCGGTCCGACTTTGAAAAACACAAGTCGGAGCAGTTAAGACGGCTCTCATAGGGAATCATTGTTTTTGCGACTTGTGCTCCTAATGTCGGTCCGAGAATCGGACTAGCGTGAACCCAGCCTAACACTGGAGCACTCAGAATCTGGTGCAGCTGTGCATTGTGGCCAATCAGCTTCTAATTTCATTTTGTTCAACTAAGAGCCGGTTCACACTACAGCGACTTGGGAGGCGACTTGTGTCGCTCCAAGTCGCTTGCCAAGTGAAATCCCATAGAAGTGAATGTGAGCGGTCTAAATATACACTACTGAAGTCGCTCCGACTTCAGAAAAGGTTCTTGTACTACTTTGAGGCGACTTCTATCCGACTTGTGCCCATAGAAATCAATGGAAGTCGCCTCCAAGTCGGATCCCCCATCTAAACAGAAGCGACTTCACAGTGAAAAGAATAGAATTTATTTTAGGGAAACCCCCTGCCTCCCTTCTCCGATTGGCCACAGCAAAGTCGCCTGGCATGAAGTCGCGCTATAAGTTGCCCAAAGTCGCGCTGAAGTTGCTTTCAAATCGCCTAACAAAGTCGCCCCGCAAGTCGGATCTCCCCTGTGTGAACCGGCTCTAAGATTTGGCAATAAAACCTGGAAGCTGATTGGTTTCTATGCAGAGCTGCACAGGATTTTGACCTTAGTCCTATATCGGGGTCCCGTTCTGGGGTAACCCCAAACTTGGTGTAATGATTGCATCTGACGTGTATGGTCTCACTTCCAACTTCTCACTGGCCAAAGACCACAAGGCCCAACCTCCTCCTGTCTATATCCCCTGTCAATGGGAAGTGGCACAGGCAGAGAGAAGGCAAACCACAGCACGCCATTAACCCCTGAGCCACCAAATATTAACCCATTTGTGTCAAATACCACTGGCATCTGCCTATGCAAACAAAACCTTTTTTTTTAAGTGTTGGATGAAGCGGGAAAGGTTGGTCCCAGTGTCAGGTTTTTCTTGCTGTCCGTGTTCCCGTTAGGGTTGCCATCTCATCCCTTTAATCCAGGACACATATGAATTACACAGGTTCTGTGGCTGATTAAGGTGGTAATTAAACTCACTTGGTGCCTCATCTGCATTAAATTAGCCTCAGAACAACCTGTGTAATTCATATGTGTCCTGGATTAAAGGGATGATGTGGCAACCTTAGTTCCCGTTGGGAATATTCACCCCTCTATATGCACTGCTGACCATTGTAACTGAGAAATAAAGTCAGAGGAACTCTTCTAATGGACACACTTGTTTAAAAGGGAAATTTCTCTGAATTTGGGAGATTTCCTCTAATGTCCTGTTGCATCCTTGGGATGGGAAGTGAAGGCAAATTTCTTCAGTGGTACACAGACAGCAAGAACTGAAAAAAAAAAACAACAACCCGTTAGGGCAGTGTTCCCCAACCCTGTCCTCAAGGCCCACCAACAGGTCATGTTTTCAGGATTTCCATTATTTTGCACAGGTGATTTGATCAGTTTCACTGGCTTAGTAATTACCACAGCTGATTCATCTGAGGGAAATCCTGAAAACATGACCTGTTGGTGGGCCTTGAGGACTGGGTTGGGGAACACTGCGTTAGGGGCTTTAACCCTTCGATATTCAAAACAGCAACACAAATATGTTTTGGCTATAGATCCACTTACAAACGTATTTAAACCCAAAAACAAGAATGCAATAGCTATCAAATTTCCACTCCTCAGATATGGTGACCGCATTTGTTTTATTTTTTTCAGGCTTTTTTATGCTTCCTTTTTTATCTAGTGATCCTGCAAACAACACACTTCTTATCTGGCTTTGTGGCTACACGCGTTTCCACTGTATCTATGGAGGGAGCCATGGTTGTTACACATCCTGGGCTTAAAACTAGGGTTGCCACCCGTCCAGGAATCACCCGGACAGTCCGGGTTTTGAATCATGTGTCCAGGATTCAGATAGGGTTGCCACATCATCCCTTTAACCAATTCCACACTGCCTACCGCATATTTACGGCAACAGTGTGGACGACGGCCGCGAACCGCCGTAAAAAGACGGCGATCTGCGGATGGCCGCTAGGGGGCGCCCGCCCGCCGCACTCCTGAGGAGTGTGCCCGCAGCTCGGGAGTAACCCGATGTCCGCCGGCGAGCCGCGATGAGTGGCCACAGGCAAAGAACGGGGAACCGCCGATGTAAACACGGCGGTTCCCCATTCTGACAGTGCGGGCATGGGTGATCTACTGATCCCTGTCACTGGAATCAGTTATATCTCTCATGCCCATGGTAGCCCAGCCCCCCCACAGTAAGAACACACCCAGGGAACACACTTAACCCCTAGCTCTCACCCCCAGGTTAACCCCTTCACTGCCAATGACATTTATACAGTAATCAGTGGACATTTACATTTCTGATCGCTGAATAAATGTCATTGGTCCTAAAAAAGTGTGAAAAATGTCCGACATGTCCGCCCCAATATCGCAGTCCCGCTAAAAATCTCAGATCGCCGCCATTACTAGTCAAAAAAATAAAAATAAATAAAAACCCCAGAAATGAATTCTCACCATCCGTAAACGCTGCCATTTTTGCGCAATCAAATCAATAAACGCCGATTGCAATTTTTTTTTTTATCACAAATATGAGGAAGAATATAAATCGGTCAAAACCGGTGAAAAAAAATGTCTTTTTATATTTTTTTTTTTGGATTTGAATTTTAGGAAAAAGTAAGAAATTTGTTTTTTTTGCAAAATGGTTGCTCTTCTTTTGTTTATAGCGGCGATCAGAAATGACGCAGAGGGGATCAAATACCACCAAAAGAAAGTTCTATTTGTGGGAAAAAAAGGACGCAAATTTCGTTTGGGTACAACGTCGCACGACCGCACAATTGTCAGTTAAAGCGACGCAGCGCCGAATCTCAAAAAGTGCTCTGGTCCTAAACTGGGAAATTCTTCCGGAGGTGAAGTGGTTAATCCAGGACACATATGAATTACACAGGTTGTTCTGTGGCTGATTAGGGTGGTAATTAAACTCACTTGGTGCCTCATCTGCATTAAATTAGCTTCAGAACAACCTGTGTAATTCATGTGTGTCCGGGATTAAAGGGATGATGTGGCAACCCTAGTTTCAGACCGTCTGAAACCCGGACACAGTATTCAGGCCTCCTCCCTGTCACAGTCGGTTTTAAACCTAGACAGGGGGCAGCATATACAGGAACTGATCCCCTCCATTTTCTGAAAGCCTGCTTCTCCTCCTCTCCCATCAGCATTCAGCAGCTGCAGGAGGGAAATGGAGGCGATTGGTTCTTGTATATGCTGCCCCCCGTCCAGGTACCTCTTATTTCTGCTGCCTAGGCCCATGTGTTCCCCATGTCCCTCCCAGGATGGGGAGTGGGGAAGGGGCTGATAAAGTTGTAATTTACTGGCCCCTTTGTTTTCTGAATGAACTCAGTGAGGGATCAGTACTGATTCCTCATTGTGTTCATTCATAACTGAAGTATAGTAAACAACATTCCTCCTGAAAAAAAAATAAAAAATTGCTGTGCACCCCTAAAGCATTCGGATTTAGCTTGAAGACAAGGTGGTAACACTCATTCAAAAGTGTCTCCATTTGTTCATCACCATTGCATGGTTGGTTTATGGGATTAGTAGTTTACACAATAAGGATAAGGATTATTTTTATCATTGTCTTTTCAGCCCACAAGAAGAGATAAAGACACAATATTTCTGGCTAGATTACGCAGTTATTTTCTGTACTTGCTGAAAATGGTCTGACAAACTGAAAGCAAATACAGCCACCACATCGAAGGACTGGAAAACTGCAGTATATTTCATATCTTTGTTTTTATATTTAACCACTTCAGCCCCGGAAGGATTTCCCACTTTAGGACCAGAGCACTTTTTGCGATTCGGCATTGCGTCGCTTTAACTGACAATTGCGCAACGTTGTACCCAAACTAAATTGACACCCTTTTTCCCCACAAATAGAGCTTTCTCTTGGTGGTGTTTGATCCCCTCTGCGTCACTTCTGATCACCGCTATAAACAAAAAAAGAGCGACAATTTTGAAAAAAAAAAAAATTTTTTTGACTTTTTGCTATAATAAATGTCCAAAAAAAAAAAAAGAAAAAAACAAATGTATTCGTCAATCGGCGTTTATTGATTGGTTTGTGCAAAAGTTGTCGCGTTTACAAACCATGAAAAAGAATTTATGGTTTTTACAAATTTTTTTTTTTTTTTTACTTGTAATGGCGGCGGATTTGTGATTTTTAGCGGGACTGCAATATTGCGGCGATATGTTGGACATTTTTCACACTTTTTGGGGACCATTGACATTTATACAGCGATCAGAAATGTAAATATCCACTAATTACTGTATAAATGTCATTGGCAGTGAAGGGGTTAAACTGCAGGGGGCAATGAAAGGGTTAACTGTGTTCCCTAGGGGTTTTCTAACTGTGAGGGGGTTGGGCTGCCAGGGGCATAAGAGATCTAACTGATCCCGAGTACAGGGATCAGTAGATCTGTCATGCCGCCTGACACAGCGAGTAACCGCCGTGTTTACAGCAACCCGCGGCCCCACTCAGGGAGTGTGTGGCGGGCATGAGAGCGCGCCAACAGCAGCGCGCGCTCGCCCCCTAGCCGTGCGTCCGCGGATCACCGTTTATAGACGATTCGTGCTACGCTGCCACTCTGCAGCAGTAAGTGTATGCAACGCGGTCCGGAAGTGGTTCAATACCCTGTAATAGGATGTTCATATCACCTTGTTTCATCTATGAAAAGTGAGTTAGATGCGGATAATTTTTTGGGAGCCATAGCTCTTCAAGAGAGTGAAGATATGACTATCCACTGACCAAGCAGATAAGTATTCTTGATCTTCTTTTGCAGGTACCTTTAAAAAAAATTCTGCGACAGAATCACTTTAACTGTTTAATATGGAAGTTATGTTTTTCATGACTGTGACATTTGTCCAACTATTCTCTCTCTTGGAAAGACAGAAGTGCTTGTGTAGCACCCTCTAGTGTGTTACTAGATCAGTGCCGGAAAATTCAAGTATGACTCATGGTTATCTAGTGAGTCTGAAATTGGGTTAGGGTTACTGCAGGTTAGGCTGGATAGCTCCACAGAGTCAGGTCTCTGGTACCTCCAGGGGAGGGCTGGGCCAGGGGGCAGGGTGGCAATTGCCCCCCAGGCCATCCTAACTTACATTCAAAATGGCCGACGGCCGCTGCTGCTCACACTTTTTTCTTCTTGTGGAGGAAGGAAGTAGGGGCCAGGGGCGCAGCCACCAACTAACTGCAGGCAAAGGGGGGGGGGCACTGGTGAGGCTGGAAGGTATAATTTGTCAATT
>BLSH010059107.1:113454-149307 GCA_018402905.1 Glandirana rugosa | reverse complement strand
GGGGGGGGGGCACTGGTGAGGCTGCATTGATGGGCACTGGTGAGGCTGCATCAGTGGGCACTGGTGAGGCTGCATTGGTGGGTGGTGAGGCTGCATTGATGGGCACTGGTGAGGCTGCATCGGTGGGTGGTGAGGCTGCATTGATGGGCACTGGTGAGGCTGCATTGGTGGGTGGTGAGGCTGCATTGATGGGCACTAGTGAGGCTGCATCGGTGGGCACTGGTGAGGCTGCATTGGTGGGTGGGGAGGCTGCATTGATGGGCACTGGTGAGGCTGCATTGGTGGGTGGTGAGGCTGCATTGATGGGCACTGGTGAGGCTGCATTGGTGGGTGGTGAGGCTGCATTGATGGACACTGGTGAGGCTGCATTGGTGGATGGTGAGGCTGCATTGATGGGCACTGGTGAGGCTGCATTGGTGGGTGGTGAGGCTGCATTGATGGGCACTAGCGAGGCTGCATTGGTGGATGGTGAGGCTGCATTGATGCATTCTTTATTAAAGCTCCTTTGTTGCTATTAACATTAAATGATGTTACCACATTGTATCATATTTGTCTTGCTTCATAACATCAATATCCATTCTAAAACCAGGTGGGCATGGATGGTGAGCTGATTCGGTGGTTCAATGGGCCACTTGACTGGACTTGCCCCCCAGGCCTAAGGCTGCCAGCCCTCCCCTGGGTACCTCCCCCTGGATCTAGAAGTTTGAAGAAACTTCTAGAAGTTAGTGGGCGGAGGCCAGGAAGACCTGATCCTCAGAATTCAGAGAACTTACCAATCCGCAGGCAGAATGTCCTGGCAGGGTGGCTGTGTCAGCCCTTAAAAATGGTGGAGCCATACTAGCAGGGGAGTCGGGGGAAGATGGAACACTGAGGAGACTGTTGGTGGCCTAGGAGGGGACCACTGATGCTGGGCTTGGGCTGGCTTGGGAAGATCCTATAAGTGTCTCGGTTTGAAGAGGAATCTTGCCTAGGGTGCAAAGAGGACAGTGTGAGTACATCAGCAGACCCAGGGATTCACAATGGGAGAGACTACCACATGTAGCAAGCTTTCAGGAGGACAGCGCTGTGCTTAACCCTTCCTATTCCTTGCCCTGGGAGATCTTTGGAGCAGCCAGGTTGGCTGATTGACAAGCAGCCAGAAGGTCTGGTAGTTCCTGCAGGCAGTAGAGCTGGGAAGCCGTATCTACAGAGGAGAGGTGATACTCCTGTATGCAGTTCACACCATACTGTGCTATTTTCTAAAGGGACTGAGAGTTCCTAGTTCTCAAGGGCTTTTGTTTTTGATTACTAAGGACTGTCAGTGTCCAGGAAGGAGGACAGTTCAGGATTGTGTACATAGGAAGGAAGTTGTCCCCGTTTATTGTTTCAGTCAAGCTGGGCATCCCATAATTCATATTCCCTATCCAAGGTATTACCCTTAATAAAACAACAAAACCAAGTTTAGAGACTGTTTCTTGTGTCTGGCTAGAAGTGAAAAATGCGTGTTACCTGGCTGTGCAAGAGTAGGGGAGCCAGTTACAAGCAGCCCCTGTGGGGGGTAGTGCTACACTTGTATTAAAATGGTACTCTGCATTGTCTTGGCATTGAAGGAACAAAGTGCAATAGCAACTTATTCCTATAAAGTCAGCACTTTCACCTTTGCTTTTATACCTGCATGAGCCACTATAATTACAACACCTCTGATAGAGTAACATGACATTTACTGTCACTATAATAAAGATTTACATAGTAAATGAAGCAATACCTGTAAAAGAAGACTGTAATTACTTTCTTTCTTTTCATGCCACTTAGCATCATTTAGAGTCAGATACATTTTTTAAGTCCACTGGACATCCAGGAGTGTTGACCTCCTGGGACCCCCCCCCCAGCTGGCTGCTGGAGGGTCTATTGATGTTGGCTATTGGAAGTATATTGTTGCTGGAGGGGCTATTGATGCTGGCCATTGGGAGTGTATTGTTGCTGGGGGGATCTATTGTTGCTGGGGGCGTTCGTTGTTGCTGCCTACAGGGGATTTATTTTATTGCCTTTTCATTTTTCATTAACAAATTCTATACAAATTACTTTGCACCTCAAAATGATATTTGGTTCTGTATTTTCTGAAAGGGGTGTAGCGATGGCCCCGACCCCTGAAGACCCAATGATGACCTCCAGAGCCAGGGACAGCTGACATTCATCTTCACAGGGTGGGTTACTAGGTATGGTGGGTGCAGATAGAAGACTTGAGCTGGGTGCCAAACACTTTGATGATGCAGAACAAAAGAGATTTTTTTTCTCTTAAAGAACGGTGGAGAGAGGGTTAGGGCCAGGACACCCTTTGGATAGGTGAAAAAGCACTTAGCAGACTCGGAGAATCACAAAAATAGGACGCTAAGGTAGTTGTATAGTGCCACAGGCCTTCCAACTGAACTGTGCCTGCCAAGAACTATTTCCTTTGGTATTGAACTTGTATTTCTGACTTCAACGCAGATTGATACACATACCAAACTTGGTATCCCCATTGTGCAGACCTGGCCTCCATCTCACAGCTTCCTGCTGCAGCTTCATGAACTTGAACTCAGTCTCTTAACAAGACTCCTTGGACTCCCACTGCCACTGGGTCCTTTGAACTTCACACAGCCGACTGCTGTATCCTCCAATTGTCCCCACGCCAATTTGCTGGGTCCCTTCCTCGACTCTTCAGCCCAACTGCTGAACTCTCTTGCAAGCGTCACCCCCTCTATCCTGCTGGGTTCCTAGCTTGACTTCCACTGAGACTTTCCCAACTTCTCCACCCATTTCCCAAAATCCCACATGCCTGATCCCCCCAGGAAGCTGACACTGCACAGCGCTAATCACAGGCAGTGAGACCTTTCCCATTCCGCAGCCGCACAGATTGGGAAATGTTTCACTGCCTGTGATTAGCAGTGTGCAATAGTGTCAGCTTCCTGGGGGGATCGGGCATGTGGGTTTTCGAACACGTCTGAGCCCATCTCTAGTATGTAGGCAGGTGCAGTCTGTTGTCTCCACTGCAGGTGGCGCTCAACCGCAGTGGCAATACAGAGGGATAAGTAGTCAAGAGGAGCATGGTTCCTCTATGGTTTCCTGAGTAACTGGGGCAGTGATCTGATTGGATGCTGTTTGCCCACGTGACTCTGGTGGCCATCTTGGGTGTGGTACAGTCTATTTAGGCCCCTGGGTTTGGCATGCATTTATGTGTAGGTAGTGTAGGGACAGGTCACCCATCTGCCAAGGACAGTATTAGCGGCAGGGAGAGGTTCCAGACGAGTAGGGAATGTTTAGGGCTCCGCAATCTCCTTAGACATCCTCCCGTGTGGGCATATAATGTCCAAGCTGCATTCCATCCCTCCAGACAGATGCTGCCAGTTCAGCTGATACGCGGTGTTGGCATCCGTGAGTGTTCCTGGTTGGGCCTTCTACCACCAGATTTGCTGTGAACTATTTGCCTTTAATTTAATACCAGTTCTAATAACTGCATCAGGACTATGTGTTGGTTTTGGCCACCACACCATGCTGCTCTCATCCACAAGCACAACATAAATTATAAAATGGGACATTTACTCCTAACCAAAAAAGTGCAAAGTGGTGTCACTGTAGCCTGAGCAAGGGGTCTTTAGAGGTCAAGAAACGTTATATTTTGTACCATGGTGGTGACAAATAAATGTTCCATTTTGTTGTTTATGACATGCTGGTGACACTTTGAATTTGAAGACTGACGTAGGCCACCGCAACCCAAACTATTGTCCATTGGGGAGAACTGAGGCAGTTGTCCGTTTACTACAGAAAGTCAGGATCTTCAGAATCTTTTAGGATCTATGTTTTTTTTTTTTGTAATTAAACATAGGGAAATGTGCATTTATTGCAATGATGCATTGAACATGAATAATGCTGCTGTTCACATGGTACAATACTGTGCTGGGGTCCACAGTCCCACTGCTTGGTCCAGTTTGCCATTCATTCGGTGCACTTCTGACTTGAATTTGTCAGTCCCGCTTGCCTGGCCTGTTCTTCTGTTTCCTCCTGTACTCTCCTGTTCCATGATACAGCCTGCTCTGGAGTGCTCTGCAGCTTTAAGGGCCGGTTCACACTTGAGCGGCGCGATGCGGCGCGACTTGCCAGGGCGAAGCAAGTCACCCCGCTTGAGGAGGCGATCTCAACGCGGCTTGTGAGGAGACTTCTATCATAGAAGTCAATGTAAGCCGCGCTGAGGTCACCCTGAAAATAGTGCAGGAACCATTTTTCTAAGGCGGAGCGAAGCGATTCACTCCTATTAGAACGGTTCCATTGCACAGCATTGAGGCGAATTGTCTCCTGACAATTCGCCTAGATGTGAACGGGCCGCGAAGTCGCGCCGCTCAAGTGTGAACTGGCCCTACTGCTCTGTACACACGATACAACGGTCGTATGACCACTTGTTGGTACGACCAAGTTTTCTAGTCTGCTCATACAACTCCCTTGTACGACAGTCGTATGTCGACTGTTCTAATCGCGCATACGAACGATCGTTTTCGCATACAACGGCCGTTAGTACGTCCTGTTGTATACGATCGTCGTCCCGTGTGGATGAGGCTTTAGTCTCTTGCCGAAGCACAATTCCCTTCTTCATCACTGCTACTAGAACTCCCTTGAACGTATGTCCTTCTACAAGTGTAGGTTACTCTCCACACAATAGAGCAGGGTGAACCTAGGGGTTGAAGTAAGGGCTCCCAGTTCACACGATGGAGTCAGGTTTTTCTTTGTAGAGAAAAAGATTCACTCTGGCCTTCCATTCATTACAGAGTGCTATGATATCCACAATATCCCCATCTCTCTCCCATCATTGTCTCTTATTTTGGAACTCTTCAAAAGACTTTGGAGTGATCAAATTTTGGCAATCTAGATGTCGGAGTCATTTAATGTCATTTAATCTAATTAGGATCTAGGAAGGTGACATGCATAAAATGGCCTTCAACACCAGGGATGGGCATTACAAATATCTTTTGATGTTCTTTGGGTTCTGCTATGGTCTAATAGTGTTTCAGAATTTCATAACTGAGGTCTACCATGACCTCCTGTATACTTGTATTATAGCATACTTAAATGAAAGTGTTGTCTTCTCCTCAGACCTGTGCCCCCATTGTCCTTATGTGAAAACGTCCTACCATGGCTTTATGGCAACAATCTCTATGCCAATTTGGAGAAATGCCTATTCCCAGCTCTGCAAATTTTTGGATGCTGAGAGAAACTACCCCATTGGGGACTGAGACTCTTGGCTATTAAACTTGCCTTCCAAGAATTGTGATATCTACTGAAGGGTTTCCCATATCGCGTCATTCTACAGTATAAACAGATCACAAAAATCTTAATATCTGCAATCAGATTGGTGGTTGAAAGGGCACTCTTCTTTGCCAGATTTTATTGTCATTAGCTTTCAGGCTGCTGATGGTCTATCCTTTGACATTGATACTTCAAAGAGTCACTTCAATCTGCAACCTAATATTCCTCCCAACCTGATTCTACCACTTTTCATTTCTAGCACTCCCATGTTCCCCCCCAGGGAACAAGTTGGGCAAATGATTCTATACTTTCTGGACATCCTGTTGTACAACGTGCTTATGATCTCCTTCAACACTGGTCGCCACCAAGGATGTCATTGACTATGAATATGTTCATGTGTGCCATGTGTGAAATTCAAGTCACCCACTTTTGCCCCTGGAGTCATGGATTGTCCTTATCTACTCATATTGGCAGCAGAGCAACTACACAACCTGCACCCGACAGCTCAGGAGGCGTTTCATTGAACTGGGGTAGTAGTACCTTCCTTTGTTATAAGAGGAAATATATTGGATACTTTCCATGGATCTCTCTTCTCCTCACTTGGCAACATTGTTATATCAGAATTTTTTCCAAATTTGCCCTTAAACCAGCTGGGAGACCTTGCAAATTGAGGGGTTTTGTCTCTTACTTTCCTTGCTTCTACACTGCCAGGCTCCCTCTGTCACTTGACCGGTAGCACCTCCAGTTCCCTCTTGTGGCATCATGGTTGATGATGTCATAGGTGCTCCTCTCTTAAATCCTATTTAGAGGATTTGCAGGCGCGTGTCCAGTGCCCGAGCAGTGCTTTCATTTGCTTCCAAACACCTTTTCTGTGCACTTGTTTCTTCTTTGGATTGGCTTCCCATGTACTAGCCTTGGCTGTCAATTTGGATTTGCTTCTTTGTTGCCTGCCCCAATTTCTATCCTATATTCTGGTTCTCCTTCATCTCATACTGTGCCAGTGAAGTCCACAGTCTTGCTGTTTGGTCTGGCACACTACTATGCTGGGGTCCGATGTCCTGCTGCTTGCTTAAGTTCGCTATTCATCCAGTATGCTACTGTGGTGAGGGTTGCAGTCCCTCTGCCACCTCCTGTTAGCTGCTATTTCATGTTCCAGCCTGCTCTTGGGTTCTCCACAGTCCTAACTTCCTCTCTGCCACATGCTTCCCACCTTAACTACTGCCAATAGATGCCCCTGAGCTCCTCTGCTTCTGCAAGTGTGGGTTAGACTCCACATGTTAGTGCAGAGTAAATCGAGGGATCGCTATCTGGGGTCCTGAGTGTTCCTAATGAAACACTAGACAAATAGGTACATACTTGGGGGGCACACCCTAATAATGTATTACAATAGAGATGGTGCTGCTATAAGACCACCAAACAAAATGACATATTGTATATTATAGATCCTGACCAGATCTCTTGGGCTGGAGCACCCCACCTATTCATAATTGCCTCTAATTAGTGTCCACCTGAGACATAGGAAGATTTCTCTAGATCTCCCATTAGGAGGAGTTTATGGCTCCCATGGTTATGAGACAGAATCTCCCATTCTATGGTTAGTGTAGGACCCACTAAGATGGGGGCCTGTGAAGTAGGAGTGGGCTAAGCACTCTATGACCATATAGTGTGACGGACCCCCTATATTTTGGTTGAAGATGTCCAGGTACTTTAAATAGCATTTTATATAGCCTTGCAGGTTTTAATGTCATTATTGCATGTGTGCGCTGTAATATGTAATTTCCTAATGAAACACTGACTCGCCCTTAAAGTGGTTGTAAACCTCAGACATGAAATATGAACAAAGCATATCCCTCTGTAGTGTGTACTTGTCTCAATCCAGAGCACGAAGAGTCATTTCTCTCCACTGTCTCATTCCTCTACTGTCTGCATGAATCACTTCTGACACGTTTTCCTGACACCAAGAGAAAAAAAGGTGAGGGGCGGGGGGCTCCAGCACACAGATTGTGATTGGCAGCCTCAGCTTTGTTGCTGTGTGGATTCCCTTCAATCAGCTCTCAGAGCTCTCCTCACTGCAGAGTGTAGTTTCAGCTCTCTGCCCCTTTTTTTTCTGACAGCTCAGACAAGCTTAATAATTTATGGACTTTAAATGGATGTAGAGAAGAAAAGGCTGCAGATGCACAGACACATCTTATTTAGGAGGATTTGTTTAATCTTTGTGTATCACCTGAGGACAGTCACTTCACTAGGTATATAGAAGGGTTTACAACCACTTTAAATGTCGCACCCCGGGGGGGCAAACCACATCATCTGTTCACATATCGATTCATTGATTCACCTTCTTGATAAAGAGAGATGTAAGTGCAACATTTTCTTTGTTTTGCTTCAGAATTTTCATTCTAAAACAATATTCTGCTTACTATGAGAATTTTCCTTTAAGAGTTACATAAGAAGGATCACACAAGTGATGCCACAAGTTTCGTTGTGCCTGATCTTTGGCCTTTATATAATCCTAGACTTGAAAGTGACACTTCAGGAGAAAATATGCAGCTTATCATAGCTCACTGCAAAGTCTAAAGTGCTTTAAAATTTGCAGATATAAGGCCAAATGTATCGAACGATAACGATCGTTACTTCTCATAATGACCCTTATTAAAAACTGAGAGCAAATGTGTGCTGCAAATATCATGCAAGTGTATATATTCGTCAGCACACCATGGATCCTTGTCCAAAATTTTCATTTATTGAAAAGATCACATCACAGCAAACTGCAACGTTTCGGAGCCGCGCAGGACCCCTTCATCAGGCATGTTGCATGATGAATACATACACTTGATTGACGATTAATCTCCAGGACCCAGCTGGATTTCGTTACAGCACCCTATTACGTCAGAGCCTTTTTTTGCCAGGAAGGAGTGCGATAGGAAAATTCATCAATGCTGAAAATATCAGCCAACACAAACTGTTAACATAAGTTATGGCTACTGTAAGTGAATTAAGCCTATAGATTGACCAGGCCTACCGTAGTTAATTAGTTGCCTCTCTATACAAGTATTATTAATCAGTAATGAAGTGTTATCCATATACTAAAGTTATCTAAAGATAACTTAATTTCCATAGAGTTACCTAGTAGTTAATACTGTACCTTATAAAGAGACCCTGTCATGTCCCCAAAGAAACCAAACCAGCACTCCCCTGCAAGGGAAGAGGGAGTACAATCACCTCTCCAGTTGGCCATGTCTCTTGTGCACCAATGACAAACACCCGTTACCTAAAGATTAGTTAAACAAGATCAGGGTATGCTCACCCGCCTACCAAATATTCTGACCTTTGACTCCCATCCCACCTTCCAGTGTCAGCTCCTGTTCCTAACACCCTATTACCATCATCTTAAGCCAGTGCTCCACCACCATCAGCTCTAATTAAACTCCCACCTGCCCCTTTCCACCATCACCTCCCATCCACCACAATCGGCAGCTCTTTTTTTTTTCAACTGATAGATCAACTTGGGTATATTCAGCCTGTTCATACATGGTTTGAATCTTGGCTGGTTCCTGCTGAACCAGCCAAGATTCAAACCATCTATGGCTGAGTTAAATCTAAAGGGCGTTGTTCAGTGTATGACCATACACTATGCAATCTGATTGAACAATCTCCTTTAGGTCTACCATCAACTATGTAGTGGAAGGGTCTTTCTGAGCTGGTACTATTTTACCTCCTCCCATCCGCGCCATAGCCGAATGACGGCTACAGCGCAGCTCTAAAATGCCGGGACGTCGTCTATAGACGTCCTCCCATTTGGCTCTTTCTGGGCGCGCTCCCGCGGGCGCGAGCGGCGCGCGCACGTGCCGCCGCACGCTGCGGGAGCGTGCCCGCGGGTCGGGCGGACCCGATGTCCGCCGGAGACCCGCGATCTCCTTCCAGAGAGCCGGAACGGGGAACCGCCAATGTAAACACGGCGGTTCCCCGTTCTGTGAGGGGGGGCATGACAGATCTACTGATCTCTGCCACTGGGATCAGTTAGATCTGTCATGCCCCTGCCAACCCATCCCCCCCCACAGTTAGAACACACCCAGGGAACATAGTTAACCCCTTCACTGCCCCCTTCAGGTTAACCCCTTCACTGCCAATGACATTTATACAGTAATCAGTGGATATTTACATTTCTGATCGCTGTATAAATGTCATTGGTCCCAAAAAAGTGTCAAAAACGTCCGGCATGTCTGCCCCAATATCGCAGTACCGATTAAAAATTGCAGATCGCCTCCATTACCAGTAAAAAAAATAAAAAAATAAAAACGCCATAAATCAATGTCCATAGTTTGTAGGCGCTATAACTTTTGCGCAACCCAATCAATAAACGCTGATTGCGATTTTTTTTTTTTTTTTACCAAAAATATGTAGAAGAATATATATCGGTCTAAACTGATGAATAATTTAGTTTTTTTATTTTTTGGATATTTATTATAGCAAAAACTAAAAAATATTGTTTTTTTTTTTCAAAATTGTCGCTCTTTTTTTGTTTATAACGGCGATCAGAAATGACGCAGAGGGGATCAAATACCACCAAAAGAAAGCTCTATTTGTGGGAAAAAAAGGACGCCAATTTTGTTTGGGTACAACGTCGCACGACCGCGCAATTGTCATTCAAAGAGCGACAGCGCTGAAAACTGAAAATTGGTCCGGGCAGGAGGGGGGTTTAAGTGCCCAGTATGGAAGTGGTTAAATAGATTTACACAGAAAGAAAACACCAAAGCTTATACCTTACACGTAGATGCTAAAGACTGGTTCACAAGCTGGGACGTCCAAACCCCCATATAGTTAATAGCAGAAGAAAGCAGGCTACATCGTACACTCCTCTTATCACTCTTTATTGGCTATATGTTGGAAACACATTGGGGTTTATTTACTACAGGCAAATCCACTTTGCTCTCCAATTGCACTTGGAGGTGCAGTCACTGTAGATCCGAAGGGGACATGCAAGGAAAATAAAAACAGCATTTTTGCTTGTACTGTACATGATTGGATGATAAAAATCAGCATGGTTTCCCCTCATTTCAGATCTTCCCCTCAGATCTACAGCGACTGCACTTCTATGTGCATGTCCAAGTGCACTAGCAGTGCACTTGTAGTGCAAAGTGGATTTGCCTTTAGTAAATCAACCCCATTGTGTAACGAAAAGAGTGGCAAGAGGCATGCAGCAACCTCTAGTGTGCTAGAATAGGATTGTTCTGTAGTGTAGGTAAATTATTAGGCTTGGCTGCCAGCCAAGCCTTTGTTTGTTATCTGGGTCGGGTGAGTGACTCAGAGGGGGCTGGATGACAGTCAGCATCTCTGAGACCTCCCCCCTACTTCTGGAATTTGCTGGAAACTTCCAGAAGAATAGGAGTGGAGGTGAGTTGTCTGGAGTATTTTGTGGGCCCTGACCAATCCCCAAAAGATGGGTTGGCAGGGGGCAGGCCCCTCAAACACTCAGGGTCAGCCCAGCTGGGGCAGTGGAGTTTGGGTAGAAGCTGGAGATGGAGCGTTAGGGTGTTGGTGGCCCTTGAGGGTAACCCCCTAGTCTGGGGGAAGGGGGTGCGGAAGGGTCCCTCTTTACGACACAGGGGTGTCCTGACCAGAGGCACGGGAGCAGGAGAAGGACAGCAGGAAGAGGACAGGACACGGCCGGGCAAATCGAGGGAGGAAGACAGCCGGGTGGCTGGTGAGTGAGACACTGAAAGGTATCCTGAAAGGACTGAGTCAGTCTTGGAGGACTGTGGAAGAGTAGCCAGCAGGGCTAGTGAAAGGGGCAGCTGCACCCAGGTGGGCTGGCAGTGCCTGAAGAGGTGGTACTGGGATCAGTAGGCACAGGAGGACAGCTGGGCACTAGGGCTTTGCTACACAAACAAGGGGACATAAAAAAACAAACCACTGGACTGTTCTTCCAACTCAAATGTGCTGTAACGATGTGGTGTGGCTGGCTGTGCAGGGTGCTTGCAGCTCCTTAGGGGGTGCGCTACAGTAGTGTATCGCGTGGCCAGCTTTTTTCTGCTATTTGAATAGATTGTTTTGTTTGTCATATTACGGGAGTCTAAATGAAATTATACAATCAGATTGTATAGTGCATGGCCAGCTTAGGAATGATATACAGGTCCTGCTTTGAGATTAATGAGCACTGACATTGTGTGATGATAGCCAACAAGCAACAGCTGCAGGTGTCACTCATAAATACATTGAATAATAATGTTGCAACGTAATTAAAGGGTGAAGGGTGGCAACAAGACCCTAACGTCACTTCCGCTCTAAGGAACGCAGGTGAATCGCAGTCGGTGTCCCTTGCTTCCTGATTTTAACCACTACACATTTTGAGACATTTTTTCTGTGTTTTTCTTTGGATTTTAATAAAAGTACCAACATACTTCACCATTGGAGTGCCTCTTTATTTTTGCAAACCACTTCATCGTTTGAGATATGGCGGCCGGACCGGGATCCAGTTGCAGTAACATCTAGCAATGGAGGGAGTGGATCACAGGTGTGCATGATCTCTGTAATAGGGGTCATGTCTCTCTGGTGAGTTTAATGTATCACTGGTGTGCGGTGGAGGGATTCGCCATTTGAATTGACCCTGAAGGTCTCCAATAGCAACTTATGAATTGGGACACTGTTTGTCTGCACCACTAAATTTGAACTGTGCACATAGGATTTCCATTCTAATGAGGAACTGTTTAATCGCCATCTCCTGTGAATATTCACTGAATTGCACATTGCATATGGAACTTTTGTTTATGTATTTTGATTATTTTGCCATTTACCATATGATGGTTGAATTATGATTTTATGATTTTGATGCACTTTATGCGCATATGAAAAATTAGCAACTGCGCTTTACTATGTTAGATAGGAGCGTGGTTTCATTTTTATTTCCGTAATTAAAGAAGAAAATTAAGGTGCTATCATAGAAACAAAACCAATGTAGTGCTGAGTGTCAATTAAACCAAACAAACAAGTCATTTGCCGCTGCCCCTTTTTAGTGTTACAATACACTTTAACCTTGCTCAGAAAATATATAAAGCAGGCGCTTGCAATTTTCAAATTATACATTGCTCAACAACCAAATTCAATAGCCCATAGATAAAGAAAAGTCCATAGCAAAGAGTTGGTGATCCCCCCACACATGGATGGAAGTGATTCTTCCAATTTTTCACTTAACGCCAGCCGCTGGTGCCACCACATAAAGTGCTCACTCACCAGAAAATGTTGACCCCTGAACCCAGGGAGGTCAATAGGAGCTTTATATTACAACAGAAGAAATTCCACTGCTCTGGGTACATGCTCTTCCCATTGGATTCCCAGCAAAGGTTGTCCAGTATAAACCTCCATTACTCCTCCACAGCTCACAGGAGACCACACACCCCCCTTTAACAGAACCTGAGCAGCACACTAAGTTTTCATTGGGTTTCTGTGATTGACAGCAGCGGGAGCCAATGGGAATATTTGACAATTCTTCCAGAAGGGCCTTTTTGAGGTCAGGCACTGATGTGGATGAGAAGGCCTGGCTCACAGTCTCCGCTCTAATACATCCCAAAGGTGTTCTATTGGGTTGAGGTCAGGACAGTCAAGTTCCTCCACCCCAAACTCACTCATCCATGTCTTTATAGACCTTACTTTGTGCACTGGCCCAAATCATTTGGTGGAGGGGGTATTATGGTGTGGGGTTGCTTTTCAGGGGTTGGGCTTGGCCCCTTAGTTCCAGTGAAGAGAACTCTAAAGGCATCAGCATCCCAAGACATTTTGGACAATTTCATGCTCCCAACTTTGTTTAAACAGTTTGGGGATGGCCCCTTCCTGTTCCAAAATGACTGCCCACCAGTGCACAAAGCAAGGTCCATAAAGACATGGATGAGTGAATTTGGGGTGGAGGAACTTGACTGCCCTGCAAAGAGTCCTAACCTCAACCCGTGGGACACATTTGGGATGAATTAGAGTGGAGACTGCAAGCCAGGCCTTCTTGTCCAACATCAGTGCCTGACCTCACAAATGCTCTTCTGAAAGAATGGTCAAACATTCCCATAGACACTCCTAAACCTTGTGGACAGCCTTCCCAGAAGAGTTGAAGCTGTTATAGCTGCAAAGGGTGGGCCAACTCAATATTGAACCCTACAGACTAAGACTGGGATGCCATTAAAGTTCATGTGCATGTAAAGGCAGACGTCCCAATACTTTTGGTAATAAAATAATTCACGGTCTATAATTACATACTTTTACATGCCAGGTATAATACATCTTCAATATGTGGTTCCTAGAGGGATACTATAGTTTTACAATAGGGCAAGCTCCTTTTTTTCAAAAGGCATCATATAAAAATTCACCAGTATGAATTTTAGCATTGAAGACAGCAATATAGAACTCTTGGGTGCAACAATTGAAAAAAGGCGACCGGTCCTCGCAATTAGTTTTTTTACTGGACTTAAACCTGAGAATTGTACTGAGCACATAAATGCTGCAGAGCTGACCTGATGAAATGGGTTATTTTCCCAGTAAACATAATAAAAAGGTACAATGTTAGAGGCACACAAAGTGCAGTATAAATAGTCCTTTAGGATAAATACATTAAATATGAATATTTGACGTTTCCAAAAATTCTCACCATGTGCATTATGGCTTTGCTCTATTTTATAGCTCTTTGATTTTTAATGCTCTTATTATGCAATAACAATACGTTACACTCAGTTCAATGACTTGCAAATTATAATTACTCAATATGCGAAACTAAAAAACAAATTCTATCCCCTCTCTGCATAAACTGCCTTACCTTTCAGATGTCAGGGGGGAGGCTGGCTGAGCTCTCTTAGAGACGAAGAGAAGTCTTACCTTGAGTTGGCACCGATCACTTGGACTTTGGTTGGTCAAAGGTTGATTTAAAAGATGATCTATTTAACTCCACTCTAGTGGATAACCTGCAATTTATATCCACTCTGGATTTGATCATGCTACATTTTTCCTTTCTATTATATTTTATAAGCATTCGCTATTTATGATTCTATTTATGGTTTTATAGGCGAAGTTGTTACAAAGCCGCTCTCCTGGATTTTAACAGCCACTTTTATCAAATACAAGTCCCATCCTTATTATATAATGCACTTTTTATTTTTGTTACAAATGTGGTTTCAGGTTTATGCTATGCAAAAAGCATTAAGGCTAGGTTCACGTCTATGCAGGTTGCGGTTGATGGGTTTACTGACGCGTTTTGCTGAGTGCTTTGCCTATTTGAACTTGCGTTTTGCTTTTTTTAGCCTAAGGATTATGGTTAAAGTGTTCCTAAACCCAGGAGCCTGCATTCACTATATCTGGTCTCCCACAGTACACAGAACATGGAGATTGAAGTGGATGTAAACCTTCCATATACCCAGTGAAGTGAACAGCCTTGTATGATACACAGAGATGACACAAACCTCCCTATATAAGTCTTACATGTATATCTTCTGTCTTCACTTTGATATACAGTTTATAAAGTGCACATTCTGTTAGATTTTCCTCCTTCCTATGTAGGTGGAGATGATTCCTGGACACTGTGAGAGACTGTGAGAAAGCTGATTGGAGGAAAGGCACACACCCCCTACCCACACATGCAGAAGTTGCCTGTGTTTTGTTTAGTAGCCTGCTAATCTATTTTTAGCAACCTCCTCCGACTCGAATTTCAATGTCCCGACTCCCAGAATGAGTGAGAACCTATCAGGTTGATAACAGAGCTACTGAGGAAGAGACAGCTAAAGGCCCGTACACACGTGCGACAGTCGTACAACAACGGTCGTACAACAGCCAATTGCGTACGCACAATTACAACAGTCGACGTGCGACGGTCGTACAACAGAAGTTGGATGAGCAGACTAGAAAATTTTTGTTGTACAACAAGGCGTCGTACGACCGTTGTACCGCGTGTACCGAGAAGTTGGTCCAACAAAGTTGTATGTGCAAAACACGCATGCTCAGAAGTCAGGAACACCCGGAAGTGTCCGTTTGTGTAAACCTACGTTCCTAATTAACAAATCACATGCACCTGAACTTCCTCTTTATACTCTCGTAGCACTTCACTACATTTGGCTTGTTGAAGCTTTGTTGTATGATTACTTGACTCATGTCAGTACGCGAGACACAACAGCCAACAGTGGGGCAATTCTGGGCAAAAGCTGAACGTGCGGTCGTACGACCATCGCACCGTTTGTACGAGGCATTAGGGACATAGCTATTTGAAGAGAGATAACACTACAGACAGATGTGTCCAACTCAAATGTCATGAAATTAGTTTACATCCACTTTAAATAGTTTTAGTAAATATAAACTGCTAAATACCTTTTCTCATCAGCAGTATATAGCAGTCTTGGGGCAAAGCGCACCCCAACATCTCAACAGGCATTAAAAGCCAACCAGTTCCATACACCGGACCTCCTATAATTAAAAATAAAGGCACACTAGTAACTTTATCCCCCCATACTGTGGAGCCATCACTTGCTCTTTAACCACTTCCCGACCGCCGTATGCAGAATGATGGCCGGGAAGTGGCTGAGTTATCCTGACTGGACGTCATATGACGTCCTCAGGATAACAAGCCGCCGCGCGCCCGGGGGGGCGCGCATCGCGGCGATCGGTGGCGTGGGGGGTCATTCTGACCCCCCCGCAATGCCGATCTCGGTAAAGTGCTTCAATCCGTGACCAATCACGGCTGGTCACAGTGTAATACAGGAAAGCCATTTATCGGCTTTCCTGTACTCAGGTCTGCAGACCTGATGAGGGGAGAGCCGATCGGCTGCATCCCTGAGGGTTTGTGCTGATGATTTATCAGCACAGCCCTCCCTCGGATCGCCACCCTAGACCACCAGGGAGCCTGCCCAGGGATGTGCCCACCCTGGACCACCAGGGAGCCGACCATGGACCACCAGGGAGCCGATCTGGACCACCAGGGAGACCCCCCTAGACCACCAGGTAAGTGACATAGTGCTCAGGTCCACCTTCACTCAGTGCCACCTTCAGATGCCACCCTAGACCACCAGGGAATGAGCCCCTATTAATGTATATGCCCACCAGTGCCCCAATCAGTGCCCACCAGTGCCCCTATCAATGCATACCAGTGCCACATATCAGTGCCCACCATTGCCACCTACCAGTGCCCACCTATCAGTGCCCATCAGTGCCACCTATCAGTGCCCAGTGCCGCCTATGAGTGCCAATCAGTGCTGTCTATTAGTGCCCATCAGTGCCGCTTAGCAGTGTCCGTCAGTGCTGCATATCAGTGCCCGTCAGTGCTGTATATCAGTGCCACCTATCAGTACCCGTCAGTGCTGCTTATCAGTGCCGCCTAACAGTGCTCATCACTGCATATAAGTGCCTCATCATCAGTGCCACCTCATCAGTGCCGCCTCATCAGTGCCAATCAGTACTGCCACATCAGTGCCCACCAGTGATGGAGAAAATTTACTTATTTTACAAAGTTTTGCGACAAAAATAGAGAATTTTTTTTTTTCAAAATTTTCGGTCTTTTTTTATTTGTAACGCAAAAAATAAAAACCGCAGGGGTGATCAAATACCACCAAAAGAAAGCTCTATTTGTGGGAACAAAATGATAAAAACTTTGTTTGGGTACATCGTCGCACGACCGCGCAATTGTCATTCAAAGCGCAACAGCACTGAAAACTGAAAATTGAAAGCTCTATTTGTGGTAAAAACGTCGCACGACCGCGCAATTGTCAGTTAAAGCGACGCAGTGCCAAATCACAAAAAGTGCTCTGGTCAGGAAGACGGCAAATCCTTCCGGGACTGAAGTGGTTAATAAGAAAAAATGCTTGTCCTGGTGCATTAGCTTTGCGAATTGAAGATAAAAAACATCAAGCAGTGCACTGTTATGCAAACAAATACTTCCACGTGGATAATATATTACAAATAAAATATAAATTACTTAAAGTGATTGTAAAGTCTCATTTTTTCTATTAAAATAACAAATATATTATACTTACCTCCTCTGTGCAGTCTTTTTGCACAGAGCAGCCCAGATCCTCCTCTTCTCGGGTCCCTGGCTCTAGCTCCTGGCCTCCTGTCGAGTGCCCCCACAGCAAGCAGCTTGCTATGGTGGCACTCGAGCCGAGCTGCAGCTCTGTGTATCCATTCAGACACGGAGCTGCTGTTCGGCCCCTTCCCTTCTCTCTCCTAATTGGCTAACTGAGTTTGATTAACAGCAGTGGGAGCAAATGGCGCCACTGCTGTGTCGCAGCCAATCAGGAGAAAGAGACAGCTGAGGCACTCGTGGACATCACTGGGCAGAGATGGGGCTCCGGTAAGTATTAGAGCGACTGCTGCATACAGAAGGCTTTTTATCTTAATGCATAGAATGCATTAAGATAAAAAAACTTCTGACTTTACAACCACTTCAAAGCGGAGTTCCACCCAAAGGTGGAACTTCAGCTTTAAAGGAAGGTGACTACCTAACATGCCACAATTGGCATGTCATTTTTTTGGGGGGGGGGGGGACCCCTGTGTTCACAGGGTTCCAGGTCCACTTCCTCTCCTAGAGCCGCGGATCTGGAAGGAAGTTCACCTTCCACCCCCCCTTCTCGGCGATCTTTTGGGACACGTCACAGGTCCCAGAAGATACGCCAGCCATTCACAGGGCGTAGCGTGACTCGCACATGCGCAGTGCACGCCCGGCTTTGAAGCCAAAGCCGGGTGCCCACACTTGTAATGCCGGCGCCGTCGAGGGGAGGGGGAGAAGAGCGAGTCCTCGGGTGACCGCATCGCTGGAGCCTGGGAGTGGTCGATTGTTAAAAGTCAGCAGCTACACTTTGTGTAGCTGCTGACTTTTAACTGGGTGGAACTCCGCTTTAACAATCATATACAATTATTTACAAAAATGTCCAATACTGCACTATAGTGCAGTCTGTGATGATCAATAGGAGCACTAAAAAAATTAACCATATGCTTACTGTGAAAAGTCCATCAATCCAAACACAAACCATGCACCAATTTCTCATAAAAAATATATACAGTGATATTAATCAGGTCTTATTCTTAGGCCCGTATTTCTACACCACATATGGCGTTTTTTAAGGGTAGGTATGACTATCTCGTCCCCCTTTGTACCCATATCATGTACTTCATCATGGCATTCAGATTTTTTATATAGATATGTTTGCATCTACCCCTGATGAGTGGGTACTATACCACGAAACGCGTCGGGTTGACGATGATGCCATCTCTCTACTGAAGATAATTTCGGTACTACCATATGGTCTTTTTATTCATTCCCAAGTGTTTTACTTCACGCCATGGCAGATGCTCCACTTCAATTACCAGGCAGAGTGTTCTGCAGTTTTAAACGTATATATGTTTGCTATATGTTTACCCCTGTGCCTGCGTGGGTTTCCTCCGGGTTCTCCGGTTTCCTCCCACACTCCAAAGACATGCTGGTAGGTAAATTAGATCCTCTCTAAATTGGCCCTAGTATGTGTATAAATGTGAGTTAGGGACCTTAGATTGTAAGCTCCTTGAGGGTAGGGACTGATGTAAATGTACAATGTATATGTAAAGCGCTGCGTAAATTGACAGCGCTATATAAGTACCTGAAATAAATAAAATAAATGAAATAAATTTAATTTATGTTGTGATGGAATTATTTTGTTTATGCTGTATGGTACTTACCTTGCTTTCCAGGACCTTGGAGGGTCAATAAACAATATTTTTTGTACAACCTAAATTACCTAATCTACTCCAATTACTAGGCAGAGTGTTCTGCAGTTCTAAACGCATATATGTTTGCTATATATTTATTCAATTCATGTTGTGATGGAATTATTTTGTTTATGATGTATGGTACTTACCTTACTTTCCAGGACCTTGGAGGGTCAATAAACAATAATATCTGCACAACACACATTGGTCAGGGTCCTTATATATTCTCATTTAAAGTCCCAACTTCCTAATCATTATTTTTAGGGAATCACTAATTTATTGTGTCCTCCATCAGCACCCTTGTGTAGCAAATGGATGCTTACCCTCAGATGTTGACCTCTTAAATACAGCCCACATAGGATAACATAATTTGCCCGTATTGGTGCCAACTCACTGGAGGATAAACCAGCGATCCCTTCCTATGGTCCACCTCCTCCTCCTCACTTTGACCACAGACAGAGGCGTTGCTAGGGGGTGGCTATTGGGGCTATAGCCCCGAGTCTGGGGCCCATAGCCCCGGGTCTCTTACAGGGTGGGTGCAGTTCTGCAATTAGCAGGTATGTCCCGGTCTGGAATGCAGACTGTGTGTATATATATATATATATATATATATATATACACATACATATACATGTATATTTATTACTATTATTATTTATTTTATTACATGTATGCCCGCTCAAGTGTAGGTCTTCCTTTACTTCGCTGCTATGGGCTCTAGCCCCAGATCTTTTGTAGACCTAGCAACGCCCCTGACCACAGATAGTTCATAAACACTCACAAATAAACAGAAGGATTATCTAGTGCTCTCTGCACACGGTATATTGTTATTTATTGTAAAACACAGAATTGTACTCACATTTTGCCAACTTGAAAGCAAAGCATGTAAGGGAAGCAGCCGGCAGCCACAATGGATTCATCAGCCTGTGGTTAATACCATCCTCCCGACGGGTGACTTTAGAAGCTCCACTCACCAGCTTTATGCGTTGCGTCCCGGGGGACTTCCTCAGAAGCTCCTAAAGCTTTGCTAATGAAGCCTATTGTGTACTGGTCACACGTTTGATTCATGAAGCTAACACATCAGGATAAGGTTCCTTATTTTTAAAAATGACAGCTATTTTCATGTTGCCAATACATTTGAAAATTGTGGTCACAGGGCTAAAAATTAATATCATTGTGTTAAAGTGGAGCTAAACCTCCTTAACCACTTCCAGACCACGTAGCGACTATAAGCGACCACAGTGTGGTTCTGTCCCGCAAATCGCCGCTTATAGTCGTCACTTGCTTGCACGACGTTAGGGGGCGAGCGTTCGTGCCCACTGCATGCTCCCAGAGCGGAGCCGCGATTGCCTGTGACAAAGCCAGAACGGGGAACCACCCATGTAAACATGGCGGTTCCCCATTCTGACAGGCGGCATGTCAGAGATCTACTGATCCCTGTCACTGGGATCAGTTAGATCTCTTATGCCCCTGGCAGCCCAGCCGCCTCACAGTTAGAACACGCCTAGGGGACACAGTTAACCTCTTCACTGCGCCGCAAGGTTAACCCCTTCCCTGCCAATGACATTTATACAGTAATCAGTGGATATTTAAATTTCTGATCGCTGTATAAATGTCATTGGTCCCAAAAAAGTGTCGAAAATGTCCGACATGTCTGCCCCAATATCGCAGTCCCGATAAAAATCGCAAATCGCCGCCATTACTAGTAAAAAAAAATTGTAAAAACGCCAAAAATGAATTCTCATGGTTTGTAAACGCGGCAACTTTTGCGCAAACCAATCAATAAACGCAGGTTGCGATTTTTATTACCAAAAATATGAGGAAGAAAATAAATCGGCCAAAACTGATGAATACATTTCTTTTTTATATATATTTTTTTTGGATTTGTATTTTAGCAAAAAAGGAAAAAATATTGTTTTATTTGCAAAATTGTCACTCTTTTTTTGTTTATAGCGGTGATCAGAAATGACGCAGAGGGGATCAAATACCACCAAAAGAAAACTATTTGTGGGCAAAAAGGACGTCAATTTTGTTTGGGTACAACGTCGCACGGCCGCGCAATTGTCAGTTAAAGCGACGCAGTGCCGAATCGCAAAAAGCACTCCTTAGTCCTAAGTCCAAGGTCCTAAGGTGGGAAATCCTTCCGGGGGGTGAAGTGGTTAAAAAGAACCCATTGAGAACAGACAGGATCTTCATTGTAGAAGAGACATGCTTTGTCTCTTCTGCAATAAAATAAACTTGCCTGTCTGTTTGCAGCCATCTTTAAAATGTACATATGTGCAGCTCGGGGTACATTCTCAGCATGGTGCCCATGTGATGGGATGAATAAACTCCTGTAGATGCACCAGAGCTACATCACCCTGCGCCAAAGATGGCCGAAGACCCTGCATTCCGGAGAAGCGGTGGGGAGAAGATGCTGAACTCCCCTCACGGATGTCAGGTTGTTGAAAGGAAAGGTGAGTAATTGTGAAGTTTTGTTTCTGCTTTAAGGCTTTGTGAATTGGACCTTATGAGAGGTGGTCCTCTTTAATCTCATATTACTCTGTAGAGTGGATGCCTTATGCAATGCATGAAAGGGGTCACCAGCCTGATACGTTGTATAGGGTAGAGCAAAAGCATGCTGCCCTTGTTCAGAAGTTACAAAGGTTGAAAGGTACGTGTCTATTAAAAATGCTCTTACCTTCATTCTAGCAATGCAACGTCTGCATGCCACTTGGTTGCCACTGAAATGTTCTGATTTTGGTGTCTTCAGCCATCTTGATTGTCCTGTAGGTGGGGTCTGAGTTGGGTACCTTGTCTGTGAGGAAGCACACACACAATGTATTTTAACCACTTTACCTCCAAAAGATTTACCCCCTTCATGACCAGGCCATTTTTTGCGATATGGCACTGCATTACTTTAACTGACAATTGCAATGCTGTACACAAATGTCCTTTTTTCCCCACAAATAAAGCTTTCTTTTGGTGGTATTTGATCACCTCTGCGGTTTTTATTTTTTTACGCTATAAACTAAAAAAGAGCAACAATTTAGAAAAAATAACAATATTTTTTCCTTTCTGCTATAAAGCATATCCAATAAAAAAATTGAAAAAATAAAAATCAAATGGCCAATATGTATACTACATATTTTTGGTAAAAAAAATCTTGATAAGCGTATATTGATTGGTTTGTGCAAAAGTTATAACGTCTTCCAAATATGGGATGTATGCTGGAATTTTTTTTTTACATTTTTATACTAGTAATGGCGGTGATCAGTGACTTATAGCTGGATTGTGATATTGCGGCGGTCAGTCTGACACTATCTGACACTTTTTGCGAACCAGTGACACTAATACAGTGAAATATAAATATGCACTGTCACTGTACTAATGACACTGGCTGGAAAGGGGTTAAACATCTAGGGCGATCAAAGGGTTAAATGTGTGCCTAGCCAGTGTTTATGTGTTCACAGTGTGGCGCTTTTACTAGGGGAAGTAATTCATTTTATTCTCTGCTTTGTGGGGGGGGAATCCATAACTTCCCCACTAAGGGCCGGGGGCCGGTTCATACAGGGGCGACTTGTGCTCCGACTTGAGGCACCTCAAGTTGCCCCAAGTCGCTTGACATCTTAAATCCCATTTAAATGAATGGGAGTCATCTTAATGTACGCTACTGAAGTCGCTCCGACTCCAAAAAGGTTCCTGCGTGACTTCAAGGCGACTTCTATCCGACTTGTGCCCATAAAATTCAATAGAAGTCGCCTCCAAGTCAGATCCCCTTCTATATTGAAGCGACTTTACAGTTCTATTTAAATAATTTTTGAAGGCCACCCCCTTCCCTCCCTTCTCTGATTGGCCACAGGCAAAGTCGCCTGGCATGAAGTCGCGCTGTAAGTCGCCTGAAGCCGCGCTGAAAGTTGCCTAGCAAAGCCTGCCTAAGTCGGATCGCCCCTGTGTGAATGGAGCCTGACAGGACAGAGCTCTGCCGTGTTTAAATAAGCAGGGCCCCCCCCTGTCCAATGTGTGCTCTGTACGATCGGTGGGCGGCGGCGGTAATCTTTTGGCCACCACCTGCTGATTGGCATCTGCTGTGTAAAATCACAGCAAAGCCAGGTTGCCGATGGAGCGCACGCGCACCCCCTATCCAGAAGTGCCAGGTCATGTACTAGGGACGGGATCTGGTGCAGCAGGCCACCTTGCCACCGCATATCAGTGTTATATGGTTGGCAAGTGGTTATAAATATCCTGAGCAGGCTTCTTTGTACAACACATCAATGAATAATCAGTCTGAGCATATGTCAAAACATTTTTTACCAGAAGACGGCTTCAGTTACAGAAAGTAGCACTAGCTCCATGCAACCAGACCAGAGACCAGAAAGGAGGCTTCCCTACTCGGTTGGAACCTCTCCCTGCGCTAAACGTTGTCCCTCACAAGCAGGTTCCTGCCTGTGCACAACCACTCTCCTAAAATGCATCAAAATGATGTGAGTTCCATTATTTAGAGGGTTCCTTCACCCAAAATGGTCGTCAAGCTTCCCAAGCGTTCTGTGCCCAACTTCTCCTCTTGAGGCACTGGATGGAATTCCTAAGGGACCAATTCCCATACAAAATCCCCTCTTCCCATGCAGCAATGGCACAAGACCATCTACAGGTGGGAAGACTAACTGCACAGGCCTACATCCGAATGCTCTACCTCCTGCGCCTGCACGTAAACGTTAATTCATTTAGGCACCTGAGGTTGAGCATGCGCAATTCATTGATTCATTGTACAATCTGAAGAAACTTGGTAGCAGGCAGGTGTAGCACCCTCCTAGATAGGTGCTAGGTTAGGTAAATTAAAGCCTCGTACACACGGTGCGATGGTCGTACAACCGCTTTTTGTGCGATCATCCGGCCGTTAGTACGCGCGATTAGAACAGCCGATATGCGAAGGTCGTACAACAGGAGTTGGGTGAGAAGACTAGAAAACTTTGGTTGTACAACAAGCAGTCGTATGACTGTTGTACCGTGCGTACAGAGAAGTTGGTCCAACAAGTTGTACATGCAAAACACGCATGCTCAGAAGTCAGGAACGCCTGGAAGTGTCCGTTCGTGTAAACCTACGTTCCTAATTCACAAATCAGATGCACCTGAACGTTCTCTTTATACGCTCGTAGCACGTCACCATGTTAGGCTTGGTCGTACGATCGCTTAGTGCATGTCAGTACGCTAGACACAACAGCCAACATACGATTTTAGCCGTTCGGTCGTACGACCATCGCATCGCGTGTACGAGGCTTTAGGCCCCTTTCACACGAGCGGAGCCCATTTTGAGGGGCTCCGCTGCTCAGTGGGGATCCATCCGTTTATCCCCGCTGAGCCGGCGAATGACAGGACAGTCTCTGCACGGAGTCACAGCTTCATTCTCCTCTATGAAGGATCGGAGGATCGGATGAACATGGACTGTCTGTCCGTGTTCATCCAATCCGATCCGCCAGACGGATGGAAAATAGGGTTTCCATCTATCTGTTTTTGGCGGATCTGAGCGGATCGGCTGTCAGCGGACATGTCACTGCTGACATCCGTCGCTCCATAGAGAACAATGTTGGGGTCTGCCTGAAAAACTGAGTGATCCGCTCGTGTGAAAGAGCCCTTAGTCTTTACCTCTCTTGTAATTAGATGATTGCTCCGGTCTGTTCGGAGTTTCACGGGCTATGGGTTTAGCTTCTTTCCCCTGTTTTCTGGATGGTTCTGGAAAGTAGTGGGCTAGGAGAGTTCAACCTACAGTATGGAAATGTATGTGGTCCCAACCAAACCCTGGGGGAGGACACCCAGATGGTGGGAATGAGCATACATAGTCTGAACCCTGGAGCCGCCCCGTTATTATCCAGGAGGAGGAGATCCCAGCCTGAAGGGCTACTGCCCTTTTGGCCAGTCCAAGCTGTGATTATTCATTTTGCTGTGCAAGGTCCCAGCTATACTAGCTGGGGGGGCTATTCTAGTGAACTCTGCTGGAGCTGATTGAGGGACTTCTTTTTGGGATCTGGTCTGAAGAATTCACTGGAGATGTGTATGGCAGAAATTGGAAGGAGGCATCCAAGTATCCAAGGATATTAGTGATTACAGACCAGTGTGTGAGATCTCAGTGACTGCTGCTATCCATTTTGCACCAGATTTAGCTTGCCCTTAAAAGTGGACATGGTCTATGGTGTCCCTGTGTAGCGCAGCCCATTATTTTCTGCTGCGAGGACTGTGTTTAGAATCTTTAGGAGGAAGATAGGTGTTTTCAAGTTACTACCGAATGTTGCTGGAGTATTCCACAGTTACCCCACACCCTTTCAAGTTCAAGTTATTTCAGTAAAGCATAATAAAGTATACCCCTAGAGGCCTAGACTAATCATTGAGTCATAACCTTGGGACCAAATCAGCAGGCTCTTTCAGGGGTGAGTGCGACACACAGGTAAAAAGCATCTATTGCAAAAGGGACATACAGCGTTCAAGTTCTGGTAAACGTGTAGTTTTGGTCCAAAGGTAAGTAAAACCAAATCTTCTGCTAGGCCACTTTCACACTGAGGTAGTTTTCAGGCATTTTAGTGCTAGAAATAGCCTCTAAATCACGCTCGAAACCACCTCAACACTCATGCCCATTCTTCTGACTTTTCACACTGGGGCGGTGTGCTTGCGGGATGTTCACATAAGTCCTGCAAGCAGCATCTTTGGAGCGGTGCAGGAGCGGTTTATACCGCTCTGCCCATTGAAATGAATGGGCACTGTTGCTGAAGCACCAGTGCAGCGCGTAGGCAGCGGCACTAACCGGTGCTTTTAACCCCTTTTCGACCCCCTCGGGGGGTTAAAAACGTTGTGCTCCTGACTCAAAAGCGGTGCTACAGCGCCGGTAAAACTCCACTAAAACGAGCAGGGTTTTACCGTGACCGCAGCTGCGCTGCACGAGTGTGCAGTGTAAAAGTGGCCTATGCAGCCACGGTAAACTGAAATGAAACTGGCACAAAACCATTTAGTTTGTCTTAAAGTGGTTGTCCACCCTGGACAACCACTTTAACCTACAGGTACGCTTATAATAAGGCTTACCTGTAGGTACCCTGCATATCTCCTAAACCTGCACGGTTTAGGAGATATACAGTGTACTTCCCTGTGCTGACGTCATCGGGCACATGCGCTGTGAAGAAATGGCTTCCGTACCGTTCTTCACTGAGATTGTGCCGCGATTGGTGGCTCCCACACGCATACCGGAGTCCATGGCCCCGCACAGAGACAGAGTCCGCGGCCCCAGAAGGAAAAGGGGCAGAAGATGGACGTGGTCTGGAGCGGGGACATTGCGGGCTTCCAATGCAAGTAAGTGCCACATAATGGGCTAATATGCGATGCATACTAGCTCATTATGCTTTTACATTGCAGGGTAATAAAGAGGAAGTAAAACCCATCAGGGTTTACTTCCTCTTTAAACATACCGTATATGTCAGAGTAGAAAAAATTAAAAAAACATTCGGTATATCCCTGCAATACAGGCACGAGTAAGACCTCATCTGGAATATGCAGTTCAGTAGTTTTCAAAAAGGATATCGGGGAACTGGAAAAAGTGCAGAGAAGGGCAACCAAACTAATAAGAGGCATGGAGGAGCTCAGCTATGAGGAAAGATTAGAGGATCTGAATTTATTCTCTCTTGAGAAGAGGAGATTAAGGGGGGGAAGGGATCTCCATGTACAAATGCATAAGTGGTCCATATAGTGAACTTGGTGTTGAGTTATTCACTTTAAGGTCATCACAGAGGTCAAGGGGGCACTCTTTACATCTTGACGAAAAAAGATTTCATCATGGAAAGGTTTCTTCACAGTTAGAGCTGTGAAAATGTGGAAAAGACTCCCCCCAGAGGTGGCTCTGGCCAGCTCAGTAGATTGCTTTAAAAAAGGCCTGGATTCTTTCCTTAATGTAAATGTAGCCATGTGCCCCCTTGGGGGTGGCTGGTAGTTGTGGTCCACCTGCCCGCTGCCCTCATTCACACGATTTCCACACACCCGGAGTCACTAAGCAGGCCGGTACTTCGTTTTTTGTTGTTTTATTTAGGGGTTAAACTTGGATAGGGATAGGAATGACTGTGGGATGCCCAAGAATCAATCACGGGACCTTCTATAGACACCGCTGTATATAGACTCCTTCTTCGTCCTGCGCATACACTTGCTGACCGTTACTCTTCTCCTTTCTCTCTTTTGCACACTACTTGCTGTTACTGGCCTGAAAAGCAATTTATCAGACCTCCATGACACTTTCTCTTCTGCCACACTAGCACATGGTGAGGTCTGCTCTTACTGTAAGCAGGGCCTCTGGACTACCCGTTGTGAGCAAGGGGCACAGGCTCCCAGCTGTGAAGCCATGGACCCTGATTTGTGTAGCTAAGTACATTGGTGCTAGCTGGGCACTGGGTTAACTACAACTCCAGGCCCCTCCAGCCTGCCTTAGTGTCCAGTGGCCCTCCTTCCCCTGCTTGGCTTCTCTGACCACTACAGACTCCCCATTGTCTTCTCCCCAGCCTGCTCCAGTCTTCTCATTCAACTCTCAGGGGTTGCCACTCACCAACACTGGTGGATCCCTTTAAAGAGTCCTCTATGTAGCCTCTCTGCTGCTCTACTGCTCCCTTGTGCCGCTCCAGGAACCAACTCCTCTCCCTGGCTCCACCAGGCCTCACGGTCACCCCTCCCCCCCAGACTGGGGGCTCACTTCCCGGGTGAGGCCTTCACAGTACCTCTGCTACATCTCTCTCTTCCACCGGACACTCTCCTCTTCCTGCTGGCAGATCACTGTATTTAAGGTGGCCTTCCCCCTGCCAATCCAGACTGTGGATTGGTTGGGGTTCCTTGTCATCAGAAAGTTACACCTCCTCATCCATCCCCTTTTCCAGAGCTTTCCAGCTCAAAAAGGAGGAGTATCCAAAGGGTGTTCCTTACTGCAATCTCCAGCCCTCCCTGAGCCACTCCCTAGCCCAGATCAAAACAATCAGGCCTGCACTTACTGTCAGGCCTGACTAGATTTTACCTCTCCTAACAAAAACTCACTACAAAAACGCACCTATCACTATGGGGCGCTACACTAAAAATATATATACATAGTCCATCCAGTTCAACCAAAAAAAAAAATTATATATAACCAAATAATCCCATATACAATCCTTCACCCACAGTTGATCCAGAGGAAGGCAAAAAACCCCAGCAAAGCATGATCCAATTTGCTATAACGGGGGAAAAAATTCCATCCTTATCCCCCGAGAGGCAATTAGATTCACCCTGGATCAACTTTACCTAAAAATGTCAGTACCCAGTTATATTATTTACATTAAGGAAAGAATCCAGGCCCTTTTTATAGCAATCTATAGTACTGGCCAAACCCACCTCTGGGGGGGAGTCTATTCCACATGTTCACAGCTCTAACTGTGAAGAAACCTTTCCGTATTTGGAGATGAAATCTTTTTTCCTCTAGACGTAAAGAGTGTTCCCTTGTCCTTTGTGATGACCTTAAAGTAAATAACTCAACACCAAGTTCCCTATATGGACCACTTATATACTTGTACATGTTGATCATATCCCCTCTTAACCTCCTCTTCTCAAGAGAGAATAAATTAAATTCCTCTAATCTTTCCTCATAGCTGAGCTCCTCCATGCCTCTTATTAGTTTGGTTGCCCTTCTCTGCACTTTCTCCAGTTCCCTGATATCCTTTTTGAGAACTGGTGCCCAAAACTGAACTGCATATTCCAGATGAGGTCTTACTAATGATTTGTACAGAGGCAAAATTATGTCTCTATCTCTGGAGTCCATACCTCTCTTAATACAAGAAAGGATTTTGCTTGCTTTGGAAACCGCAGCTTAGTATTGCATGCCATTATTAAGCTTATGATCTACCAAAACCCCAGATCCTTCTCCACTATGGATTCCCACAGTTGTACTCCCCCTAGTATGTACGATGCATGCATAGTCTTAGCCCCCAAGTGCTGCTAAGTTTGCTCCACTGAGAGGGTTAAGGAATGATGATTACTATCAGCAGGGGTACCCCCCTGAGAGCCCAGGAGAAGGTAATTACCAGAGGGATTTTCACTGGGCCCTCAAAGTGGGGTACAAAAGGAATATAGACGCCAGAGAAGGACCAGAGGGGGGAGGCGTTTTCACGCCAAAAAGACGCAGAATGTGAACCCTGAGGGGATTATTAACCTAAGTGGTAAAGATCTTTCTAAGGAAGAGCTTATCACATTGGGTAAGGGTTTGAAATATGCTCCACCCCGCAATATGAGCAAATTCCAAACATTCATAGATCTTCAAAAGTTTGTCAGAAAGCTTAACATTAAACGGTACATTCTATCTAATCCTGTAAAGGATCGGGTTGTCCCTACCAGTAACGCTGTGCATTCACATCTGAGTAATGCCTCATTGTTCAATCCCCCTAATGGGGGGTCTCAAAATTTGGCCATATTCAGGGATCTTGTCTTTAGGGATCTGGATTCCCTGAAATATCAGAGGACCAGGATGGACAAGAACATTGAGATAAGTATCACTAAACTTTGTGAGAGGAGGGACATAGTGATCCGTTCGGCGGATAAGGGTGGGGCAATAGTGATTTTGGATAAAACAGCTTATCAGAATGATATTTCCAGGGTTGTGTCTGATCTGGAAACATATGTCCCATTAGGCAATAACCCGGTTAACCAATATAAACAGGAATTAAAAATGCTTGTAAAAGAAGGGCAGGGTTTAGATATCCTTAACAGAAAGGAGGCTCAATTTTTGGTGCCTCTAGCTCCGAGGCTACCAACTCTATACTGCCTACCTAAGATTCACAAAAGCCTGGAGTCCCCACCGGGTAGGCCTATCATCAGTGGCATAGATTCCATTACATCACGAGTGTGAAAGTATATTGATTTTTGTCCCCAGCCACTGGTGTTGGGCACACCTTCCTATTTGAGGGACTCCAGGCAGATTATAAATCTATTGGGAAGCATAGAGTGGAAATCGAATTATCTACTGATTACAGCGGATGTAACATCTCTGTATACATCCATTACTCATGAGTTGGGACTGGATGCGGGGAGACATTTTTTGTCACAGAATTCACAGATCCCATGTTTGCAGAAACAGTATATTTTGGACCTTCTTGACTTCGCGATGTCCCACAACTATTTTTGGTGTCAGGGCTCCTTCTACCTCCAAAAGTAAGGGGGTAGCCATGGGGGCTAAGTTTGCCCCCAGTATGGCTAACCTCTTCATGTCAAAATGGGAGGAGGAGGTAGCCCTGACCAGTCAGAGACCTGAAATAGTACTATGAAAACGGTTTATAGATGACATCATCTTGATCTGGGAAGGTGATGAGGCGTCTGCCATTCAATTCCTTGATTTTCTGAATGTAAATGATAGGGGCATTAACCTAACGTATGAGATCAGTGCATCAGAAATTCATTTTCTGGATCCTAATATCAGGGTCCAGGGTGAGACTGTCATCACCACCACCTTTTTCAAGAGTACGGACCGGAATAGTTATATCCCCACAGATTCCTGTCACCACCCGGCCTGGATTTCGGGGGTCCCCAAGGGACAGTTCCTGAGAGTAAGAAGGAACTGTTCAAAGGTAGAGGATTTCCGTAAGGAGGCTCAGGTCCTAAAGAACAGATTTCTGCAAAGAGGATATAATGAGGACAAGCTTGACCATATTATAGGTGAAGTAGAACAACAGGATAGGAATTCTTTAATTAGGGAGGATATTATCGCACTAGGGAGACTAGGGATTGGACATCAAACTTTTTAACCACTTTTTCCAGGCAACATCATTTAATAAAAAAGATTGTAACTAAGCACTGGCCAATTTTGAAACAGGATAAGATCTTGGGCCCTACTCTCCCAGAAAAACCAGGCGTGGTCTTCAGGGGGGCAGGTTGTTTGCGCAACCGGGTGGCACCTAATGTTCCAGATCCTCCTTCTAGACCAACGTTTTTTGAGGAACTGAAGGGTTATTATTTCTGTAGGCGTTGTAGGGCCTGTGAACATAATGCTCTAAAAGGGAGGAGAGTGGATACTTTCCACTCTTCTGTCACCAAAAAGGCATATACGATTAGATCATGCATTACGTGCCATACCCGAAACGTGGTATACCTGATTAAATGCCCCTGTGGTTTGGACTATGTGGGGAGGACCATGCGTTGCTTATCGATCAGATTGGGGGAGCATATTTCCAACATAAAAAAGGGGTTCCCAGGACATAGTGTGTCTAAACACTATGATCAGAAACATGAAAGAGACCTCACTGGCACTATTTTTATAGGCCTGGAAAAGTTCACTCCTCATTGGAGGGGAGCAGATGCTAAAAGGAGCATCTCCCAGGCTGAAACGGGCTGGATCTTCAGACTGAAGAGTTATGCGCCCCTTGGTTTAAATATTGAGTGGGATATTAATTGCTTTATAAACAATGGTTAATTTATTTGATGATGATTTTTTAAACATGTGTTTTTTTATTTTAATAATATGTTGATTTAATTTGTTTTATTCAATTTGGTATCATGGGAAACTTCTGGTCAGTTCATTGATGGCCCTTTGTCCCACTGTTTTTACCATTTTATTACTTCATTTATGTGAAATACATTTAATCTCTTAGATGCAATCTCCTTTTTGCACACTGGGGGTCCTTGCAATGGATTTTTAATATATGGCTCTGCCATAAATAGGGAATCCGCCATTTAGTTGGTGGGTTTGAGCTGGAAGCAATGGGCTATTGTATTCAGAACCTGCTTGGAGCGGGTGGATTGCTTATCCAATCATCCGTGGAGGACTGGCCATCTCTGTGCTGACGAGGGGTATATATTTGCGTGGTGAGAGCGGATGGGCGTGTCCCTGATGATGTCAGCTGTGACGAAACTAGTAGGATACACACCCATTCGCTCACTACGCTACTGTTAGGAAAAGAAACAATTTCTGGCCAAATCCTGGCATTTCCGCGGTGGTGCGCACATTTGTGCGCGTTTGCGCGCTCCCGTGCGCGCTCGCGCTACCAGGGGTCCTTGAATCGGGTGCGCAAGAGCGGTTGTTCCCTGCACAAGACAGACTCCACCTTCAGGGACGTGACAGCTACTGCGCATGCGCGGCCCGTCGCGGCTATCACTGTTTCTGGCGGATACACTTATGCTGTGTAACATCTTTGGAAATGTGAGTTTTTACTTTTAATTGTTAATAAACGGAAGTTCTTTTACGTTATCACACTATGAGAGGCTTCCTTTGTTTTATGTGACGGTTGGTGAGGAATATCCTGCTTATCTGAAGCATCCTTGTTGCAAAGGCTGGTATACTGTTCACGGTGTTCAAAGTGAAGGAATTTTTGCATATAGCTGGGGAAGATTACTTGGACGCAACCCATCTTAATCAAGTGTGTTAAGACCACTCTGTGGTAAGGGCATAGCATGGATGGTGAAGTGTGACACAGGAGTGCTTTTGGGGAACAGAGAGTGCAGCGCTAGGTCAGAAGTATTCTTAAGATAAACCAAACATGAGTATACAATTAAATATACACCAATAGCAAGTGCTCGCTTTCAATGACCATACATTAGTGTTCTTTAGAATGCTTGCTTTCAATGACCATATAGTAATGTCCTTTTAAAGTTCATGTGTAAATATATACGGTAACTGCGGTAGATACACAGGAAAGTAAAGTTGATGCAGTGTACTGTTCCAGATTGAACTTGGGTAACCAGTGACAAGTGACTTGATAATCAGGTGCTAGAGGTGGTGATGATCCAAAAAAGGTGAGTGAATGTACTTACCAGAAGCTGGTAAAGTACCAGCAAAGACGATGCCAAATCGGATGATCCAGGGGCGATAAAGTGACGTCACGGTGCTCAGTGCTCAAGTGAGTGCTCAAAAATTTGTGACCATCTCATAGTATGTGTGTGTGCTTACCAGAAATCAGTGGTATGAAAGCGGGAAGTACAATGGTTTCCTATGGATGACTCCCTTCTTGGTCTGCGATGGTACTGGGGTTCCTCCAGAGGGTTCCTATGCCTCTTCAGTATGCGGTGAAATCGCTCCCATGCGGTTTGGTTAAAATGAGAACAAGGAAAAACTCCATAGCGTAATTCAATTTCTCACAGAAATTTATTAAAGGAGTGCTTTTGATTTCTGCATGGAAGCTGGGATCTTATCTTCCTCCATTTCTCTCTTCATGGACTGTGAATGACATTTTTTTAGCGCTGTACGATTTTGTTGATTTAAGTGGATACTAACATTTATAAGTAAAGTTGATCCAGGGAAAATCTAATTGCCTCTCGAGGGATCATGAAGGAATTTTTTCCCCCGCTATAGCAAATTGGATCATGCTTTGTTGGGTTTTTTTTGCCTTCATCTGGATCAACTGTGGGTGAAGAATTGTGTATATAGGATTGTATGGTTATATATAATTTTTACTTTTTTTTATTGGTTGAACTAGATGGACTTGTGTCTTTTTTCAACCTGACTAACTATGTAACTATGTAACATGCACATTTCTCCATGTTCTATCCCTTTAAAAATGATGTACGTACAGAATACCTGTTAAAGGAAAACTCCATTTTTATATTATATATATAATATAACATATACATTACTACACAAGCCATTGTGAAATGTAACTACCCTTTCATTTTAATCTGTAGCTGCTATCATTTTCTAAAACTGTCAAAAAATGAAATGCAATACGGCAACCTGGAGGCGTTCTGTACAGTGTTTGCAGAACATCCCCAGAAATGTCATTTCCTACTTGTGCGATTGGCTCACTGATTTTCTCGGAAGTCTGCTCTAAGATACAATTAGAATTATAGGTATCCACTGCAATAGGAATTTGGTGAGATACTCCCAAAAAGAGGTAAATACTTTTATATGGATACAAGTACTTCAATATACTGTGCACTGATCACCCAGAGGGGATTGTTTTATTCTCAACAAAAGTGGAGTTACAAATGAAATTGATAGAAATCCAATATGCTCCTAACTTCCTGTTTAGGCTGACAACACCAGTGCCCATCAGTGCCGTGTCACCAGCCCCCACCCGTGCCGTGTCACCAGTGCATGTCATCAGTGCCCACCAGTGCTGTGTCCCCATTGCCCACCAGTGCCGTGTCCCCAGTGCCCACCAGTGTCGTGTCACCATTGCCGTGTCACCAGTGCCCACCAGCGCCATGTTACCATTGCCGTATCAACAGTGCCGTATCACCAGTGCCTTGTCACCAGTGACTACCAGTGCCATGTCACCAGTGACCACCAGTGCCGTGTCACCAGTGACCACCAGTGCCGTGTCACCAGTGCCCACCAGGGCCATGTCACCAGTGACCACCAGTGCCATGTCACCATTGCCCACCAGTGCCATGTCACCAGTGCCTACCAGGGCTGTGTCACCAGTGACCACCAGTGCCATGTCACCATTGCCCACCAGTGCCGTGTCACCAGTGCCCACCAGGGCCGTGTCACCAGTGACCACCAGTGCCATGTCACCATTGCCCACCAGTGCCGTGTCACCAGTGACCAACAGTGCCGTGTCACCAGTGAAGAGCTGTTATCAATCACAGATCCCCCGCATGACAGAGTGGAGAGATGTTGGGTGGTGACAGCTCTGGTATGTCTGCTATGTGTGGAATGTGAGACAGCTCTGTAAGTTCTCTGCCTGCATTGTGATATACAGCGCAGAGCGCACTGTTCCAATACAGGCAGAGAACTTACAGAGCAGTCTCACATTCCACACATATCGCACATAGCAGACATACCAGAGCTGTCACTGCCCGACATCATCTCCGCTCTATCATGCGGGATCTTTCATTATTGCTGGGATAGCGGGTGGGCAGGCAGGCGGGCGGGGGGGGGGGGAGTGCAGCGTTGGCGGGGAGGAGGGAGGAGGACACCACCTCATTGGGCAGCACAGACTGGGGGTTGTGAGACCCCCCTCTGCCCACTGAATCATGGAAGTCCTCATTCCTTCCCTTCTGGAGAACTACAAGTGGCCGTGCCAGAATGTCACGGGGGAATAACGTTTTTTCAGCAAGTTCAGCAGGCTACTATAGAGGAACTACAGAGCTCAGCAGAAGATGGATGACCTAGTTGGTGAAGGTAGGAGATCAGCAACAAGGACATGTACAAAAGTTTTTTTCCTGGAGTTCTGCTTTAAGCTTTGACAAAAAAAGAAACGGAAGCTGATTGGATACCATGCACCAGATTTTGCACTCTCTAGTTCTAGTAAATCAACCTCATAGGCTAACATAGAGTTGCTTATACAGGCTGAATAAAAAAACACCAAATGCCTATAAGCATAAGAAGCATTTTTTATGCCCAGTGTGCACGGACCCTTAGAGGGATTTCTCAACACATTAAACATGGAGACATGGATAGATGGGGGAGTCTGCTTTGAACAATAAAAGTGAATTAAATAGCATTTTCAGTGTGTGGTGCTCAGATACAGTTTAAGTCCACTTCACAATTCATATATCAAACTTTAGAAGATTAGGACAATGAAGAATGGATATCTATTAGCAGGTGTATTCATTTATTCATTCATTTTCCCTAGGATTTTACTTTGGCCATTCTTGCGCCTGGGCCTCCCCTTTATGATAAAACGAATACAAGGAAATCCATATAGAGATGAAGGGCAGATCTGCGAATTCAAGAAGAAAGCTCTTTCTTTTCGAATAGAAAAATCATAGATGAAGTGAAAGCCTCTGTGACTTTTACGATAAATTAAGTGAAAATAACAAGTTTCGTCTGAGGGGGTAGATAGGTACAGAGGTACAAATTACACAACTCTTTAGGGAGATTCCCAGGCACGTGTGACCCGTATTTTTTACGAAGAATACGAATATCCGTAAACCACAAAAAAATAAGTCGGACATATTCGTTGAGATACAATCGGATACTCCAACTAAATGATCTTGATCTCTCACGTTTTA
>BLSH010059107.1:79828-92576 GCA_018402905.1 Glandirana rugosa | reverse complement strand
AAGAGACAGGAGTACTCCACCAACATGACCAGTGCCGAGGACGCTGTTCTCATCGTTACTATCCCACTTCTATGTCTCCTTGAAAAAACACTTCGGGCGATGATGGAAGAGGATGTGGCACAGGAGGATGAGGAGGAGGAAGAGGGGTCATTTCCACGGTTATCAGGCCAGTCATTCACAAGTGGCTCGGAGGGTGGGTTCCTGCACCAGCATAGGCCAGGTAAAAAATATTCATGCCAGGGCACAGTTCTGGAGGAGGATGAGGAAGATGATGATGAGGAGGAGGAACAGCAGCAGGGTGGCACCCAACGCAGCTCTTGGGCATCACTGGAGCGTGGCTGGGGGGATACGGAGGACACAGATGGTACAACACCTCCCACAGAGGACAGCTTGTCTTTGCCTCTGGGCAGCCTGGCACACATGAGCGACTACATGCTGCAGTGCCTGAGCAACGACAGCCGAGTTGCCCACATTGTAACTTGTGCCGATTACTGGCTGGCCACCCTGCTGGATCCCCGTTACAAGGACAGCGTGCCATCCTTAATTCCCTCACTGGAGCGTGAGAGGAAGATGCGCGACTACAAGCGCACACTGGTAGACGCGCTGCTGAGGGCATTCCCAAATGACACCGGGGGCTCAGTGGAAGCACAAGGCGAAGGCAGAGGAGGAGGAGGAAGAGGCCACCAACACAGCTGTGGCACCGCCAGCACCTCAGAAGGCAGGGTTAGCATGGCTGAAATGTGGCAAAGCTTTGTCAGCAGCCCACCACAACAAACAGCACCACCAGCTGATAGGCAAGGTCTTAGCAGGAGGCAGCATTTCAGCAACATGATGGAACAGTCTCTGTTCACACACGTATACGTACTGACTGATGCCCCATTCAACTTCTGGGTCTCCAAATTGGGCACATGGCCTGAGCTTGCCCTTTATGCCTTGGAGGTGCTGGCCTGCCCTGCAGCCAGTGTATTGTCTGAACGTGTGTTTAGCACGGCAGGGGGCTTTATCACAGACAAGCGCAGCCGCCTGTCCACAGCCAACGTGGACAAGCTAACGTTTAATAAAATGAACCAGGCATGGATCCCACAAGACTTGTCTGTACCTTGTGCGGAATAGACATTTAGACCGGCTTCACACAGCCATTGGTATACTTGTTTTTTTGAATATGCCTCAATATTTTGGGGGCTACCCCAATTAGAAAAAAAAAACAAACAAACAACAAAAAGTGTTGGCTACCTCCTCCTCCACCACCGCCACTTCCACCTACACTGCCAGGGTCACGGCCGAGTCAACCTCTAGGCTCCCACTCCACATCCACCCCCCCTTCCCATTTTTATTTTTTTTATTTGATATTAAGTTATTTTCCCTATCCTCATTTTTTTGTAGGGCACTTGTCCTACTCTTACCCCCATTTTACTTCCTTTTGCAGCCCTCTAGCACTTTCCAGGACTTTTTTACAGCATTTTTGTGCCGAAAAGTTCGGGTCCCCATTGACTGCAATGGGGTTCGGGGTCCGGGGTAAAGTTCGGGTTAAGTTCGGTACCGAACCCAAACTTTTTTGCGAAGTTCGGCCGACCCCGCCGAACCCGAACATCCAGGTGTCCGCTCAACTCTAGTCATTACAGCCTGGCTGGCTGGCAAGGCCTGAAGATATCTATCTAGGAGTGGTAGCAGAAGAGAGGACAGCTAGCACCTGAACTTTCTACACAAAACAGGCCCGAGGCCTCTGCCCACAAAAGGCAATCCACTGAGGCCTGGCTGAGTTAGTGTGTCAGGCCTACCCATGCAGTGCTAGCTAGTCTGGAGGAGTAACAGTCTGCAGCAAGGGAAGTGCTGGAGGAAGAGTAACACTCTGCATCAAGTGATTGTGCTGGAGGAGGAACAGAAAGCAGCAAGTGATTGTGCTGGAGAGAAGAGAGAAGTGAACATACTGGAGTGTATATAGGAGTCCTAAACAAATTTGCACTGAATGTTCTTGGGGCATCCCATAATTCCCAAATCCCTATCCAAGTTCAATACCCCTCAATAAAAAAACAAAAAACAAAGCAATGGACCGTTCTATGTCTCTGAGTGACAGAGAGATGGATGTCTGGTTGGGCAGGGTGAGGGGTGAAGCACTGCTTTCAGCAATCAGTAACAAGTGCCATTGCCCATAGCAGCCAACGAGAGCTATTGTCAAGTTCAACTTACTGCTGCCTGCTCACCAGGTTGCCCCAACTGCGGCTGGGAT
The DNA here is from genome assembly GCA_018402905.1 of Glandirana rugosa. Lineage (NCBI taxonomy): Eukaryota > Metazoa > Chordata > Amphibia > Anura > Ranidae > Glandirana > Glandirana rugosa. The sequence continues at coordinate 90,349 of BLSH010059107.1, read as the reverse complement.
GGACACTTGTTCTAATCCTGAAATCCAGGATCTGTTTCAATATGCACTGTTACCCGTGGCAACCACGACAGGTGACCGCGCCTATGGATTACAAATACGTCCAGCGATCTACTATGGCTGGTCATTCTAATATGGATTACAAATATGTCCAGTGACCTGCTGTTGTTGGACATTCTGAACTTTTGCTCCAAATTCTTGCTCATTACAATAAAGTGTACCTGAAACTGTCTACTGTTGCCCGGGGTGATCGGGGTAAGCCTGCAGGTGCCTGCGGGCGGGACTATGCTGAGAGTGTTCCCTTCAGTGAGGCAGGGGTTATGAACTTTATTGTTGGGTATGCGACATTGGACTACAGTTACCTTGCTTTGCAGACAACCCCGTCATTCTCTAATCATCCCTGTGTCCCTCTAGTCCTGGGCTTCAGTGAAGTGACATCATATCTCTAAGCCAAACCAGGAGGATGGTGGGACCACTAGTCTCTTAGCAGACGTCCTGAGGTTGTGAAATCATCTTTGAACTACTCATCCCTGATTGCCCCGGGCAACACCAAAGACCTCTGCGAGGAACAATAAAAGGGGACAGCAGATCCAGCCCACGCTCTCTTCTTCCTGGGGCTCATCGAGTGCACACCTCCCTGCTGCTGTGCGGGAGGGCTGTGGCCTACTACGCGGCATTCCAGTGACTCTAGGTCGGCCCTGGAGTGCCCAACTCTGCTTGCTGTTTGCAGGACATCATCGCAGCACCACTTCATCAGACGGATCCAATGACGTCCGGTGTCCAGCAGATGGCCGGTCCTCTCTGCTCACTGCACTGAAGGACATTTGATCTGGGATCGTTGTTTGGGAGGTTCCTATCCGATTCTTCAGTTGGTGAGAGGGCTGTTGCCCACCATTAACAACTCCTACTTGGTTATCTTGCTTGGACACTGTGTACAGACACCTTACCCCTGGAAACACTTTAATTGCATTAAATAAGACACTGTACATAGACATCTATATCCGGAAGTGCTCTGAGGAATATCACTTGTCAGCTTAAGCTAACCAGCGCCATCTTTTGGATATAATTTAAAGAGCTCCAACTGCCGGTGAAGACCATTACTAGCTTACATTCTGGACATTGCTGTTGCCATCAGTTAAAGGTCCCTATCCTATTCCTATTTTATCTGGTCTCTTAGGACGTAAAGGTTTCATAGGCCGGCCTAAAATGTTCCCTTTGCGCTGGTATTATATAGCAATAAATAGTGGATTCTTTACAACCATTCTTTTGTTCTCTAAGTGGTATTTCACTGTACCTACAGTATCTCACAAAAGTGACTACACCCCTCACAGTTTTGTAAATATTTTATTCTACCTTTTCATGTGACAACACTGAAGAAATTACACTTTGCTACAATGTAAAGTAGTGAGTGTACAGCTTGTATAACAGTGTAAATTTGCTGTCCCCTCAAAATAACTCAACACACAGCCAATAATGTCTAAACCGCTGGCAACAAAACTGAGTACACCCCTAAGTGAAAATGTCCAAATTGGGCCCAAAGTGTCAATATTTTATGTAGCCACCATTATTTTCCAGCACTGCCTTAACCCTCTTGGGCATGTAGTTCACCAGAGCTTCACAGGTTGCCACTGGAGTCCTGTCACGGCACCTGAGGTCAGGTGACGGATGCGCACCGCAGGAGTATGAATCGCACCACTGAAGTGCGGTTGCGAAGTGCACTGCAAGGTTGTGGACCTATGGCTGAGTGCTGCTAAGTAGTTCTGGCTGATATGGGGAGAGGGCCACCTAGAGCCCGGACACTGAAACACAGGGAGCTAGTGCATCGGTTTCCCCAGGGAGCGGAATCTAAGAGCCAGGGGGTATTCACCAGAACCTCTGGTGGTGAGGATGGATTTGGCTGCAACTGGATCCAGGTCACAGCCCCCAATGTCCCCTAGCTCACGCTTGGCCTGGTCCCAGGTGGTAGAGGGAAAGTAGCAGCACAGGAACAGTAAGAATAGTCAAAAGAATAGCGAAGGGTCAGGACAACCAGAAGACAGGAGAAACCGAACACAAGCCGAAGATCGAGGTATCAAGCAGGAAGGAATAGTCAGACAAGCCAAGGATCAGACTCAAAGCAACCGAAGGAGACTTTCACACACAAGCCAAACACAGACAAACGTTGATCAGCAATGAGGCCTTACACTGCCAGGTATTATATCCTGTTACCAATTAAGGCCTGGGGTGGAGCTCAGCTGAGGAGGGCCTGCTAAAGCACACAGGTGAGGGAGGCCCGGCCTCTAACTGGACAAATGCAGCAAAGGTGGGCAACAGATAAGACATGTGTTTGCTGGTTACATGACGGAATGTTTACTATGATTTAATGACAGTACCAAACCTCTTATGAGGCCTCCCCCTCCCCCGCTTGGGTCCAGGCCTGGAGGGAAACCTCAAATGAAACCTTTCCACAAGATGAGGTGCAAATACCTCAGATGCAGGAATCCACGACCTCTCCTCGGGACCAAACCCTCTCCAATGCACGAGGTACTGAAGGATGCTTTACAGAGGCAAGAATCCAGAATGTGGTTAGCCTCGTACTTCTGATAATCCTCAGAGACCAGAACAGAGGTAGGGGGAGGACAAGAGGAGCTCTTGAGGACTAACGGTTTCTTAGAAGTGGGCAAGGGCAAGCGAAGACCAGCAGAAGCTTGCATGGAGGAATCAGACTGGGTACAAACATGACAAGCCCTCTTGGAATCATGTCCCCAACAAAAAATCTTAGCTCTTAACTCAGTAGGGACGAAGGTCTTGCCCGGAGGAGTTTTTGACTCCAAGGTGGTAGAATGGGCAAGGATGCATTATGTCGTACAGATAGGCTCAGGTTCACAGGTGGACTGCTCACCCAGAGTGCCAAATGACCTAGAGAGCGTATCAACCTGACTGTTGCTGGGCACCTCCCAGAATTTGCTACATGCATTGGGAAGAACAGGAGATACAGAGGTGGTGGCAACAGGAAGTTCCACCTTTGGGGCAACCTTGAGTAGGAAAGACAAGGAACAGGAGGGACCCCAAGCCACGATTTGCCAAGAAGTCCAGTCCACATGTGGAGAATGGAGCCGTAACCAAGGAAGGCCCAGTACGATGGGGGCTGAGGCCTTAGGCAAAACAAAGAAGGACATCCACCCCTGGTGGAGTGTCCCTACCGACATCTTAACAGGGAGGGTCTGGAAGCGGATAGGGCCCCCTGGGAGAACAGTACCATCAATCGCCGATACCATCACTGGTGTGGCGAGGGGCGAAAGGGTAAGTCCTAACGAAGATGCAGTTCTCCAGTCCATGAAATTGCCTGCAGCCCTGGAATCCAGATATGCCATGACTGGATGAGAGGAAACAGCAACATGGAGGGACACCGAAACAAGAAGACGAGGAGGTGAAGGTGATACTTCTGGATCCAATACTCCACCTTCCAGATGTATTGGACCTGAGCGTTTTCCCGGGCGAAGTGAAAAAGTATCATGAAGATGACCTTTGCCCCCACATTAGAGGCACAGGCCCAGAGTTCTGCGCCTAGCACGTTCCTCGGAAGATAGCCTGGTCTGGCCCAGCTGCATGGGCTCCTCAGCTGGCAGAGGATGCTCCTCGATATGAAGAGAGGGGGCTCAGACTGCCTGAGGACCGGGAAGTGCTGGCATTTTCTTTCTAGGGACCTCTCCTGAAAACGGATGTCGATCTGGTTTCAGAAGGAGATGACCCCGTCCAGATCAGTGGGAATGGTTCTCCCTGCTAATTCATCCTTTACTTTGTCAGAAAGGCCATGTAAAAAGGTTGCCACTAAGGCCTCCTTATTCCAACTCAGCTCAGCAGACAATGTACGAAAGTGAAGTGCATATTGTCCTACAGAAGCGGACTCTTGACGGAGACGTAAAAGGGCGCTGGCCACTGAGGAGACACGACCTGGTTCCTCAAAGATATTCTGAAAGAGTTTCAAGAAGCTAGACAAACTAGAAACCACTGGTTCATTATTATCCCAGAAAGGGGCGGCCTAGGCTAACGCCTCGCCAGACAGGAGAGATATAATATAGGCTACCTTGGCCCGATCGGACAGGAAGTTTAGGGGCTGGAGCTCAAAATGAATGGTGCACTGGCTAAGAAACCCCCTGCAGGCCTTGGAGTCCCCAGAGTACTGGGATGGAGCCGGTAGATGCAAGGAGTTTGTGGCTGCGGCTGTGACTGAAATAGGTGCGGCCGCCAATGGCGGTTGGGGTTGTTGCACAGGGGTTCCTAAGGAGGCCTGAAGTTGCTCAAAGCGGAAGGCCAAATCCTGGAGGAATTGCATCACTCGGGTCTGATTAGATTCCTGGGTCTTGAGTCTGCAGAGTATGCCCTGCAGCAGATTATCTGCAGGTAGCGGCACAGCAGCCGGGTCCATGGCTGATCAAACTGTCATGGCACCAGGTCAGGTCAGGTGACGGATGCGCGCCGCAGGATTGTGAATCGCACCACTGAAGTGCGAAGCGCACGCTAAGGTTGCGAAGTGCACTGCAAGGTTGTGGACCTATGGCTGACTGCTGCTAAGTAGTTCCGGCTGATATGGGGAGAGGGCCCCCTAGAGCCCGGTCACTGAAACACAGGGAGCTAGTGCATCGGTTTCTCCAGGGCGTGGAATCTAAGCCAGTGGGTATTCACCAGAGCCTCTGGTGGTGAGGATGGATTTGGCTGCAACTGGATCCAGGTCACGGCCCCTAGGGTCCCCTAGCTCACGCTCGGCCTGGTCCCAGGTGGTAGAGGGAAAGCAGCAGCACAGGAACAGTAAGAATAGTCAGAAGAATAGCGAAGGGTCAGGACAACCAGGAGACAGGAGAAACCGAACACAAGCCCAAGATCAAGGTATCAAGCAGGAAGGTATAGTCAGACAAGCCAAGGATCAGAACACGGATAAGACTCAAAGCAACCGAAGGAGACTATCACACACAAGCCAAACACGGACAAACATTGATCAGCAATGAGGCCTTACACAGCCAGGTATTATATCCTTTTACCAATTAAGGCCTGTGGTGGAGCTTAGCTGAGGAGGGCCTACTAAAGCACACAGGTGAGGGAGGCCTGGCCTCTAGCTGGACACATTCAGCAAAAGTGGGCAACAGATAAGACATATGTTTGCTGGTTACATGACGGAACGTTTACTATGATTTCATGACAGTACCCCCCCCCCTTATGAGGCCTCCCCCTCCCCCGCGTGGGTCCAGGCCTGGAGGGAAACCTAAAATGAAACCTTTCCACAAGATGAGGCACAAATACCTCAGATGCAGGAATCCACGACCTCTCCTCAGGACCAAACCCTCTCCAATGCACGAGGTACTGAAGGATGCCTTTACAGAGGCGAGAATGGTTTCATGACAAGTCCTCTTCCACTCCTCCATGATGACATCACTGAGCTGGTGGAAGTTAGAGACCTTGCGCTCCTCCACCTTCCGCTTGAGGATTCCCCACAGATGCTCAATAGGGTTTAGGTCTGGAGACCTGCTTGCCCAGTCCATCACCTTTACCCTCAGCTTTTTTAGCAAGGCAGCGGTCATCTTGGAGGTGTGCTTGGGGTTGTTATCATGTTGGAATACTGCCCTTCGGCCCAGTCTTCGAAGGGAGGGGATCATGCTCGGCTTTAGTATTGTACAGTACGTGTTGGCATTCATGGTTCCCTCAATGAACTTGTTAGGAAAATAGGAAATAGGAATACCGCGCTACCAAAGTATATAAATTACAGCTGCCAGAACGACAATTACCAAATTGAGAAATACAAATACAAACAAAGAGTGCGGCGCTCGTGTTACAAAAAGTACTATGTATAAATAAAATTGTGCTCCACAGTATCAATTATGCATGAGGAGACCATGTAAACCATATGCTGGTATATCAAATTGTCAGGGCAAATGTAGACAAATATGGATATGGAGGAACCCCCATATAGTTAAAGAGTAACAGTCCACAATACAGTCTATCTCTTGATTATTACAGTGATCATTCTTCTTCAGAAATAAGGCAATAGCGGCCATTTAAGCAGGACAGCACCAGGAAGCAGGTGCCGTCCGTTCTACAGCGTTCCAGTACCCTGTGACCCGTGAGCTATTCTAAGTGACCCCGGCTCCCCTTGGACTTTGTTGCTATCTGCCTGCCCTGACCTCCGGCCTGTCTACGACTACTCTTTGCCTGCTCCTTTGTACCTTTGTTGCCGGCACGTTGCCGACCCTGCCTGAACTTGACCACCCGCCTGCCTGATCCTTCTGTACTTCACCGCCAGCCTGTTGACGACCCGGCCTACACCACTACTCTTCTGTTGCACGAGCTCCAGTGGATTCTCAGCTACCATCAGAGACTGTATCCAGCCCTCGTGCCCCCCTGTGCTCCAGGATCCCCTGTCTCCACTACCAGGGGTCCTTGAACCAGGGCCGCAAGTGAGGTTGTCCCTTGCACAAGTCAGACTGGACCACCAGGTATGTGACAGTAATGGATAGCCATGCCCGAGTCTGCGCTGACACAGCCTGGAACGAGGCAGCCCTCCGTCATCAATTCAGGCTGGGCCTCTCAGAGCCGCTCAAGGACGAGCTGGCTCGCGTTGGGGTGCCTCCTACCATCGACACCCTGGTCGATCTGTCCATACAGATCGATCGGCGCCTGCGGGAACGCAGGAGTGAGAGGTCCACGAGGGCTGCACGCCTTACCGGGATGATGCCCAGAAATTCCAGCTGTCCTGATTCCAGTCTGGCCGCCCCCTTCGTTCCACCAGACCCGTCCAAGTCCATGCGAACCAGTTTTCCCCACCCACCATTGACCTCAGAAGAGCACCAGAGATGCATGGTCCTCGGCCTCTGCCTATATTGTGGAGGACCTGGGAATCTGGTGAAGAATTGCCCTGTTAAGGCCGGCAAGCAGGCACTCTGACCCAGAAAAGCCTGATGCATTTACCAAGCAACAAAGCTCATCTGGTCATCTGTCTGTCACTAAAGCTCCCCAGTGGGGATATCCAGGTGCAGGCAATTATCGATTCAGGAGCTTGCAGTTGCTTTGTTGATGTCCCTTTCTCAGCCAACCACCAGATCCCACTTCGACCCAAGGACCATCCAATGGTCGTCCAGCTGGCCGATGGAACCACTATTAAATCCGGCCATGTTACCCAGGAGACAATCCCTATACCCGCCAAGTTAGAAGGGGGGCACTTGGAATTTATACGGCTGGACGCCATTGCGTCCCCCCTATTTCCAGTGATTTTGGGTCTCCCCTGGCTCCGGATGCACAACCCCCACATTGACTGGGCCACGGGGAAAGTGCAGTTCAGTTTTTCCTACTGCCTTCAGCACTGTCTGCCATCACCCTCTGAGACCCCATCACCTATACTCTGTCTAGACACTGAACACGACCAGGACACCCACCTTACTGTACCTGTACCACACCATGACTTTCTGGACGTATTCAGTAAGAAAGGAGCTGATGTCCCCCCACCGCATAGGTCATACGACTGTCCGATTGACCTCCTGCCCGGAGCCGAGGTCCCTTTCGATCGGATCTTCCCCTTGTCTGAATTAGAACTAGGGGCCCTCAAGGCCTATCTTGACGAGAACCTGGAAAAGGTATTCATCAGGATATCTACTTCACCCGCCGGTGCGGGAATCCTCTTTGTGGAGAAGAAAGACCCTGTATAGACTACTAAGTGGGGACCTTAACAGAATCACCCCCTGCCTTTGGTTCCTGAACTTTTCCAGAGGCTAGGAACTGCAGCCGTGTTCACAAAGTTGGACCTCCATGGAGCGTACAATCTCATCCGCATACGGCAAGGGGATGAGTGGAAGACGGCTTTCCGAACCAGGTTTGGTCACTATGATCACATAGTTATGCCATTTGGACTTTGCAATGCCCCGCTACATTCCAACACCTGGTGAACGATATTTTCAGAGACTATCTTGACCAATTTGTAGTGATCTACCTGGACGACATTTTAATCTTCTCCCCTTCACTGGAAGAACATCGCAGGCACGTGAGATGTGTGCTTGCCCGCCATTCGACAACATGGCTTATATGCCAAGGCAGAGAAATGCGCTTTTGAACGCACCAGCATCTCCTTCCTCGGCTTTGACATTTCGGTCACAGGAATAACCATGGACCCGCAGAAGGTCTCAGCCATCTTGGACTGACCCGCGCCAGTCGACAGAAAGGGTCTCCAACGGTTCGTAGGATTCGCAAACTTTTACAGAAAGTTTATCAAGGGGTTCTCAGCGGTTATTGCGCCCATCACCCAGCTGACGAAACAGGGTTTGCATTTCCATTGGACGCCTGAAACTCAACAGGCTTTCACAAAACTTAAAAAACTGTTCACCTCCGCTCCCATCCTTAAACACCCAGACCCAGCTCTGCCTTACGTCCTTGAGGTGGACGCATCATTACGACGTCGGTGACCGAGAGCTGCTGGCAATTAAGTCTGCCCTGGAGGAATGGCGGTATCTCCTGGAAGGAGCGACTCACCCTGTTCTGGTCTTCACAGACCACAAGAACCTCGAGTACCTGCGGACCGCTAGGAGGCTTAAACCTCACCAGGCAAGGTGGGCACTATTCTTCTCGAGGTTCCAAATGCACATCACATACAGGCCTGGGTCTAAAAATGTGAAGCCGGATGCCCTGTCCAGAATGTTCCATGACCCGGGACATACTTCTCCCCCAGACACAATCCTACCCGGCAATAGTTTCCTGCTGACACAAGAGGACTTCGTTACCCGGATCAGACGATCTTTAGTCGGTCGCACCATGCCGCTGGATCAAGGGCTCACCATAAAGGATGGGCTGTGGTGGCGGTCAGGCAACCGACTCTTCATCCCGCAGGAGCTGCGCCTAGCAGCGCTTGAATTCTGCCACAACCTCAAATTAGCCGGGCACTTCGGGGGTTGTAAGACGGCAGAGCTGCTTTTCCGCTCATTCTGGTGGCCGCACCTGAACGAGGACTGTAAAGACTATGTGAGCGCCTGCCCTGTCTGTGCCAAGAGTAAGACTGAGAGGTCCAAAGCTTGGGGTCTGCTGACTCCATTACCCATCCCGGAGCGACCTTGGTCCCAGATCTCGATGGACTATACAGTGGAGTTGCCTCCCATCGGCGGGCTTCAATACCATCCTTGTGGTGGTAGACTGCCTCACGAAGATGGCTCACTTTATACCCATGAAGGGTACCCCCACAGCAGCTGAAACAGCTGACATCTTCATCAAAGAGGTGGTCCGCCTTCATGGCATTCCCAGCAACATAGTCTCCGACTGAGGAGTACAGTTTACGTCCCGCTTATGGAGGTCTCTGTGCTCTTCCTTGGGAATCAGTCTTGACTGGGGTACACCTGATATGCCGAAACCCTTTTACAAATAAACCATGCTGGAAATAACGAGACCACACACCAGCTGGAGGAAATTGGCCTGTAGGCCATTGATTAACTAAAACAAAGCTTATAACAAAATTAACGCAAGTATACCAAAATTATTTTCGCAAGTCGTAAGTCCTAGGAGGCCACTGACCACAAAACATAATTTTTTGGTGCACTTCCCAGCTGCACTGCGCCGGCTCGGGGACCATCTTCTGGCATCTCCACTTTTCCTTTTCCAGTTAAACCGAGTTAACTAGAAAACAACACTGAGGACTCCATACCTGAGATGGATCCTTTACCCAGAATCACTAAAGAACTGTCAGGCCTCCTAAGACCTCAACCGCCAAACACCAGAAATACTAAAATTCAAAATAACAGGGAGGGAGGGTGGGAAATTCACTGCTGCTACCTGGCCGACTGCCCAACTTCTAACCCCACCCACCTATATAAGCCCGTCCCGCCCCCTTGCCAGCCCTGCCTGTCTGCCGGGGCAAAGTTAACCCTCTGGTGTCCCGGCTACAGGACACCCCGTCAGGAAGCCCTGCGCTATATATATATTTTTTTTGCGCTGCGGGCAGTCTTGACTGGGGTACACCTGATATGCCGAAACCCTTTTACCAATAAACCATGCTGGAAATAACGAGACCACACACCAGCTGGAGGAAATTGGCCCGTAGGCCATTTATTAACGAAAACAAAGCTTATAACAAAATTAACACAAGTATACCATAATTATTTTCACAAGTCGTAAGTCCTAGGAGGCCACTGACCACAAAACGTAATTTTTTGGTGCACTTCCCAGCCACACTGTGCCAGCTCGGGGACCATCTTCTGGCATCTCCACTTTTCCTTTTCCAGTTAAACCGAGTTAACTAGAAAACAACACTGAGTACTCCATACCTGAGATGGATCCTTTACCCAGAATCACTAAAGAACTGTCAGGCCTCCTAAGACCACAACCGCCACAGCTCAGGCAAAACCTGGCACCACAGAAGACCTGAAACCCTAATCCACCTTACCAGGACAGTGTGCGCCTGCTTGGCCCCCCAGAAAACGTAGGAGTGTCCAAACACCCATATTAGAGCCGGCTCGCCATCTGAAAGAGATTAACAAAGCAACATGGTAACAATAAAACCCCCCCCCCCCGGGAACAACA
>BLSH010059107.1:39824-50463 GCA_018402905.1 Glandirana rugosa | reverse complement strand
GCTGAGGCTGTAGAGCAGGGATAAGCAATTAGCGGACCTCCAGATGTTGCAGAACTACAAGTCCCATCATGTCTCTGCCTCTGGGTGTCATGCTTGTGGCTATCAAAGTCTTGCTATGCCTCATGGGTCTTGTAGTTCTGCAACAGCTGGAGGTCCGCTAATTGCACATCCCTGCTGTAGAGGAAGGGACTGATAAATCACTTTCGGCCAGGGGGGCCCTGTCAGGTAGGCTGCATGGGGCCCCGTGGTTTCTAACAGCAGCCCTGGTCACTGCAGTGCAGAATGAACTGCACTCCCGTGATCCACAGGAGAAATACAGCCAAACGAGCTACAGTATCAACATAAGACATTTTGGTTGGATTTGGAGGTATTGACATAAAAGGGCAAATCTGCTGAAAACAAATTGGTTTGGATTTGGGTGGGCAAACAGCTTCACTCCTTCCATAAAGCCATAAAGGTGCCCATCACTTTGTTTTAGATTACACAACTGCACTTCAATTCATCTAAAAGTGATATTTAAGTTATAAATGGAGCCTAGTGAATCGACTCAGCCCATGGTTTCTTGTGTGCCTTGGATACACCAACAGTGAGACCTTCCTGCCATAATTCCCAGCTCTGTTCCTGTCCATCTTGGGGGTTTGGGTGTTCCCGCAAATGCTCCCCATAGACTTGGATGTGACTGTACCCTTAGTGTCTGTAGTATTTGAGTGCCACCTCAATAGAGAGGTTCATTGTTAAGGTTAGACCGCAATACATATATATACGTTTTGGCTTTGAAATGGTTTACCGGGGTTATGGCTGAGGATATCAGCCATAACCCCGATATTGTTTTTTACAACCGGCGGCTGGTTTTCTCATGAGACGCTAGAATGCTTTCAGAAACGGCAGTGTCTCTCAGGTTTACCGTTTCCACCCGTTCGCCAGACAAACCATCCGATGGTGCGGCCACCTGGTCCCAGAGACAATCAAAGAGTAGATTCTCTTTGATTGCCTCTATGGTCTTGGAGGACCAGAGCAGTGTTGCCAACCTCCAGCAGCGTTTTTTACTGGCAAAACATAGTAGATTTACTGGCGGAGCACATTTTTTACTGACAAACATAGACAATTTACTGGCGGAGCACATTTTTTACTGACAACTTGAAAAACAAAGACAATAGATATTTAAACACAACATGGAAACACTGACAATACACATATCAAACACAAACACCCCCGGTTTACCTGAGCCACTCAGCCTGGACCTGGGCTCAGTCAGTGGGCTGTGATTGGGAAATTTCCTGGGCCTGCTGCACAGTGCACTGCACATATATCACACACCCCTGGACCGGTTTACCTGAGCCAGAGCCACCCACCCATCAGATTCAGCCTGCCCTGGACCAGGGACTCGGAGGTAACTGACTGAGAAGAAGTTAGAACTCAACTCAACCCTGCATGTACGACTCCGTCGCCCCCCTCTCAGTCCTCCTCAGTCCTCCACATGTCCGTCCCATCTTCGGCATCTGCTGCTCTGTCAGTGTGTCAGCGGTGCGCTCCAGGCAGCCCGCTCTGTCCCACATCCACGAGTCTCCTCCGTCTGCCCGCTCTGCTCCTGCCTTTCTATAGGCTGGTGGGCAAAATCCAATGACATCACACCACGCGACTCAGGCGGCTCAGGTCAGGATCGGAAGTTCTCTGGGATTTCCGGAACTGCATGCGCATGCGCAGTTCTGACCCGAATGAGTTGCTGCCATTTTTACTGGCACAAATCAGCAGCTACGGACTTTTACGGACGGCAAAAATATGCCCTGTTTTTACTGGCTGTCCGTAAATTTACGGACGGTTGGCAACACTGGACCAGAGCAACGTCATGACGTCACTTCCGGTCCAGGGTAGAAAGTAAAAAAGTAAATGTAAATTATTTTTTTAATTTTTTTTAACGCAAAAGATCAAAAAAACATTTTTTTTGATCTTTTGCTTTTAAAGGTAAAGGAGAGATTTTGAACCCAGATCTCTTCATAAAGAGGACCTGTCATCCATATTTCTATTACAAGGGATGTTTACATTCTTTGTAATAGGAATAGAAGGGATAAAAAAAAAAACTAAAAGGACAGTGTAAAAAGTAAAATAAATTTAAAAAACCCAAAAAACTTGAATGCACCCCCATTCCTTCGCGCTCATGTGCAGAAGAGAACACATACGTAAGCGTACGCATATGTAAACGGTATTTGCACCACAAATGTGTTGTATTGCCGTGAGCCAAGGTTTACACTGACAGCAGGAATTAAATTGTGTGAGTTCGTGTGAGTTCAGCTAACCTCGCGCAATTTCATTCCCGCATGTCAGTCCCAACTTCAGGGGCGATTTCAGAGATATCTATGCGGGTTGCTGCACAGATGTCTATGGAAATCGCACCCCGAAGTCACAAAAGTAGTACAGAAACTACTTTTGGGAATTGGTGCGGCGCCGCAAATGCAGACGGTGCAATTGCGACAATTTGGCATGTGATTTGACATGTCAAATCGCATGCCAACTCGCTCCAATGTGAACCTAGGCTTAACGTTAGAATGAGAGCAATAATTCTAGTGCTAAACCTCCTCTGTAACTCAGGTAACCTGTAAAAAAATGTAAAGCATTGCCTGTGGAGATTTTTAAGTACTGTCTCCATTCTATAAACATGCGCCATTTTAAAGTATGACATGTTAGGTAACTATTTACTCGATGTAACATCATCTTTCACATTTTACAAAAAAAAAAAATGGATATATGTGGTGTTTGTTTTTTTAATTCATTGAAGTGTAACTTTTTTCCCAAAAGAATTGCATTTGCAAAACCGCTGCGCAAAAAACGTGTAACATTATTATTATTATACAGTATTTATATAGCACTGACAGTTTAGGCAGCTCTTCATGAGGACAGACAGTACAGTTACAATACAATTCAATACAGTAGGAATCGGAGGGCCCTGCTCGTCAGGGCTTACAATCTAGGAGGGAGGGTCAAGTGATACAAAAAGGTAAAAAACTGTGGGGGATGGGCGGATGAAGAAAATAAAAATATAGTTGTTAGGTTAGGGCAGTATAGGCTTCTCTGAAGAGAAAAGTTTTCAGGGATCACCTAAAAGTGGATAGAGTTGGAGATAGATTGGGGTAGGGAGTTCCAAAGGGTGGGAGAGGCTCGGGTGAAGTCCTGGAGGCGAGTTTGAGAGAAGGTGATGAGGGAGCTGGAGAGCAGAAGATGTTGGGAGGAACGAAGACGATATGGTTGGTATTGTGAGACTAGGCTAGTGATGTAGCTGGGGCAGAGTTGTTGATGGATTTTTAAGTTATTGACATAAAATATTGCATTGATCGCCATTTTATTCCTAGGGTCCCTGCTAAAAAAAGTATAATGTTTGGGGGTTATATGTTAATTTCTAGCAAAAAATACTGATTTAAACTTGTAAACAAAAAGTGCCAGAAAAGCCTGGTCTTCCAAGTGGTTAAAGCGTCAGAAAGGGATGCATGCAGGAAAGCTTTTTTTGTGCTTATGGTAAACTCTACCTGCCAGTAGATGCAAAAATAATGTTATTATCTAATATACTGTAGTAAATGTCTTTTAAAATGATGGATGCCTAAGATGTATTGTGAATGAAACATGCCTTTGAGTAAAATGTATTCGCCTACGTGAGGAATATTTCATTTGTCTTCCTTTAGGTGAGAATCGCAAGAAATCATTGGGCTGTTTTTGGATCCTGGCTGCATTTGTTGTGAGCGTTATTGGATTGTGTGTCTACACGACACTCAAAATTAAGGTATTTACTGTCCTAGCAAACCTAATTTTTTTTTTCATGGTCTAATATAAGCTTGCATTCAGGGGCTGGTAAACGTAGTGTAGCACCCTCCTAGATAGGTGCTAGCTTAGGTCAGTTTAGTTCTCTAGCTCTCCTGTAATCGGTGGAGCTGCTTGTGATTGCTCTGATCTGCTCTGAGTTTCACTGGCTGTGGGTTTGCCTGCCTCCCCATGCCTTCAGGACAGTTCTGGAAAATAGTGGGTTTAATGAAGCAAATCAGCAGCTGAATATGTATGTTGTCTCAGTAAATCCCTAGGGGAAGGTGCCCAGATGGTGGCTGGGAGTGAGCATAAATACTGTAGTCCAAAGCCTGGGGCAGCCTTGTTCTTGCCCTGTAGGAGAAGCTCCCAGCCTGGAGGGTTACTGCCCTCTCAGGCGGCCCAGTTGGCATTTACCAAGAGCTCATCGAGGTCCCAGCCATGCATAGCTGAGGGGGGTTATTCTTTGAGAGCTAAAAGAGGAGTTTCATTGAGGAGACTGTCTACCTGAGTCTGGAGGGAGCCGTCCAAGTCCCAGGGACAATGTCAGTACAGACCAGAGAGAGGGATCCTAGTGACTTTTTTTTGCTGTTAACCCCTGGTGCACTAATATTAAGCCCTTGGAGACGGCACCTCCTAGCCCTATTAAAACGAGCTGTAATGTCAGGAAAAAAACGGCGTCAAAAACGCAACTTCGTCGGTGTTTTGCATCAGCGTTCATACGCGTTAGTGAGCGTCAACGCTACGTTGCGTTTCGTTTAAAAAAACATTCCTCTGCTATTTTTGAATCTGAAAATGCTGGCGTTATAAACGCTGGTTAACGTCACTACGGGTTTATGCGCGTTAGTGAGCGTTTTGCCGGCTCAGTGCCAAAAACACTCTAACGCTGCAGCTTCAGAACGCGCTGGCCGTGGTTTCTGCTTTCAGCTCACTACCGCTGACGCGATCTACAGCTCAAAAACGTCAGCGTTTGGATGGGGCCATTGAATAACTTGGAGAGCTGCAAAAAAACGCTCAAAAACGCGGCTGTAAAAAACATCCATGTGTATGAGGCCTTAAAGCGGTTGCATGCTCTCATAAAAATTTCCAAAATGAAAGCATTATTTAATTCAAATATATGTTACAAGGTAAACTCCATGATTGATACTCTCCTAAAGTGTTCTTACTGTATAAAAAAGCAATCTTTGTTCCGCTTGTGTCTCCTAATAGCCCGTGCCATTACTACCCGTGGGCTTCTGCGTCTTGAATAGCATTTTATTTCCGCCCTCAGTTTCTTTTGCTGGCCATAATCCAGCGCATGCGCAGTAGTATTGGCATTGAAATCTTCTCTTCAAGAGGTGATATCGCGCAATGCCGGGGCTGGCGTCAACAATAGGAAATGACGCAGCCCCGGCATGTACCCTGCAGTTTTTCAGCGGAGTCTAGGCCTGCTGGAAAATGCAGAGGGAATGAGCATGCGCGGCGGACGTCACTATTAAAAAATACAGCGAATATAGCGAAAGGACACAGGTGAGAGTAGTAACAGCGAGCGCATTGTTTTAACATAGCAGGCATACTTTATATAAACGAAAGTAGTGAAAATGGGCATACAACAGCTTTAAGGGGTTTAGGATGCCAGGAGGTGGGGTTTATGATCAGGTGACTGCTGTTATTGGCTACCACATGATCAGAAAGTTCCTGATCGCAAGCAACGAGTGGAAGCTTTCTGATAGCCGTCGGTAACTGTGCCGGGAGTGCGCACAGCGCACGCTCTCTGCGCAACTGCTTTTGCAATATTGCATGCAAATATGCGGCCACTCGGTGCCAAGGCCTACCCGCTGAGAAGCTGCATATTTGTGCATGGCCGGGCCAAGAGGTTAAGGCATGCCTAGCCTGGAACATTGCCGATTGTGTCCCAGTGCTGTACACTTTATGTCCTACTGTTCTGAGCAGTAGCTGCAAAGGGAAGAATGTCCCCACATTCTTATTCAGTGTTGTAGAGTATCCCGCAGTTTTCCTAAGCCCCATCCAAGTTAATCTGCAATTTACTTTTAAAAAGGCACCCCCTAGACCAGTGATGGTGAACCTTGGCACCACAGATGTTTTCGAACTACATTTCCCATGATGCTCAGGCACTCTGCAGTGTAGTTGAGCATCATGGGAAATGTAGTTCCAAAACATCTGGGATGCCAAGGTTCGCCATCACTGCCCTTTCTCCTCTCGATTGACAGAGGAGCTGAAGCACCAGCTCTGACTTCCTTCCTCTACTGTCTCACTGTAAATATTGCGGGCTGTGTATGTGCCCGCACTCCTTCCTCGCCCTTCCTGCCAGAGTGAACCATGTGTCATGTGCTGAATTACAGAGGTGCCGCTGGCTGCAGGACCTGTGCTAACTTCTCCCCCCTGCTTGCTCTGCTTTCCCTCATTCCTTCTGGCTGCAGGACTTGCTGTGCTGCAGAGCATCATGGGAATTGTAGTTCTTTAAAGGGGCACTGCACCATCCTTATATATGGAGCCCTATGGCCAGTGGCGGCCCGTCGGACGCATGGATTTCAATGGGTTTTTTTTTAAAGCACATGATTAGAGCCTGAGGATCCAATTGGCTTCAAAAAAGGGTGGACTCGGAGCACAGAGCACTGTGCCCTGAGCCCACCCAGTTGTCCGACAATAGCGAATTAATATTCGCTATTGTCTTCCTTATCCTCCTCCTGGCCAATCAGGAAGCAGGTCCTGAGACCCGATTGGCCATGGAGTCTTAAGACCACCGCAAGCCGGCCAACGGTAGGCCCCTTTCACACGGAGCGGAATCCGTCAACTGGATCCCTCTGCTCAGCGGGGGATCTGTCCACTGATCCCCACTGAGCATGCGAATGACAGGTCCACGTACGCTCTGCGTTGGATAGTCTAGTTAAAATTTGGTTTATTACTGTCATAATACAGTTAGGTCTTCCAGTTATAGGCCAGTTTTCAAGTTATTCAATTCAGAAACTTTAAGTGTTTAGTTGCTACATATCACGTATTATCTTGTCACTTTGTTTTAGATAATACATTTACCTAACCTTCTATCTGGTTGTCTAGGTCTACTGTGTATAGTTACATTGTTGTGACTGTCTAACACTTAAGTTCCCCAGGTACAAATGGTCCCCTACCTCTAACTGGGTGTGTCAGTGGGGATTGAGCAGATTTAGGAGTCGTAGCAGAACAGAGGACCCATCAACATCAGTGGCTCCTGCGGAGGTAAGTGCTACAAAAGCACCATCTGAAATGGCATTGAAATAAAAATTGGGGTGGTTATGGGTTCCCCAAATTTATTATAAATATATATTAATTTGTCTATTCCTATAATTCGTTAACCTACTAAAACTCTGATAAAATGAATGGTAATAATATAACAACAATAATAGCCGCAAAATAAACACACTGTTTTAAATGAACAATGGTCTCATTTATTTCCCCAGAAAGTAGGAATGCTAACACAAAAACACTAAAAGGAAAATATTACAGAGTATATAACACAAAATAATATAAGGAGATACTTTACATAAAGTTGTCCTCGAGATGTGTATCGTTGGCTGGCTTGGTGACTCAAGGGAAGGACTTCCTCTCGTGCAGCCCCTTTTACGCTGCACTCAGATACCACTCACACATCACTCCCAATACCAGCCTATCTAGGAGGCTACCCAATGGTAAACAATTAGAGGCAGTCGTTCTTTCTTCTGTATGTCCTTTAGGAAGCATTCTGTCATCTCCACTAGGGGCAGCAAATGTCCATGTATCACTGCGATTTGACCCGGGTCAAATCTCCAATTACAGCTGTCTTTGATCTTCTGTGATTTCAGGCAAACAGTCATCTTAGCAGCAGTTGACTTTTGAAGTTTTGGGTACAGTCTCTATAATCGGGCATTTTCATCTTTACTACACCAGGTGGTTAGTATCCAAGCTCTACTCCCTGCCAGGGGCATAGACTTGATGGGAAAAACCTGTTGAATGGCATTCCTCTACCCCCAATACATCACTTTAGAAGGCCTAGAGAACATCATGTTAGTAGCTGAATTGCCATTTATGACTCCAATGCCAGGGCGCATTCTGTCTGTCAAAGGCGCCGGGTCAAGAGGGTGGGACTGTGTGTAACCACGAGCGGACGGCAATGCTAATGTAAACTGTTACAGTGGGCAATCCCCACTATGTGATCCCGCAGGCAATCTTCTTCCTCCACTGGGAGAATGGCTCCCATTCATCCCCAGGCACAGGTGAAGCTGCAATCATGAGCACAGGTGAGGCTGCAATGGGCACAGGTGGGGCTGCAATGGGCACAGGTGAGGCTGCAATGGGCACATGTGAAGCTGCAATCATGGGCACAGGTGAGGCTGAAATGGGCACAGTTGAGGCTGCAATCATGGGCACAGGTGAGGCTGCAATGGGCACATGTGAAGCTGCAATCATGGGCACAGGTGAGGCTACAATGGGCACATGTGAGGCTGCAATGGGCACATGTGAAGCTGCAATCATGGGCACAGGTGAGGCTGCAATGGGCACATGTGAAGCTGCAATCATGGGCACAGGTGTGGCTGCAATCGTGGGCACAGGTGAGGCTGCAATCATGGGCACAGGTGAGGCTGCAATGATGGGCACAGGTGAGGCTGCAATGGTGGGCACAAGTGAGGCTGCACTGATTGGCACAGGTGAGGCTGCAATGGCGGGCACAGGTGAGGCTGCACTGATGGGCACAGGTGAGGCTGCACTGATGGGCACTGATAAAGTTGTTGTTAATATTTATTTGTGTAACTTAATTCTGCATAAAACATTTAAGTGTAATTTCATGAGAATTTATGAGAGCGTGTATAGGGACGGGATTAGGGGCGGGGCATGGTAGGGGTTTGGTGGGGCAACTGGTGGCGAGTAACCCTTAAGACCTGGCTAGTAGCTCATGACTTGAAATTTTGAGCCCTGGTGTATTGCATGCTGTTCATACTCACTCAGTCACTGTGAGATTCTTTTTCCTATATTCTGCAAAAAAAACTGGTTGATCCTGCTGCTCTCTATCTCCTCCTTCTGTTCATATCCTCAATGCAGATAGGGATTTTGCAGCTATGGTGGCAACTCTGCACATACGCAGTCTTCAGTGAGTTTCTATGCTGAGCATTTCCTCCCTGGCTTGCAGATATGGCACAGTATCCTCATTCAAAAGCCCCATTCAGCTGTCAAAAGAAAAAAAAAAAGAAAAAACATCAGCCACTCACAAGACCAATGAAGGTGTAAATGAGCCCTATTTTAAGAGTGGCCATTTAATAACTAAAAATAGACATTATGCTGTAAATAAAAGCCTCCCAAACATGGCAGTTTTGCAGGCCATACACTCAAAGGTTGAAGACTTGATTACTGATTGATTTTGATTGATCTTGAAAGTTTTATTGACAACATACTGTACATAGGTGAACAATTTTCAGTCAAATTTGATCAAATATTTATTAAACTCATATAATTTTGTCACATGGATGATTTTTTGGTATAGGATAGGTGGCTCTTTAATTAAATAACCTTTGAAGCTAAACATTCAAATATAACGCCATGCCTGACTGCCTAAACCTAAAAAGAATGTTGGCAGATGCAGTTAGCTTGCTTATCACTAGATGGCTCTGTTGCATTTGTGGCATGCAAAAGGAAATTGTAAACAGGTGCTAGCTCCCTTTGGTGAGAAATCCCTTCTGTAGTAAAGGAATGAGTGGAGTTAGGCTCGGTTCACATTAGTGTGCTGTGCGAAATCGCATGTGATTCACACCGCATTGCAGTACAAATCACATGCATTCAGACCAAACACGCACAGGACCCATTTTTTTGGTCCGCATCAGAATCGGATAACACCCATGCGATCCGATTCAAGTGTGAACTGACAGTTTGCACTGCAATATGCGGACTGAAATGGGGGTGTCATTAACTTTGTATTGACACTCCCAGCAGTTAGCATATGGGAACTGCCTTTGCGAGTCAGGTGCAATGCGGGAACCCGCAGTGGATTCACAGGGTTCCCGCATCGCACTAATGTTAACCGAGCCTCATTGTCCATATAAACTCACCGACCACTTTATTAGGTACACCTGCTCAATTGCTTGGTAACACAAATTGCCAATCAGCCAATCACATGGCAGCAACTCATTTAATTTAGGCATCTAGACGTGATGAAGATGACTTGCTGAAGTTCAAACCGATCATCAGAATGGGGAAGAAAGGGGATTTAAGTGACTTTCAATGTGGCATGGTTGTTGGTGCCAGACGGGCTGGTCTGAGTATTTCAAAAACGACTGATCTACTGGGATTTTCACACACAACCATCTCTCGGGTTTACAGAGAATGGTCCGAAAAAGAGAAAATATCCAGTTGTGTGGAGGAAAATTTTTTGGTTTAAGTTTTTTCTTTTTTTCTTTGGGTTTTTTCATTTTTAACTCCAACACACCAGATTGGGTTTTTTTACCACCGCCATTCATGGTTGGTTTCTTTGTTCCAATGTAATCTATATGGATGTGAAATTGAGGCTTGGAACTCAAACCATTGGACGCCATTTTCTTTTATCATGTAACCTTGTTTCTTTGGTTGGTACTTACCGCCACCATTTTTTTGGGTTAGACCACACAACCTCAATTTTTACTTTTTTGGGTTTCTTTTTTTCTTTTTTGAATTTGGTTTTTTAAAAGGAGGTGTGTTGACCTATAAAAGAGAAAAAGCCTGGTAAGAGACATTTGGGCTCTCTACCAACACACACTTTTAGGGTCATCTAGTCAGCAAAAACTTTATGAGTCTGGTCGGGCAGACCGTGGTTGTTGGTACGGTGTAACTTTCAGTGAATTTAGGGGAAAGAAGGGGTAAGACTACTAGCCAA
>BLSH010059107.1:13771-24728 GCA_018402905.1 Glandirana rugosa | reverse complement strand
TCAAAGCAGCGGTATGTGAAATCTCTAATTTCTGCTATCTGTCCTCAGAGCAACAGCACAGACAGCAGTAGTAAAGTAATCTATCTCAGGATGCAGGATCAGGTCTTAAAATGTCTCAAATCTGTCCCTCACGCAGTCAGCTACCTTTCCCTACACTAACCCAAGGAGCATGTGACTGCAGCACTGTGACTCCAGCTTATAAAGAGGCTGGGTCACATGATGCACTGGCCAATCACAGCCATGCCATTAGTAGGCATGGCTGTGATGGCTTCTAAGGGCAAACCAGTGAAACACTTGTTGATTGGCTGCCCTGCAGCTTCTCAACACGTGGAGTAAAATAACAGAACCCCGGACCGAACCCGAACGATTTTTGAAATGTCCGGGTCCGTGCCACGGACACCCGAAAGTTCGGTACGGACCCGAACGTTACAGTCCGGGTTCGCTCAACACTAGTGATGATATCACGTGCGGGACACACAAAACCATTTTGTCACAAGTATGCCATGACAGTTTTAGCTTAGGACAAAACCCCTCATTCCTCATTCCCCCTCCCAACAACTTAGGAATTTCTAGGACCTTGACCAGGCTCCCAGAGGTCTGACTGTGTTTGCCAGGCCTGACCATAAACCAATAAATCAGACCCATTAAGAGACAGCACAGGCTGCTTGAGATAAGGAACAACCATACATTTCCCTCAGGCAGCTGTGGCCTTCCAGAGACCCTGAATCCTCTCAAAAGGTAAAAAATATACCCACATTTCATAACTCTAGATAGGAACTTGACATATTCATAAAAAGTGTATATCTAAATGCGGAAAGGCATACCGATTAAAACAAATTCAAACTTCAATTAATTTGATCGTACGGCAAGCCGCTGACAGTTTATCCTCTTCCCAGGGTCACAGAAAGCGACAAGCCTGCTGTGTTTGGACTTGTTTTGATGCATTGTGCCTGCTGAACTTAAATTCCTTAATGGTGAATTTGCACAATAATCCCATCCCCAGATATGGTTTTTATACTGCGAATTGCATATTAGGGAAGATTGTTATTCCACGGTCTGCCCTGGACAGCCCATGGGCCCTCCTTACCCATGTGAGTGGTCAGGGGCATATGGCCCCACCCCTTTACATTCAGAGAAAAAGGGAATGCAAAGGACAGTTCTCAGTTCTCACCTTGCCATAAAGAACGAACATCCGAGAACCCATGGACTCATCATCGAATCTCTGATCACGGACATTTAAATGCAAGTAACTTTTCCCTTCCATTCTGTTCTATCTCCTTGCTGTTGTACATTATGCCTCTTATTGCTTTGTAACATCATTTTTCTGTAAATATTTTACTGCACCAAACTTGACATTTTCATTATTAAAACTTATTCTAAAAAGTGTTAATCTTGTCCCTAAAGCTCTTAATGCAAGCTATAACGAATCTGTTCCTTTGAAGAGCGTACTGTTTAGGATAACTCATCTAAATATTCCTGTCTGTGGTGACAGCGTGTGTTACAGGTGGTTATTCTAAAATCATAATTGGTATTGCTAATTGGTGGAGACCTAACACTACAGATCAAAGGTTAGTGGTGGCACTGAAAGGGTTAATTGCTTGAATTAGACCAGTAACAATCGCTCCCAGGCGGCTGGCACTTAGATGGTGGTCCCGCAAGCTGGGAAATCTTTGTGCTGAAAGCAGCTGAGAATGGTATTGTTACGCTAGTTTGCTATTTATTTAATAAAGCTAAAAATAAATCTTTCTGGCTCTTCTTTTTTGTAATACCACTATAATCATATATTTCAACGCCTACATAAGTAATAAGAGAAATGTCAGAATGTATTGGCATGTTGTAAATATCAGTGTATCACTGGGCTTCATTCAAGCTGGAAGACTGAGGACATCTAGTGGCAGAAAAGATTTACTGCAGAACACAGCCTAGATTGGACGTGAGTATTGTAGCTAAAGCTGCTTTTTATTTGTAACTACTGTTGGGGAAACTTTTCAGAAAATAAAAAACCTTCAGTTTCACTTTTCAAGGGAACCCTGATTAGTTTTTTTTTTGTTGGTATATGATTCGGAGTCATCACCATTATCCTCACCTTCTAATTATTGATTTTCTGACATGAAAAAGGAATGAGCACATCAGTTTCCCTAACGTCTATTATACGCATGATTTTTCCAGGTCCAAGACTTGAAAAGTAGTGATGGAAGAAGGGATGACAACCTTGAAACATAAGAGTTTTTGGGTAGGGCGTCTTGTGCATACAAAAAAGGCCCAATCCCCAAAGGTACAAATAGTGGCACAAACTAAGGTCTCCCCAGATCTCCCCAAAAAAGGAGGTATGGGGAGGAAGGGGATTTTAGCATGCCAAAAAACAAAAGAGGGCAAAACATTCAATCACATACAACAACAAAGGTAAATAAAGTCAACAATATTTATTATCCATCATTAAATTTGAGGTAATAATATCTAAAAACATGTAGTGAACGCTACCAGTCCTATTGTACAGCCAGCATAACACTTGAGAGTAAACAGAAGATGGCGGGATCGATGCATTTCGCCCCAAAATGGGCCTCTTTAGGATCCACTTCATGTTTACAGCTTTAACACTAGTAAATGATACAAACAATGCATTATGCTAACAAAAGATAACTATACAATAAAAAAGAAAAAAATGTATATATTACAATCCACAAAAATATATATCAACATCACATGGACACGGGCACCCGCAAGAAGAAGAAGAGAAAAAAAAAATATTTTTTTTTTATTCATTTCATTTATTTTTCTATTTTTTTTTCTTTTCTCTTCTTCTCCTTGAAAAAAAAAAAAGAAAAATAAATAAAAAAATAATAGTTTTATTTTTTTTAGAGCTGGGTGATATATATATTTTTTTTATTCATTTCATTTATTTTTCTATTTTTTTTCTTTTCTCTTCTTCTCTTGTTTTATTTTTTTCATTGTATGGTTATCTATTGTTAGCATAATGTATTGTTTGCATCATTTACCAGTGTTAAAACTGTAAACGCGAAGTGGGTCATGAAGAAGCCCATCTTGGGTGAAACACGTCGATCCCACCATCTTCTGTTCACTCTCAACAGTTATGCTGACTGTACAATAGGCCTGGTAGCATTTACTACATGTTTTTGATATTAATACCTCTATTCAAATGATGGATAATGTCCTCCTTGGCCACTAAAATCCAGGAAACTGGCTATAAGATCTTGACCCGATGGTATAGAGTTCCCACTACTTTAC
Source organism: Glandirana rugosa (assembly GCA_018402905.1). NCBI lineage: Eukaryota > Metazoa > Chordata > Amphibia > Anura > Ranidae > Glandirana > Glandirana rugosa. The sequence continues at coordinate 21,482 of BLSH010059107.1, read as the reverse complement.
ACCACTTCTATCCCCTGGTCCCTAATACATGTTGGTGAAGTGGCAATGCTGAAGGCACAATGCTTCACTTTTTTTGGATTGTCCCAAATGGAGGCCCTTCTGACGGGAGGTGACTGGTACTGTCAAGTACCTGACCAATGTCGACCTGGAGGGGAACCCTGCGGCTTGTCTGCTGCATCTTTCGGAACGTCTAATAAAGAAGTATAAAGCCTCCCTCGCAATTCAGTTACTAAATGCAGCCAAGGCATGCATCCCCTGTGCTGGAGATCCGAGAACCCACCGTCAAAATCCTTATGGTTTTCTAATGTCAACGAACTCAGGGACATAGAAGATCCTACAGCGACCCTGCACAACAGGGAGGAGATCTGTCGCGACAGCTGGAGACAGTGGCAACTTTGTATACGGATGTCTATTTGCAGGGGGTCTCGCAATAGGGCTGATCCCTTGAGATTAGTTCTATTCTCTGGGCGAAAGGCTTCACCTCTTTTACTGAAACCTTCACTTACTCCCCCGTGTCAAGGATGGCTGACCTCCTAACTCTGCTTTTCTCAACTGTTTTCCCCCTTTTTTTCCCACTCCTTTCTGTACTTGCTCCCTTCGCTGTTTTATGGGGCTCGTTCTGGGTTCGCTCCTCTCAGATATTAGTGTATCCCGTTATATATTGACCCAGATTTACTTCTCCCAGTAGGGGTCCACCTGGCCACTGGGAAGCTTATTTCTCCGCATTAACTTCCCTGGCGGGATGATTATTTCAGATTTTTGGTGCTGAAAGCGGTACCATTATTTTGCATGGAAATTTGGCGTTTTATATTGTAGGCCTGTAATTCTTAGCAATAACTCACTTAAATCTGTCCAAACAACAGTCTAGTAGACATCCCAGGTATGATAAAGTTTGAAACATGAAATCATAAATTATAATATAATAAATAATTAAAAATAATTATCAAAAATAATAACGTAATAGTAATAAAATGTATTCAATAATGTAATCAAACTCAAAACACTAAAATTTGCTCAGTTGCAGAATTGTCGCTGTCGTCACTTTCAGTTTCTGATGATAAATTTTGCCACAAAAATCAGTATCACTCAATTCTGCAAATGATTCTTATTTACTATCGCTGTTTTCTAGCCGATCAAAAACCACTTTTGACGTAAAGGGACACTTTTTGGTTGCCGTGGACATTCTCAAGTTTCCAGGCAGAAAGAATGGCATATATAATATAAAAGTGCATGCAGGGCTCTGGGCAAACCACTAGGGACAAAGAGGATGTGAAATGACTTCATACAGTAATGTAATCTATAAGATTACAGTGTACTGTATGTGTGCTGTGTGTTTCACTTTTTGAATTTGCCGCCGGTCTCCGTCCCCGTGCGACGCAACACTCACACGGAGCCCGGCACACAGAGGCATCGGGTGGAGGACAGAGCCCACAGACACGGCGGGGGACATCGCTGGATCCAGGGGACAAGGTCGCTGCCTTGGATCCAGCGATGCGATCGCGAGTGTGGCTCGGGGTTACCGCTAAAGGTACTGAAATTCCACCCCGAGCCACACTCAGGAATACCGCCAGGGAGGTTAATGTATTATTTCACAAAATATGGTTGCACAGGTTGAAACCCACAAGTTATCGTATTTAGTCTTTTGTACTGTTACACTATTTGTGGAACATGTGTAATCACTTGTAGGCCACCCTCCTATCTACTTTACCTAACCACTTATAATGTGTTTCACTTGGTCCGAAGGCTTGTACATATAACTGAGAGACTTTCACTCTTGATACTATAGACTGATTATGCTCTGTTTATCCCTTTTCTCTGTTTGACTGTAAACTGCAACAATTGGAAAAATAAAGGAATTATAAAAAAATAGATGGATAATAAATATTGTTGACTTTATTAACCTTTGTTGTTTTATGATTGTATGTTTTGTCCTTTTTTGGTTTCTGCCACGCTAAAATCCCTTTCCTCCCCATACCTCATTTTTGCTGAAATCTGGGGAGACCTCAGTTTGTGCCAACCTTGAAACATAAACCTCTAAGGGTTCATTCACACCTGTACATTTTTGTGCATTAACGCATATGCACTATGTTGTGTATTATGTTGGGTCTTAATCTATGTTGCGTTAAGGCAGCCTGATCAAGTGAATGGTATGCACCATTTTTTTCCCAACACAGCTTACCACAACGCACAGCAGTGCTTTACCATGTGTTGTGTTGAGCTTCAACACATGTGCATTAAAGGTGCAATAGGTTAATGCAGTGTTTTTTTAACCTATTTTCAGTTGCGGCACCCTTTGGAAGTATGCAAAATCTCATGGTACCCCAGTCTAAAATGTTAAAAACATAAACGTTTTGATCAAAGAGGCACCTGAGCCTGGGACAATGCACACAACTGCCTTGATGGAGTTAACTTATTGTCAAATGCCACCCTTCATATCAAAGGTCCCCCAATCATGACAAGATTCCCTCCATCACATCGGAGCACCCTCCTCTATATCAGAGGTCCCACCATCCCATCAGATTACTTCTTCACATCAGAAGCCCCCCATCACATCAGAGGCCCAATATACATCCAACCCCCCCTTAGATTGTAAGCTCGCAGGAGAAGGGCCCTCTAACCCTCTTGTTTTAAATTGTACTGTTGCTGTAATGTCTTTTTATATTGTAAAGTGCTGCGCAAACTGTTGGCACTATATAAATCCTGTATAATAATAGTAATAATAATACATGAGTACCTCCATCATAGAGCCTCCCAATCACACAGCCCCCCCCTTCACATCGGAGTCCTAACTTTTGGCTCAGCAGCGAAACAGAGGGTGGAGGGTGACGGATGCCTGGAGGAGGGCAACTTCCATCTTCTCCTGAATGCTCGGGGTGGCACTGGATGAGAGTCACGCGTTGCCAAGCCTGCTGTCATTACCATACCAATGACTGATGCCATGCATCCTGGCTCTTGAGTGTCATTGGTGGTTAAGGTGCTGGTGATCGGCCCTGGGAGGAACTCAGATGGTGCCCCAGGTTGCTGTTGCACCTTGGTTGGGAAATACTAGGTTAATGTGTTGGCATACTATTGACAATGAATAACACTGCAATGTGCTAACGCACATAACATGCATTATTATGCACTGCAGCATTGTGCGTGTTAACTCATGCATTCCTGAAACACATGGCACTGGAAAGGTCCGAATGTGAGGAGTCAGCAGTGGGAACTTCGATATGTCTATCCTGACTAGTTCCTTTTAAACTTCTTACAACTCATCCACATCTCGAGGAGTGCTGAGGATGCTGTAATCCGGAAAACACTATCAGAGAACTATTCTCAGATTTCTTTTTTCTTTTTAATCTTTAATCTTTTTTGATAAAAAGATATTTTGCTACACTAACATTTTAGTTACAGCTAGTGAACAGTGTTTTTTTCTCTAACCCCTTGCCGTCGAAAGTAGGCATATATGCGACCTCACTGGACTGGGTTGGGGCCACGTACAGTGAGGGAAAAAAGTATTTGCTGCTGATTTTGTACATTTGCCCAATGACAAAGAAATGATCCGTCTATAATTTTAATGGTTGGTTTATTTTAACAGTGAGAGACAGAATAACAACAAAAGTTTCAGAAAAATGCATTTCAGAAAAGTTTTAAATTAATTTGCATTTTAATGAATGAAATAAGTATTTGACCACTTCGCAAAACATGGCTTAGCAATTGGTGGCAAAACCTTTGTTGGCAATCAGGTCAGACTTTTCTTGTAGTTTGCCACCAGGTTTGCACACATCTCACTCACAATCACATCACTCCTCTTCGGAGATTCTCTCCAAGGTTTCGAAGCTGACATTCGGTAACTCGAACCTTCAGCTTCCTCCACATATTTTCTTTGGGATTAAGGTCTGGAGACTGGCTAGGCCACCCCAGGACCTTAATGTGTGTCTTCTTGAGACACTCCTTTGTTGCGTTGGCTGTGTGTTTTGGGTCATTGTCATGCTGGAATTCCCATCCATGACCCATTTTCAATGCCCTGGCTGAGGGAAGGAGGTTCTCACCCAAGATTTGGTACATGGTACGTGGCCCCGTCCATCATCCCTTTGATGCAGTGAAGTTGTACTGTCTCCTTAGCAGAAAAACACCCCCAAACGATAATGTTTCCACCTCCATGCTTGACGGTGGGGATGGTGTTCTTGGGGTCATAGGCAGCATTCCTCCTCCTCCAAACACAGTGAGTTGAGTTGATGCCAAAGAGTTTGATTTTCGTCTCACCTGCCCACAACACTTTCACCCAGTTCTCCTCTGAATCTTTCAGATGTTCATTAGCAAACTTCAGATGGGCTGTACATGTGCTTTCTTGAGCAGAGGGAACTTGCGGGCTCTGCAGGATTTCAGTCCTAGTGTGTTTCCAATTGTATTCTTGGTGACTATGGTCCCAGCTGCCTTGAGATCATTGACAAGATTCTCCCATGTAGTTCTGGGCTGATTCCTCGCCGTTCTCATGATCATTGAAACTCCACGAGGTGAGACCTTGCATGGAGCCCCAGACCGAGGAAGATTCACAGTTATTTTGTGTTTCTTCCATTTATGAATAATCACACCAACTGTTGTCACCCCACTCACCAAGCTGCTTGGTGATGGTCTTGCAACCCATTCCAGCCTTGTGTAGGCCTACAGTCTTGTCCCTGGCATCCTTGGGCAGCTCTTTGGTCTTGGCCATGGTGGAGAGATTGGAATCTGATTGATAGATTGATTACTTCTGTGGACAGGTGTCTTTTATACAGGTAACAAGCTGAGATTAACCGGTTCCACACCACCCACCGTCTATTTACGGTGGCAGTGTGGACGCTGGGCGCGAATCGCCGTAAAAAAGTGGCGATCTGCGAGTCTGAGGAGTGTGCCCGCGGCTCGGGCAGACCCGATGTCTGCCGGCGAGCCGCGATGAGCGGCCAAAGGCAAATAACGGGGAACCGCCAATGTAAAAACAGCGGTTCCCCGCTCTGTTAGTGGGGGCATGGGTGATCTACTGATCCCTGTCACTGGGATCAGTTAGATCTCTCATGCCCATGGTAGCCCAACCCCCCCCACAGTTAGAACACACCCAGGGAACATAGTTAACCCCTAGATCTCCCCCTGCAGGTTAACCCCTTCCCTGCCAATGACATTTATACAGTAATCAGTGGACATTTAAATTTCTGATCGCTGTATAAATGTCATTGGTCCCAAAAAAGTGTCAAAAATGTCCGACATGTCCGCCCCAATATCGCAGTACCGCTAAAAATTGCAGATCGCCGCCATTACTAGTAAAAAATAAAAAAATAAAAACCTCAGAAATGAATTCTCACCATCCATAAACGCGGCCACTGTTGCGCAAACCAATCAATAAACGCCGATTGCGATTTTTTTTATCACAAATACAAGGAAGAATATAAATAGGCCAAAACCGATGAAAAAAATGTTTTTTTATATATTTTTTTTTGGATTTGTATTTTAGCAAAAAGAAAGAAATTTGTTTTTTTTTGCAAAATGGTCGCTCTTCTTTTGTTTATAGCGGCAATCAGAAATGATGCAGAGGCAATCAAATACCACCAAAAGAAAGCTCTATTTGTGGGAAAAAAAGGACGCAAATTTTGTTTGGGTACAACGTCGCACGACCGCGCAGTTGTCAGTTAAAGTGACGCACGTCGAATCGCAAAAAGTGCTCTGGTCCTAACCTGGGAAATCCTTCCGGGGCTGAAGTGGTTAAGAGAATTCCCTTTAAGAGAGTGCTCCTAATCTCAGCTCATTACCTGTATAGAAGACACGTGGGAGCCAGAAATCTTGCTGATTGATGGGGAATAAAATACTTATTTCATCCATTAAAATGCAAATCAATTTATAACTTTTTTGAAATGTGTTTTTCTCTATATTTTTGTTGTCATTCTGTCTCTCACTGTTAAAATAAACCAACCATTAAAATTATAGACTGATCATTTCTTTGTCAGTAGGCCAACGTGCAAAATCAGCAGGGGATAAAATACTCACTGTATACTGTATGTGTATCTGTCTTTGTGCTGGGAGTATGCTGTACGGTGCCCTCCAATCACAGAGACCAGGGTCTCACCGGGAGGCCAGTCAGAACCCGGAACCCTAAGTTCTGGGTCACCCGATGGCTGTTATAGCCTCTGATTGGCTACCACAGTGATCAGTCACTGTGGAGCCCACCCCTGTGCTTTCATTCTAAGGCTCCATTCACACCTAGGCGATATGAATTGTGGGCGGAATTGTTGTGATTTTGACTGCTATTCCATAATTCTTCATTATTGGCACCACAATCGCGGTGCGAATTTGCCGCAGTTGTTAGGGGGATACATCGCACTGCAATTACGGCAAAACCTCAAAGCCTTGCGATGTCGCCCAAAAGAAGCTCCTGCTCCTTTTTTAGCGACAAGCTTCACGCTTTACGACAACAGCGGTAAAATCGGACCACGATTGGGGTGCCATTAAGAAGTAATGGCATTGCTAACACTTCCCGGATTTTGCTGGAATCTGCCCACGATTCAAATCGCCTAAGTGTGAATGGAGCCTTAATGAACGGGAGAGATACATTGTATCTCTCTCCCCTTGCAGGGAGGAAGAAATAAAGAAAACTGTGTGTAAAAAAAAAAAAAAAGAAATAGAAAAGAGAATAAAGAAAAAATAGCTAGCTCAAGGTTTGATCTAGGTCAGTGCCAGGGTTAGTCTTTAGGTCAAGAGTCAAGGCCAGGGTCAAAGGAAACTAACATACACATATAGATATCGCTGCGATCGTCCAGAGCAGGAGAATTTATTTTGGATTGTTCTTTGGTGGTAGGTTATGGTAGCAGCAAGATAAATACAGCTACATTTTAAAAAAAGTGTTTTTTTGTTTTAATTTTTTTACTATTTTAGGCCAGTTTCCCTTTAATAATAATAATAATAATAATAATAAAAAAAATCAAGAGATATCCATTACCATTTACCACCAAATGAAAGTCCAATTTGTCCTGAAAAAACAAAGTATAATCCACCTGACAGTAATTGTGATATGTACCGTTCTACTAACACATGTCTAAGTTGCAAAATTATGCTTAGGCATTAACATTAGTTTTACCCTTAGGCGGGAAGGGGTTAAAATGAAAAGGTTATGTTTGCGTGTTATAATGTTAATACAAGTAGTTGGGACACCTCTATATGAAAATTATATTTAATTAACCGGTTCCCCACCGCGCGCCGTGTTTTTACGGCGGCAGTGGGGGAGTCCTGCGCGAATCGCCGTAAATAAACGGCGATTTGCTTTTGGCCACCAGGGGGCGCGCGCGGAGTAGCGCCGAGCGGCCGCCTGTAGCCCAGGCGGGCTCGGCGCCCGTGTGAGGAGTCCTCACGCCGCCCGCGCGCGCGCGGGGGACCACCGGTTTTCGTTTAGCGGCAAATAAATGCCGCTAAGCGCGTCCTGAGGGGGTGACGGCGGCATTTTTGTGCCGCGCGCCACCCCTTGGCCAATTAATTTATATTAAAAGTATATCTCCACAGGGTTGATGAACATAATTGTAATATTGTGCGTTTGTATTGGAAAAGTAAAATTGGGGAAGGGCGGATTCCCATTTTGATTACAATTACGGATTCGTATTAAAACGTTGAATCTGTACACAATCATCTTGCCATGTATAGTGTTAATGACAGTCCACCTAATATGAAACAAAAAAGTCCTGTTTAACCTGAAAGTAAACCACCATTT
>BLSH010059107.1:1554-13702 GCA_018402905.1 Glandirana rugosa | reverse complement strand
ACTAGTAAATAATAAAAAAAAAATAAAAACCCCAGAAATGAATTCTCATCATCCGTAAACGCGGCCACTTTTGCGCAAACCAATCAATAAACGCCGATTGCGATTTTTTTTATCGCAAATATGAGGAAGAATATAAATCGGCCAAAAACGGTGAAAAAAATGTTTTTTTATATTTTTTTTTTGGATTTGAATTTTAGCAAAAAGTAAGAAATTTGGGTTTTTTTGCAAAATGGTCGCTCTTCTTTTGTTTATAGCGGCGATAAGAAATGACGCAGAGGCGATCAAATACCACCAAAAGAAAGCTCTATTTGTGGGAAAAAAAGGACGCAAATTTCGTTTGGGTACAACGTCGCACAACCGCGCAATTGTCCGTTAAAGCGACGCAGTGCCGAATCTCAAAAAGTGCTCTGGTCCTAAAACTGCAAAACCTTCCGGGGCTGAAGTGGTTAAAGAGGTACTAAACCCAGATGGGGTTTACTTTCCTCTATATTCCCCTGTAATGTAGAAGCATAATGGGCTACTATGCATCGCATAGTAGCCCATTATGTGCCACTTACCTGCAAACAAAGCCTGCGATGTCCATCGCTGTCCCCGTTCATCTTCTGCCTCTCTTCCTTCCGGGGCCGCGACTCCGGCTCTGTGACTGGCCAGAGTCGCGTGAAGTCACTCCCGCGCATGCGTACGGGAGCCGTCACTCACGGCACGGTCGTAGTGGAGGAACGACACGCAGGCCATTCCTTCACTGCGCATGTGCTAACATGACGTCGGCACAGCTTCAATACTGCATATCTCCTGAACCGTGCAGGTTTAGGAGATATGCAGGGCACCTACAGGTAAGCCTTATTATAGGCTTATCTGTAGGTTAAAGTGGTTGTCACAACTTGACAACCACTTTAAGAAACTGCTAATAAACTGGGCTTTGATGGAAGGAATTCAGCTTTTTCCATTATCACTAGTGACCAGCAGGAGTCAGTAGCATGCTGCTCCTATTCATACATACTGCAGCTTGCAAGTGCTTTCCTGCATCATTGATAAATAGGGCATCCCCTGTCCAAATCATCTTGCAGTAAGGCAGCCTTTCGCATTGTTTGTATTATGGAGGAACCATGGAAATAGTTTTCAGATCCCCATTAAAATTACTAGACCTACAACTCATAATACATTAGTGTGATTGCGTAGTAACTCTGGTGCCCATTGGGCGCATTTTGGCCCCCTCGCCAACCTTGTTCCCTTGGGTTGAAGTGAACAGGGGGATTCTGGCCCTTAGGTCGACCCCTCAAATACTCATCTAGTATATTTACGATGCTGGTTAACTTACTTTCTCTGAATGCACAGGGTTTCAACAACCGAAATAAGCGTATTAAATCTTTCCACTTTTTCTGCGCCAAACTCAGGACTTCCTGACCCAGAAACTTTAATGCCTGTCATCCACGAATTTTCACTGCAAATGCCTCAACTAAACAGAGGGGAATGCCCATTTCCTTCAAACGCTCAACCCTATTTTGTTACAACCTCCTGACTGCAGATCCTTAGGGATGCTATCTCATTCTAGTAGGACTGCTCAGTGATACCAATAATATTAGTGTCATATTATGCCCCCAATGAGAAGCAGCTTTCCCTTTTAGGGATCTCTTCTTAAAAGTACAAGCTCACCTGAAGGGCACCCTTCTCCTATGCGGAGATCATAAATTGATTGTCCACCCTTGCCTGGATCATCAATGGGCCTGCTCATTTACCGCTCCCACTCTGCTGAATCCAATGCCCTGCCCCTTTCTTAAACAGCTTCAAACATTCACCCTCATATATGTCTGATGCGAAATCCACCCTAAAACACAAGACTACATTTATTTTTCCCACACTCACCAACAGTGGTCCAGAAAAGAACACTTTTTGGCCCTGGCTGCCTTTTACCCCATGCACACTTGTGAGGCACAATGCCAATACCCTGGTTTAACCACAATGCATTGAGCTTCTCTTTCATTCCCTTTCCTGAATGCCAGAAAGATGGTAGATGGACCCTAATGACGCTCTGTTCAGCGAACTGAACCTGGTTTTGCAGGTTTGCCATGTGTTGAAAGACTACTTCAAGTTGATTATGACCCCAGAGTCGAAACCAGATGTGGTCTGGTTGGCTCATAAGGCTGTGCTGCGAGGCGCATTAATAAAAATTGCCTTCCGTAGACAAAAGAAGCGTAAAGCCCGGATTGAGGATCTAGAAACTCAGTTCACTCATAAATGAAACTCTACTCCTACCTTCAAACAGAAGTTAGACCGCATTAGGGTTGCCACCTGTCCGGGATTCACCGGGACAGTTCGGGTTTGGAATCATCTGTCCAGGTTTCAGGCCTCCTGAAACCCGGACACATTATTCAGACCAGACTATGGCTTCCCAGCATGGTTGCTGGCTGCAGTTGTGTAAGCCAAGAGATGAGAGGTGCTAACTGCCAAGGGGTGAGTGAGCTCACCATCCATTCCTGTCTGTGACTGAAGTCCCCCCTCTTCTCTCTCCTGCCTCTGAGTGAGTACACAAAGGTAAATCAGGATTCTCAGAGCACCCCTTACATCAGAGTTTCCCTTTACACCAGAGGCCACAGTGTTTCCCCTTACATCAGAGTCCTCTCCATACATCAGAGTTCCCATCCCCCCCCCCTCCACCTTAAATCAGGGCTCCCAGAGTATCCCTTATTTTAGGGTCCCGAGAGTTGTCCCTTATATCAGAGTCTGCCGAGTCCTCCTTTACAGCGTAAGGGAAGTTCAGATGTAAAAGGGGAACTCTGTGGATTCAGATGTAAAAGAGGAACTCTGTGGACTCTGATGTAAAGGGGCACTCTTGTGATTAACTTCACATAATTAGAAATGTTATTTAATTGCAAAATATATGTTTATACTATAAAAAAATTGCAGTGCGCCGCTAAAGTGTTCAGGTTTGACTTGAAGAAAAGGTGGCAACCCTAGACCGCATACAACATGAACTTGCTCTTCTTTTAACAGATAAGGCTGCCACTGCTTATGTAAATCTGGTTTTCACAGGACACACCATCATTTGACTAGACCCCCTTACCTCCCTCTGTGCAGGGCACTGTGTACCCTGGGACAGCATGCACCTCTTCTTGGACTGCTGCCTCTTGCTTGTTTTTGGTGGTATAGGGGTGAATTTTTGACCTTGCCATTTCTATACTCTTGCTACCCTTTGTAGTTTTTGATGTAATATTAGACATGCCTTCTGTATTGCAAATTTTGTATCTACGGTTATGCCTTGTGATCTACATAGGACTGACAATGAGAGAGATGACAGTCTCTCATTGTCAGTAGCAGTACATTTTAAGTTATACATTTATAAAGTGTAGCGCCCCTGTTGGTGGGGTGACCCTCAATGTCCCCCTGATAGTCCCGGACTATCTACGGCTTCTGCTCGTGTTGTGTCTGCAGGCCCGGGAGAATGGTTTCTAGGAGTAACACAGACGGAGACATTCAAGATGTGAAACCAAACTCTGCTTTGGGTGTGCCCCGTAGCTCCTTTTATTACAGGAACAAAGGCATGTAACCACAGCTCGTAGTATGTGCTGCTTTCTTATTGGTTAACATAATTAAGAAAAACAAACGTCGTTTTGGGGACCAAGCAAGCAAACATATTTCCATATAGGGCATGAAGCTTATGCTAAAGGATGCAGATGTCTTGAGTTTCGACATCTCACAGTTTCTTCAGAAACCACAAAACAACTTGTAACAACAACTTGTAACACGTACATCTTATAATACATACAAAATGGAGGAGGAATGCAAAATGGAGTATTTACAATACAGGACCCATCTCCCACAGCCCCCATAGTGTAGATGATTTTACTTTTGTAGGTTTTTGATAGGAAAGGAAAAATTTAGTCAGGCCTGATTGTAGGTGCAGGCCTGAATGTTTTGATCTGGGCTGGATTGTCAAGGGGCAGGCCTCCTTAAATACAGCGATCTGCCATCAGGAGAGTTCGGATGGAAGAGATGAGGATGTAGCTGGAGCTGCGGATCAGGCCTCACCCGGATGGGGAGCCCCCAGTCTGGGGGGGGGGGGGTGCAGCCAGGAGTGGGAGTCGGCTCCTGGAGTGGCACAGGAGAAGCAGGAGAGCAGCTGAGTTCTACATGGAAGGTGACTCCGGTCCTCGGAACTCCCCAACAGGCCAGGTTTGCAGGATAAGTGAAATACATCACAGGTGATATCATTTGCTGCTCAGTGATTTCAGTGTTCTAATCTGCATCTCCCCAAGGTAATACTTAAAATCTGACCTGTTGGTGGGTCCCGAGGACCGGAGTTGAGAACCACTGCTTTAAAGGATCCACCAAATAGTCAGTGAGTGGCAGCCTCTGGGAGTTGGATGAGAAGGCTGAGACAGTCTGGGAGGAGAGAAAGCAGTCTGTAGAAGTTGGTAGGAGCCAACTAAGGGGATGGAGAGACATTAGACCACAGAAGAGGCCGGATGGGTCTGGAAGATGGATGTGCTGGGAGTTGTAGTTCATTTAAGGCCCAGCTAGCACCGACATACTTAGCTACACAACAGAGAGTCCACGGTTTAAGGAAAGGAAACCTGCGATTCTCACCCACAAAGGGTGGTTCTAAGGCCTTGCCCACGGCTGCAGCAGGCCTCACCATGTGCAAGCTGTGGTGAAGAGGAGGTGTCATGGAGGTCTGCTAAATTTCCTTTCAGACCAGGCAACAAGTGTAACGGTCAGCAAATAGTGTGCTGGAGAGAGGAAAGGAGAAGAGTAACCGTCAGCAAGTAGTGTGTTGGAGGAGAAGTAGTGTATATACTGGAGGTGTATATAGTAGGTTCTATGTTCAATTACTGGGCATCCCACAGTCATGCCTAATCCCTATCCAAGTTCAAACCCCTAAATAAAACAACAGAAAGTACCGGCCTGTTTAGTGAGTCCGGGTGTGTGGAATTCATGTGATTGAGGGCAGCGGGCAGGTGGACCACAACTATCAGCCACTCTTGAGGGAGCACATAGCTGCAAAAGTAACAAAATTGCAAAGAAAGCTTATTACTGTAGGTTAATTTTCTTTGTAAAAGTCTCAGTCTGCCATGACACCCTATAAACAAGATATTGAACATAAGGGGCACTTGCTGGGCATCAGCCATGAAAAAATCTTTCTTCATTTTTGCTTTATCACCTTTAACCTTCGCTATAAGCCATGTTATCAGTAAGTATACATTTGTAAGTGTTGTGATCACTGTTTACTTTTAAAAGACCAGCAAATTATGTTAGTTTGGATAGTAATAAAATTGTGAAGGACATCACTGACGTGAAACTAGAAACACAGTTTGGGTTGGATGCCACTAAAAGGGGCCAGATTCATATGTACTTTCAATGCCATTTTAAAGTTTTAAGTAAGAAATGTATTCGTTTGATGCTAATTTAATGGTTGGGTGCAGTATACAGCGCAGAAAATACCTTAGGAAAGTTTGGGGATAATGGCTTCCTTTTAGTCCTGTAGCCATTGCCCCCTTGGGGGTTGCTGATTGTAGTGGTTCCACCCTTCACACTGCCCTCAATCACATCCATCACACATCCGGAGTCACGGAACAGGCCGGTAATTTTGTTATGTTTTATTTATTAGGGGATTGAACTTGGATAGGGATTGGAAAGTTATGGTATGCCCAAAGAAGCGATTCCATCTTGAATGGGACCTTCTATATATACCTCACGTATATACCCTCCTTTCTCTTCTTCCAGCAAACGCTTGCTTCTCAGACTCCTGTTCCTCTCTCCTGCACAATCTTGGTTCCGGCCTAGCTAGCACATGGTGAGGCCTGCTGTATTGTTAGCAGGACATCCGGACCGCCCATTACAGGCAAGGACAGATGGTCCCCAAAGTGTAGTAAAGCACTAATGTGCTAATGTGCGAGCATCAGGCTCTGAAGAAGAGGTTGTAGCCTCGAAACGCGTAAGCCGGCCCGTATAGGGCACCATCAGTGACTGGTGGATTGAATGCGTGGCCGTGATGTGCTTGAAATGCCTATTATTTGAATTTGTTTGTGAGTATGTTTTTATGATTTTATAATAAATTCTTTGTACTGAGGATAATGCACTAGGCCAGTGCGCCCTTGTGTGTTTTTGTTTTTTACAGTGTTTCGGGACTTCCCCAGTCCATCAAAGGGCAGCATGGCAGCACAATACCTGGTGTTATCACAAGCAGACCCCCCTGTTCACCTTTGTGGGAAGCCCCCTCTCCTCAAGCGCAGGAATGACTTATGCTTTGGTTGTGTCATTCACCGACACCTGTGAGTTGTAGTTCCTCCCAGAGATGTCTCAGATAGTGTACTCTCCCGCTGTCCTCTTTGGCTCTCTCACTGTGCCTCTACACCAGAATCTCTCCGTTCTCCTGGATGCACCCGAGCTCTCCCAGGCCAAGGTCACCCCCCCCCCCCAGACTGGGGGCTCCCCAGGGCCTCAATAGCCTCCACACTATTCCATCTCTGTCCACTTCCACCCGGACTCTCCTACTTGACTGGGCTGACCCTAGCTCCTACCTAACTAGAGGGCGCTACAGTCCATTTCAGATTCAATCCAAATTTCATGAGTCTAAATTCAATGAGATTTTTAAAATTCAGATTGCATTGAAGTCAAAATGAACCATTTTTGATGGCCACTTTTGGCCCTTTGCAGGACTGCTAGACAACCAAATGGAATGTAAAGCCTCAAAAAGAATGTTCTTCTTTATGTTTTGGGTGCACTTTGTTGTTACTTGAGGTTGTGAAGATATTGAGGTCTGAGGACCCCCAAAACTATATGGCTAATGGGGTGTCAGCCTGAAAATTAAAATATCTTATGTGTAAAAACTCATTCAACACAGCAGTCCTAAAATTCATTACAACCAATTAGAGAAGATTAAGTTGAGTAAAAATTACTCAGAGAGTCTGTAAGATTCAGAGAGTTTCCATTAAGTCCTTACAACATTGCATTTGGCCTTTTTTGCAGTAATATAAACAGTACTTTTCAGCTCTGGAAAACTAGAATATTATCTAACCATTGTAAATACCATAAAGGCAGAGCCTGGTTAAATTATGTTGATTGTGAGTATTCACTCAAATTTAGAAGAGTAAGGCTAGATACCCCTATATATTAAGAGGTTAAGGAGGTGGAATAGCCACATTTCATCTCCTAAGGAGAATTGGAATCAAATACGTATTATAAGTAGTCTTTCATCCTGCACAATAATATAGGGGTTTTCTGGCCATAGCATGTGGTCAAACAAAAATATGGAAGCAATTAGAAATCTGGCCCGGAGGAAGGGTCTGCTGGAATATCATATGCCCTTTAACCCTCCTATCCCAAACCCTTTAATGCCTTCCTTGGGGACCAGAAAAGATGGCTGCACCTACAGCTTGACAGTTAATACTAAATATTTTACTGTTACCATTTTTGCCTATTTTGTAATAAGTTCTGTAAATATCAATTTTAACCACCTCAATACCAGGCACTTTCACCCCCTTCCTGCCCAGACCAATTTTAATTTTTCAGCACTGTCACACTTTGAATGACAATGGCACGGTCATGCAACACTGAACCCATATGAAACTTTTGTTTTGTTCAAACATATAGAGCTTTATTTTGGTGGTATTTAATCACCTCTGGGTTTTTAGTTTGTGCTAAATATACAGACAAAAAAACTTAACATAAAAAATGTTTTTTTGGAAGCTTTAAAAGGAGGGTGGTGCTTGAAATCATTGTTTGACACTTGCAGTCATCATTGCTTTGCACAAAAAGGGATTCATGGGCAAGGATATTGCTGCTACTAACATTGCACCTAAATCAACCGCTTATTGGATCATCACAAACTTTAAGGAAAGAGGTTCAATTGTTGCGAAGAAGGCTTTAGGGTGCCAGAGAATGTCCAGAAAGTGCCAGGACTATCTCCTACAGTTGATTTAGCTGCGGGATGGGGCACCACCAGTGCAGAGCTTGCTCAGGAATGGCAGCAGGCAGGTGTGGGTAGATCGGCACACACAGTGAGAAGACTTTTGGAGGATGGCCTGGTGTCAAGAAGGGCAGCAAAGAAGCCACTTCTCTCCAGGAAATACATCAGGGACAGACTGATATTCTGCAAAAGGTACAGGGATTGGATAGCTGAGGACCGGGGGAAAGTCATTTTCTCTGATGAATCCCTTTTCTGATTGTTTGGGGCATCCAGAAAAAACCTTGTCTGGAGAAGAAAAGGTGAGTGCTACCATCAGGGCTGTGTCATGCCAACAGTAAAGCATCCTGAGACCATTCATGTGTGGGGTTGCTTCTTAGCCAAGGGAGTGGGCTCACTTTTTTTGAACACAGCCATGAATAAAGAATGGTACAAAAACATCCTCTGAGAGCAACTTCTCCAACCATCCAAAAACAGTTTGGTGAGGAACAATGCCTTTTCCAGCATGATGGGGCACCTTGCCATAAGGCTAAAGTGATAACTAAGTGGCTTGGGGAACAAAACATCAAAATTTTGGGTCCATGGCCAGGAAACTCCCCAGACCTTAATCCCATTAAGAACAGGTGGTCAATCCTCAAGAGGCGGGTGAAACTCCCCCCCCCCCCTCCCACAAATTCTGACAAACCCCAACCATTGATTATGCAAGAATTATCTGCCATCAGTCAGGATGTGGTCCAGAAGTTGATTGGCAGCATGCCAGGGAGAATTGCAGAGGTCTTAAGAAAGAAGAGTCAACACTGCAAATATTGATTATTTGCATAAACTGCATGTAATTGTCAATAAAAGCCTTTGACACTTATGAAATGCTAGTAATTATACTTCATTATACCACAGTAACATCTGACAAAAAGATCTAAAAACACTGAAGCAGCAGACTTTGTAAAAATGTATATTTGTGTCATTCTCAATACTTTTGGCCACGGCCGTACACAGCGATCACAATGGTCTAGTACACTAATCTGTCATCTGCTGTTTCTGGTGGACATGGCGGGTGACAGATCGTGCTGCATCACGGCCGTTGGGTGCGCGCGACGCGTGATCCCGAACGTCCATCCAGGATAGCAGGTCTCCCACTCGGCTGTCACTTTATTATAGGCCGGGCGGGAGGTGATTAAAATCATTATGCATTATCTCTAAAAAAAAAAAGCTAAAAGAATCCTTGCTCTTTGAAGAACATTATCTTATTTTAGCCACTGTCTGACTTGATAGCTTGTAATACAGATATTGCAGAATTGTTACAGCAGATACTATGCACGGTGCCTGTTTCTGGTAAAACACGTGGTGGCAGCTATTGTGTGTGATGGGCTAACAGTGCAGTTCAGCATCCTCAGAGATGACCACTATCAGTCTGCTAGCACTTGCAACAGTAGGTGTGAAAAGATGTTAAACTAGCACCTTGAAATAAGTAAAGACACATTGTGGTTGATTTACTAAAGGCGCATAGACTGTGCACTTTGCAAGTGCAGTTGCACCTATTTTCCTCTGAGATTAGTGAATGTGGTGAAGCTTCACTTTGTACAAAATGTCCCATTAAAGGAAAGGAAAATAAAAGGAAAATATAAAAAAAAATGCATTTACCCTTGCACATGTTTGAATAATGGAAATCAGCAGATCTTCACCATGTTTACTAAGCTCTGGGGAAATGAATGCAACTGCACTTCCATGGTACACAGTCGATTTTCCCCATTGACATAAGGGGGTTGATTTACTAAAGGTAAATAGAATGTGCACTTTGCAAAGTGCAGTTGCTCCAGAGCTTAGTAAATGAGGTAAAGCTTCATTTGAAAAGAGTACCCAATCACGTGCAAGGAAAATAGAAAAAACAGCATTTTTTTCTTGCATATGATTGGATGATGAAAGCAAGCAGAGCTTCTGCTATTTTACTAAGCTCTGGAGCAACTGCCCTTGCAGAGTGCAACTGCACTTTGCAAAATGCACAGTCTATTTGCCTTTAGTAAATAAACCCCAAGGTGTAAAACAAGGTAAAAATTAAACCATCTTTAACCATTTCAATACCAGGCACTTACCCCCCTTCCCGCCCAGACCAATTTCAGCTTTTAGGGCTGTCGCATTTTGAATGACAACTGCGCGGTCATTCCACGCTGTACCCAAACAAAGTTTTTATCATTTTGTTCCCACAAATATAACTTTCTTTTGGTGGCATTTGATCACCTCTGCAGTTTTTATTTTTTTACGCTATAAATAAAAAAGGACCGAAAATTTTGAAAAAAAAGAGTTTTTCTCTGTTTCTGTCACAAAACTTTGTAAATAAATCACTGATGGACACTGATGGGGCTACACTGATGGGCACTGATGAGGCAGAACTGATTGGCACTGATGAGGCAGCACTGATGGGCACTGATGATGAGGCACTTATATGCAGCACTGATGGGCACTGATAGGTGGCATTGATATGCAGCACTGACGGACACTGATAAGCGGCACTGATGGGCACTCATAGGCGGCGCTGGTGGGCACTGATAAGTGGCACTGATAGGTGGCACTGAGGGGACTGATAGGTGGCACTGATAGGGGGCACTGGTGGGCACTGATAGGTGGCACTGGTGGGCACTGATAGGTGGCACTGGTGGGCACTGATGGGTAGCAATAACAGATTGCACTGTGAGGTTGTCATTCCCTGGTGGCCCTGGGTGGCATCTGAAATGGGCACTGAGTGCCATCCATGTTGGGCATTGTGCCCCTTACCTGGAAGTCTAGGGTGGGCTCCCTGGTGGTCAGGGTGGGCTCCCTGGTGGTCCTGGGTGGAGATCCCAGGGGCGCTGATCAATAATCATTGCAGACCCCCCCTGTCAGGAGAGCCGCCGATCGGCTCTCTTCTACTCACGTCTGCAAACGTGAACGGCTCCTCCTGTTTACACTGTGATCAGCCGTGATTGGTCACGGCTGATCACGTGGTAAAGAGCTTCCGATGGAAGCTCTTTAACGAGATCGGTAATGCAGTGTGTCACACCGACAGACCGTACCACAGATCGCTGCAATGCGCGTGATCGCGGGTTATCCGGCTGGATGTCATATGAAGCACCGCCCAGCCATCATTTGTCTATAGGCCGGGTGGGAAGTGGTTAAATACATAAACAGATAGAGGGTTTTTTTGGCATATTTTACTTCTATGCAATGTTTATTAATATAAAAAAGCTGTGAAAAAATAAACAAAAATATGGAAAACACATCAATTATCTTTCCATTTACTGTTTTAGCACCAATTTTTCCTTTTGTCTGAAAAAAACTTAAAATAACAACAATATAACACATAAACAACTATAAACATAAAATCAGACTACACAACATGGAATTGCAAAACCGATTTTCAAATTCAACAAAGAAATGTTTGCCCTTTGCCCTTTTCTCATCCGAAAAGAAGAGCACATGGGATGAGTCTGTGGGGATGGATGTAGAAAATGAAAGGGCCATTGTGGACGGTCTATGGGCAGTGTCGATAATATCTCTTTGAGATGCATCTGAGATCATTTAGAATTCATTGACAGGTGACTTTGGCCTGCTGTTGACCTGCTTTAAGCTGCTTTTTTTTATTCCCATAGACCAGCGATGGCGAACCTTGGAACCCCAGAAGTTTTGGAACTACATTTCCCATTATGCTCATGCACTCTGCAGTGTAGTTGAGCATCATGGGAAATGTAGTTCCAAAACATCTGGGGTGCCAAGTTAGCTATCACTGCCATAGCTGGTGCTGGGCGGTATAAAAAAATGAGTCTGGAATTCGGCAATCATGTTCGCTAGGCTCAGTCTATTATTATTATCCACTTCAATACTATGCACTTAGAACCCTTTACTACCAGACCAATTTTCAGTTTTCAGTGCTGTTGTGCTTTGAATGACAATTGCGCAGTCGTGCGACGCTGCACCCAAACTCTGACTCGGATCGCTTGTACTAACGGCTTAAGGTCTGAGTAAAAAAATATGGCGGGTCGTGGTCGATACCGTCACTATCGATTGAACCGTGGGGTCTACAAAACCTTGATGTAAAGGGTACTACGAGTTGATGTGACGTCTCACGTACTCGTATTACCCTTTACATCAAGGTTTTGAAGACCCCAAGGTTCCAAGCGGTAGCGACCAGATACCCTTATTTTTTTTCGTCGAATTTCGTCCAGTTGTCGTCCGGTTTCAGTGGACAGTTACTTAAGATTTACTAGAGTCTACGTA